>VWZZ01003148.1:369017-536194 GCA_013399095.1 Psophia crepitans | reverse complement strand
TGATTCTATTCTATTCTATTCTATTCTATTCTATTCTATTTTATTCTATATCAAGAATTGTGAGATTTGCAGATACTCCCCGTTTCCAGGGCCCAGGTGCATGCCCTGGCCACATCCCAAATCTCTGCTGGAGCAAAAGCCAGGCTCTTTCTCCCCAAGGACCTTGGTTTCCTTAGGAAGGAGACCTGAGTGCTCAGACGGGGAGGGGTGGCTAACGCGGCTAGGTGTTGAGTCAGGCCTGTGGGTTGCACTGCAAAGCGTGATCCCCACAGTCTAGACAGAACCAAAGCAAGTTAATGGGTTTGAAGGAGGCTCATGGTGATCCTGCATTAAAGGTGGGAGCAGGTAAAAAAAAAATTCTTGGCTTCCCCGTCGCACATTTCCTCCCATTATTTAACTGTCAAGATGACCACATTGGTTTTGCACATTTAACGAGACCAATGCAAACAAGATTCTTTCCTCCATTTTCATCAGCTTCGAGATGTTTTATTTTCAGGGGTCCGCAAAGGCAAATGTACAACTCAAATAAAACCACAGGAGTGACTGGATAGAATAATGGTCTCCCTTCATTTTGGAGCAGAGCTTGGAAAATGTGGCTACAACCTAAACGAGCAGAAAACTGCCGCATGCTCCCTCCCTCTTTCTAGCTGCTTTAAGCAAAGGCTGCAGGTATCAGACACTGTTCAAGCCCATGTGCTTGCTGTGCAGAAGGAGCAAGCTGGAAGATGGCTTTCAAAACTGCAGCATTTCGATGTTGCCAGGTGCACTTTTTTGCCTTACAAACTCCAGCATGTTTTAGCAATTAAATGCTGTTTTTCCTGGATTAAATGTCAGATTGTCAGCCAGTGGGCAATTGCAATAGATAGTCAAGGGGCACTGTACCAGCTAATGCACTTTAGTTAAAACACAAGAGGCTTGCCTTTCAAATTTAAAGTTACCTTGCCAGTAACAGCCATTCTTTGACAGCACACCCGCCTTTTCACACTCCTTTTAAAGATTTTTTTCCCCATTTTTATGGTATCATGTTTTAGCACTGGACTATTGGATTGATAGTCTATGAGTGGTCAGACAAGGTCCAGTGAAATCAGAGAGCACCATTTCACTGGCCTCTTTAGAAGTGCTGGATTAGTCCTGTTGCCTACAATTTCAGAACGGATCCCTATCCAGAAAAGCACTTTAACACGTGATAACAGTTAAGCATATGCTTAAGTGCTTTTCTGAATCAGGGCCCATATAAAGAAACACTTCCAGCTAGTTCAAATAGAATAGAATAGAATAGAATAGAATAGAATCATAGTGTCTAGCTTTTCCAGATATTAAAATTACTCTAAAACATATAAGCAGAACTACTTCCAATATTGAAAAGGCTCACTGAATTCTTCCCTTCAAACAATTGTTTGGAGGTTTGCTCTGTTATTGATATAAGGATGGATTCAAGTTGCAAAAGAAAAAAATGTGTTTATGCAAATATTAAGTGCCTGAAAACTACACCACAGCTGTTTAGTTTTTGGATGAAAGTCTTGGCTTGTTGTATAAGATGCATCAGCATCTATGAGACTTAGAAAAGATTTTTTGTTACATGGTTATTTCGGTGGAAATACACTCTCCAAAATCTTCTCTTCCAGAACAAATTCAGATTTCTCTGCATTTAACATCGTAGAAGTATGAAAAGCTTCTTGGCATATGTATTCCTTGTCAAAATGAATCTAGAAATGAGATAGTGAGAATGACAAACAAAAGTTTTGGGATAACTTATGCTCTTAAAATTTCGCAGCATGGGTTTCTGTTTTAATTATAGGAAAACTACAGCTGCAGCGAGAGAGTTCAATCCGCCCGTAAGAGGTGGTCATCGACTGCAACAAGTGGAACAGGATGATTTCATTTCATATGTAAACATTGGTGATAAGAAAGAGAAGCCTCCTATGTTGCTTTTTGTCTTCTGTTGCGTTAACTTCAGACCATGCATCATCTCTAATGAGCTTGATAAAGCATAGCAAGGAAAATGTGCCATAATTCATCACGATTTCCATTTCAAAAGTGACAGCCAACTTCAGAAAATAGTCCATTTTACAACAAAAGAAAACCAACAAATGATAATGGAAACACTATCCTCAAACGAAAACTTACGGTCCCCTCAGATCTGACTCCCATTATGGAAAAGTGGGCTTGATTTTGCTAACAGTACCCAGAGATTCTCTCTGGTTCATCTTGTAAATAGAAAATTAGATTTTTCTATGTTGTCCACCTTTGAAAAAACAGCACCCCAAAATTTTATTGAGTAATAAGAGCTGGCATATGGAGAAAAGCAGGAACAGCATTTTAAATTGTTGGAAAATATAACATTAGATTTAATTCTTTCCCATTAAAAAGCTATGGCCCGTGCTGCAATGGAAGGTATAAATAAACTGCTTTCAATAACAATAAAGGAGCAATCTGTATGTTTTGGGGAGCTTCTGAAGAATTTTTGCCTTTTTTTTTTTTTTTGGTGGCTGCAATCCTGGTTTAGACATCAGTCTATACTCTCTCTGGTACATCTGTGTGCCTTAGATCATAGAATAGAATCATAGAATCATAAAGGTTGGAAGAGACCTCAAGGATCATCCAGTCCAACCGTCCCCCCCACCACCTATTCACCCGTAAACCATCACAGCCTTCATCATTTACATAGCTTACCTTTAATCTTTAGTCTTTGAAACAATTTAGTTTCATAGGAAACGTAAGGCTTGGGTTGGAAGAAGGTGGTAGTTCCTGAGGTGAGCGGAAGGAGAGAAGTAGGGTGCCAGAGCAGGGCTCAGCGCTGGAGCCCAGCAGCCTGACTCCTTCACTTCCCAAAACTGATGTCTAAAGACATCACAGATTTGTCCAGTGGTGTCAGATCTACTAAACATGATGTTGATAGGCTCTAAAGGTTTTTTTTCCAGTATGTGTCATTTTCTTTAAGAGGTGTGGTGACTGGAAAATATTGTATTGTAATTTGAAAGTGAATGATCACTGCCAGAACAGCATGTGCTGGGTTAAGATCATGGAAGAAATTACTTTTACAAGGCAGAAGACTGGTCAGTAGTCTGTCCAGAACGGTCTCCTGGGCTGGGCTGTTGTATCCCAAATTGGAAGTGAAATTTGTCAATGAATTGGGAGATGCTGCCTCCCAAAACAGACAGGATGCTGCTCTCCTGGGGCACCATCTGCTAAGCATCTGAGAAGTCACACCCCACCTCAACTGGGCCCACAGGTCGTATTTGTGTTTCTGTACATGAAACAGATATGAGCAATTCTGGTCTCTGATGATATCTCTGCTGAAGACAGAGCAGACATCCATTTTCTGTGAATACTTTGAAACAGCCAATTAAAATTAACTGTTTGGAAAACACTAGTTTTTTACTAGTTGATTGATGAACTAGGCTATTGTTAGAAAAATAGAAGAAACAGCAATGACTGGTGTCAAAGTGGATTCATGTGAACCTTCTAAGAAAAAGTTCTCCAAAAATTGTACTCAGGATCATTCTTACACAGTGGTTAATTAACATGTGGAACTCACTGCCACAAAATACAGTATCTTTGAGGCATGAGTTTAGCGGGATTAAAGGGATTTATTAAACACTTATATGGATAATGAGACCATCCACAGTTACATTACACAGGATGAAACCATACATTAGAGATATAAACAATTATGCTTCAGGACAGAAGCCAACTACTGACTAATAGAGTTAAGGAGGAAATTCACTCCATAATTATCCAGGATTTTATGCACCTTTTCTAAAAGTTCTAGTACCAGCACTGTCATGAATGGGCTACTGACCCACAGGAAATGTGGGACTACAGGAAATGTTGGAAAAATAATGAAATTATGACTTATTTTATGACTAAAGATATTGTATTATTTTTTCCTCTCCTTAATGGAAATAATTACAGTCTTTTATAAAAAAAAATAAAAAATTGGAGAATGGAAGACAAAAAATGAATCCAAAACTTATTGAGGCTAGTGAAACAACCTACCCCCGTCCATATCTGAACTGAATATCATTGGTTTGTTCATATTTTTTAAAATTAAGAGAAAGAACTAAGGACATTGCTTTAGCTGATGTTACACCTATTTGCATAATGGCATTACAATATGATAAGCGCTGGTTTCTTAAGTTTTACTTTTGCGCCCTAACACACTGCTGTTTTAATGGTACTATGAGCATAAGCTTGCACTGAGTTGTCTAAAAGGACTTTGATATGCATGAACCCAACTTTGATAGGAATTTGAATACAATCTCTGAAAAGGGCTTTGCAATAATTTGTGTCTCTGGGAATTAGGACTGGTGCTGCTGAGCAGACCCAAGACACCATGTTTTCCATGCAGTCACTTTGCCTACTTAAGGTAGTCCACAGAACACCCCTCCCTGTCTTCCTGTTTTATGCTAAAGTTTGGGCTTCACCCACAAGGAGTTGTGTCCTTCTTCTCCCAGCCAAAGAAAAGGATCTTGTAGCATCATATAAGATACAGCACAGCCTCCAGTAGTGGAAAGAATGCATCAGGCAGAACTGAATTGCCTTTGAAGTCCATCGGGACCAAAATATTTAAAATATTTTCAACATCAAATTGTCTTAAAGCAAAAAAGCAAGTAAACGAACATTTCTTTTTTTTTTTTTTTGTGCAGCAGGAAATCCCAATATTCTCTTCATCAGGAACATGTGCAGTAAGTGCTCTGGAGCTCTGGGTATGACAGCAGAGGAAGTGTCACGTCCTTTCCCAAGACTCACTTGTAAGGGCTTCTTTCTGGAAAGAGGAAGAGAAGTCTGCATGCTCTTACACTTTTGTCAGTGACTTTTCTTGGCAGTAGGCTCTCGAGAAGCACTTGTTTATAGATTCCGGTGCACGCTTGCTGAAAGAAGACTTGAGCATATGCAATAAATCTGATGCATCCAGAGTGTCTCAGATTCGCTGTGCATGCACAGAGCATCACTGTACACCACTTGTCCTGGCCATGGGTGGGACTGCCAGGTGCTGTATAGCTGTGAAATTTGTGGAAATCCTAAATTAATATCTAAGGCTTGCAAGTTCTTGCAAGGTGAAAGTTTCTCGTGGAAAAAGAGGACATTTATGGTGAAATCCAGCCACATAGTAACTGGTTGCTACTTCTCAACAGCTTCCTTGAGCATCTTTTTTCCTCAAGGAGAGGATTCATGGGCTATAGGTTTTCTTTGCTTGTGTTATGGGGGAAAATGGTAACGTCTCAAATGGCGTATCACTACCTACAGGCAGAGAGCTATGCAAATAATACATAGCTAAAAAGGCCTATGCACCTATACCTCTGGGGCCAGAATCAAAACCACTGAAGTCAGTGGAAAGACTCCAGAGAGCTCCTCTATCAATCAGAAAACACAAGTATGACTTGAATTAAAGACAAAAAAGCAACAATAAATAGGAAAACAATGAGAGGAGCAGGTGTTCGGCATATTTGAAAGGCAGAAAAGCAAACTTTTATGTGATAGCAGTGATGCTCTGCAATGAAACTGAAGTCTGTCAACATCCAGATATGTTTCACACTGTATGTTTGGCATCGCAACAGGTGGTTACTGCCAGATATACCAAAGAAGAATATTCCAGATTTGTTAGCTGTTGCATGAAGTCTTTCCACCAGATGAATTGGCTGTATTTGGCAACAGTCAGTTAGCAAATAAAAAAATGATCTAGAGTTCATAACTATTGTAGCTCTAAAAAGCCAGCTAAATAACATTGTTTTTCAGCAGTGACATTCCTCACCCAGAAGGGAAGTCGCAGAGAAAACAGAAAGGGAAGAAAGCTCTGACAGTCAATAAATCTGGGCAATGTTGAATGAAATGGTTAAATAAGTAGGGAACTCATTATTAAAAATGTCCTTTAACAGCCTATTTACATTTAAAGAAGAGGACTGAGAAATGAGGTAAAGCTTCTGTACAAAGATAAATTTGGTCAAACCGCCATGTTAATGTCTAGGGGACGGCATGTGTGTACTCTAGGGCTGGTTTTTTTTTTTTTGTACTCTGCTTGGTCTTTAACCTTCTGATTTTCCACTATGTTGCACAGCCCCAATGGACAACTTCAGGCTGCTTTTACCTACAAACACAGCTTTGGCTAAGAGCAAGCTTTCAAATTGTAGTCTGCTGGGATTTCGTTTTAAAAGAAAATTCCTTATTCACTGAAAATTTGCTGACTGCTTGAAAATGGAAACTGTTTAAGGAAAGATCAGTTTGGATGATTTTCCCACTTTGATAAGAATCTGGGAAGAAAAAAATATGTCAAATTGCCAGCACATTCCTTTCTGCCATTTTCAAAAGAAAAGCAGCCCAGTGCTAGTACTGACACAAACAGTCCAAAATGATCAAAACAGCTGTTTCAGCGGACGGCTTCCTCTTCATCTTTTATTACAAACCCGTGATTTTTCTTTTTTTTTTTAGAATTGCAGTCCTGTTTTCCTCCTGAAGCCTTACCTGTGTTTCATAGCTGAAACAAAAGCTCTGTTCTATGCGGCTTTAGGCGCATTCGTCACGTATTTTTTGCCCTTGGATCATCTATTGTGTTGCCTTTGACAAACTGTTTAAATATGACAGGCTGAGCTAATGATTCTAATCTGGCGGAAGTTACTTATAGAGCTGTTCTATACCATTAAAAGGAATATTATACAGTATCAACTTATGCTGATAATTTTCCAGCCACATAAACCCGAGGAAGAAAGCGATAACATGACACGCATCACATATGTGTTTTTACCATTCTAAGACCCAGTTTTAAGGGAAACCCCGTGTTTTTCAAGACTATGCTTCCCCTCTTGCTACAACCGATGGAGTTGCACTAGTGGAGCCTTATTGGTGTTTGTTTCAAGCACTAAGTAACCTTGGAGAAGCCTTTTTCTTCCTTCTGCCGTTCTTTCGTCTGCGCACAAAGCAGGTTTCAGGTTTGGGCCTGCTGGTTGAGGGGAATGCTTAGCTCGCCTATTTAAAACACAACTGGATTTTGCTATTCAAATGTAGGAAACCTAATTACACATTGGTAAATTCTCTTCAGTCTACCAAACACAGAAAAAAAACAGTGACAGAAACTGAAAGGCCAAAAAAGAGAAAAGAGTCCCTAAGACCTAATGAATCCAAACTAAACACCTCTCCACAGAAATGTCAAACATTTCTCTTAGCACAAAACAAGGCTTAAAGAATTCCCTGCTTTTGTCTCTGGGCTAATTCCTTAAGCAGAGAGGGGGATTTTCTTCTGGGAGTGTTATTTCACAAAGAACTAAACAGCAAATAAACAAAAGACTCTCAAAGAGTGAGAGAGTATAAATAAAATTCATGACTCCTTAAAGAGTTTACACTGAAAGAATGTGGGGGATTATTTACAATTAAAGCATAGTCTGTGGAATACAGTTATTATTACAAAAATGAATAAGAGGGTATTTCATTTAGCTCACAATAAGAGTGCACCTGGGTCTTCTCCATTTGTTAAAATTGGAGAAAACTCACTTGCCCTCAGAACCATCTATTTGGTTGCTTTTAGCAAACTCTTTTTCATACACCAGGCTGGGTAATCCAATTGAAAGAACTTGTTTATGAAGTTGCAAATTACCTATGTTGTAGCTGCGGAAAGTGCCAAAAGGAAAGGAGAAAAAACAGAGGGAGGAGAATAGGAAAGCTGAGAATTCCCTTCCTTTAAAAGAGAAATTAAAACCCAAGTAAAAGTTTCTGTTGTTTTCCTGTGAAAAGTATACTTCAAATCCCTACCCACTCAGCCAATCCTGCAGAAATTAAAAAAAAACCTGATAAAACCTTGTCAACAAAAAGAAGTCATTTTATACTTCAGGCCCAGCAGAACACAAGTTTTCAGTAGAGTAAAAAGTAACAAGAAAGAAAGAAAGAAAAACTTTTGGGGGAATCTTCCCTTCTTCCTTGCCAAGCAGAATATGGAACAATGGAGTAGGTTAATAATGGAGACAAGGTTAGCTGAGGGATAAGATGAACATGGAACAAATACAAGATTTCACTTCCAATAAATTAGGCAGACACAAATGAACGGTTATTAAGATAAAGAAGCATAGGTTGAAGAAGTCACTTGATTATAAATTATAGAGCAATTAGTCCTCTTTTCAGTGCTTTTTTTTGTACTAGGCATTTTGTATGCTACAGCAAATGTGTCATAAAACAATGCTGATAATGATGATGTTGAAAGCCAAGGTAGAGCAGCCAAATCCCATATACATATATATGTGTGTGTATGTATGAATAGGGTTGTGAGTGATATATATGGCTGTGTGTATCCATAGGGGTGTAAGTATATCTGTGTAGGTACATCTGTGTGGGTGTACATGCACGTCCACCTGCAGCATAAATATCACTAGGCACATCTATGTGCAGCCCTATTAATTCTTTACAGGAGTGATATATTAATAAAAATTAAAAAAGAAATCTATATGAATCTTATGGAATATATGTTATCTATCTGTCTATATTACGTGTCACTGTCACGGTAAAAAGAAAGCCTTATAAGAGAGGTTAGGCCATGGAGACTTATTTCATGTGCCTGAGCGACAGAAACAGAATTTAAAGCTTTGCTGAATTTGCAGCAAAGTTTTGATTGAGTCTTATCCTGCCATGCCTGTCTCAGTAAAGTATCCGAAACATTTGGCTACACACGATTAAATGAACAGTATTTATTTTTAGCATCTGCTGCCCCTGACTCAAACTTTGCTACTAAGAAAATTCAGCTCTATGGAAAAGAATTTGAATTCCAGCTGGGCAGTTTTCAAAATAAGATGAAAAGTTAAGCAGGCAATTGGTGTGTATTTAGGGCTCAAAACACCTTGCCTCCTAAGAAGTCTTGAAGGAGTTAATCCCTTCTCAAGATAATCCACTAAAGAGCATCCTTCATTATGATGTTAAAAGCAAGGATCAGTGCTGGGGGAGTCTAACAATAGGACAGGGGTGCTTTTCAATCCCCATCACATTCTTCCCAGGTTAGAAACAGAAACTGCTGTTATTCCAGCCGAAAAACAGGACGGGTTTCTCTCTTGGTGTTAAATATTCAGATTTAAAAAGGGAGGGGGAGGAAAAAAAAAAAAAAAAGCAATTGCTAATCCACTGCATTAACTAAACTGCTCTCTTATTGGGTATTTTTCTGCCAATCTTCCTAACTCTTATGACAAGGTAGTGAATGCAGAAGGGCTGCATCGAAATAACTCAGAAACTCTCTTGGACATCAAAAGAACTTTTGATAAGAGGCTTGTAAATAATTTCCTGGTGGCAACAGGCGAGTAGAGAAAACCCGAAGCAAGTCCATCTAACTTCACTGGATGAAAGGAGGCTACATCCCTTTACTCTGGGCAGGAACCTGGCTTCTAATAAAACATAGGGAAAAAAGTATCGTAGCAAGCTGCTTTATGTTACTTATGTGGCTAATGTTCTTAATATCTGGTTTTCACATTTTTAATACTGAGTATCCTCATTTTAATTAATCAAAAGACAGAGAAGTGGTTTTTTGATATCTTTTGATACAGCCTGTTTTGGTTTTTTTTTTGTATCTTAGAAACATATTTGGGGATTATTTTACACACGCAAGCACTAACACACTGCTTAGTATAGAAATTATCAAATTCAAAAAGTTTTGCTAATCTATTCAAGAAGAAAAAAAAGTAAAACTATTCATAAAGTGAGAGGTTTTATCTTTATTTTAAGACAGTAAAAGAGAAAGATTCAACCTTTAAAGACTGTAGTCAGAAAATGAAGGCAAAAAAAAGCTATTACTTTGATAGCTGGCCATATAGCTGATTTAGGATGTGATCCAAGTGCTGCGGATCTCCAATAACCGCAACTGGTGTTTGGATCATGTCCTCAGAGTACAATAACAAGTTTTTGTAGCATGCATAATTGATGGGTTTTAAGGAATATCATGCAAAACATGTTTCATTGTGCCTTGGAAATATCACCTTAAGGAATTCTAGCCTCATGTCAGGGCCAAGAGAGACTACAATAATATTTCAGTCATGATAATTAAATGCTGTAAGCACAGTTATTTTCCTATTTGTTGTAATTCCAACTAAGAAGGGTTCTGATTGAGACCTGGCAAGAAGTGGTTGAAAAATTGCTCTTCTAAAGGGGGAAGCTAAAAGAGCACATGACTCAGCTGTAGATAGTAATTTTGATTCTTTTGTCCAATATAATCAGCAAATGGATGGTAGCTCCAATTCACTGCTAAAGTCTGCAGCAACAGTAGCTGAAGACTTTCTGACACAGGGCCATTGCTTCTCCTGAGCTTGACAGATCTCTTCATATGAATAAGATCATGGCTGGATGGGAGGAGGAGCAAACCCTGCCACTGGGTTGAGATTTCCAATGGTCCAGATAGCTGGAGCACAGGGCAGCTCTCTTCTTTCCATCATCTCCATGCAAGAAAATGAGAAGACTTTGTGCTTAGCAAATTTGGAGGAGATGACAATTAAAGGGGAAGTGTATCTGACTACACAGGACCTTTTATGACTATTCCTTCTTGAGTCTGTGTCCCTGGTCCAGACCAAATTGGAAGTGCATGAAGCTGTACTTTCTGTGAAGAGGCAGAAAATATTAATGCTGCAGCTTCTGCAGGTGACTATTAACACTTTAGATGCTGCAAAAATTTCTGGGCATATTGAGCAGGAATAATAAAGTCCTGTCTGTTAGTGTGCAAAGTTCTTCTGTTACCACAAACTGCTGTACGCCCATGCACTCGCTTGACAAATGAGCCTGGAAGGGTTTCATCCCTACTTGCTAGCCATGGTCCTTGCTGTAGGGAAGGATCTCACAGCTGCCTTGCGATCCCAGGAAGAAGGGAAATGCTGGAACTTTCCCACTTCTGAAGCAATGGGAACTCTTTTGAGTTTTCCTTCTGACCTTCGCTACGTAGGTAGCTGTTGATATAAGAGATCAAGGCCATCGTTCTGCGGTCCACAACCATGACTTTGCATTTACTGGTGAATGCTTCTTGTGCCATCACTTTAAGTACTCTTACCCAAATCAATGGCCAAGCAAGAGTTGCCCTGCTTACAAATCTATAGAGGATGTGATGAGCCCTGCCTTTTATAAGCATCATTTTTTCTTTTTAATTATAACAATCCCATATAAACCATGGTTATTAGGAAAAGGATACAGCTCTCAGAAATCCTGGATTATAACACATATATGCTCTGACTTTCTGACAAAAGCAGATGATTTTCATACCTTAAATGTTTATAAAAGTTTTTAAAGACCAAAGGCTCCGGTCAAGATGAGTTCTTTCGTTAAAACCAGGCACTAAATAAACAGAGGGAAGGACACAACCTGAGCCCTTACAGGACCTCGCTTTTGAAGCAGAGTCCATTTCAGGATAATAGGAATGGCTGATCCAATTCCTGCCCTTCAACCGCATTCAGTTTCTGGAATTAATTTATCAAGCTACATTTAAGGATTAAAAGATGGCGCCTGACATTTTAGAACAAACCAGAAAACCCCAAAAACCCAAACAAAAAAACCTGTCACAATTCAGCAGAATTTGCAAAAGAAAAGAGGCTGTATGGGATAAAGGAAGCCAGCCCGAAGTCCTCTTAGGTTGATGATCTCTTCAGGTCACGGTTCAAGTTATCTTGATTTTCAATTGTACCCACCCAAGTCTGTACTGCGTCTCCCTAGCTATTTTTTTTAAAGACTTTAAGTCGCTGCCTAAATGCTCTTCTCCTTAATGAGAATGAAACCGACTGGCTTTTATTAATGAATCCCATCTTTTGTGCATAGGTTTTAGTTTCTCTTTAACATCTTGAAAAGTCATTAATTTATTGCTAATTTAAAAGAAAAAGAGAGAGCGATCCTGTTGGTTCGAATGAATACTTTTCCTTTGGTTGAACCAATAATTCAAGCTCCTGATTATACCAATTAAAGACCAATTTGAGGAAAGGCCTCCAGCACTGAGCTGCAGCTGCCATTTAGCCACAAATTATGGGCCTTATATGTGGGTGGACATGAAACTCTTTCAGAGAGAAATAGATTGAGAAATAGGGAAACTATTGTAGGGATTTCAGCAGAAGGGGGACATTAATTGGATACATTGCTTGAAGTCAATCAGAGATTCAACTACTCTGTGGGCCTTTTGACTTCAAGACCCTTCTCTTTTTGTTCATGTACCTTCGACTAGATTAATCACAGTGACTAAACAAGCAGAGATATTTTTCAGGGCTTTTTTTTTTTTTTTTTTTGGTGGCTGTGAAGAAGGGGCAGCCTATTCTGCAGTGAAGTGAATACTGAAGATGGTTAAAATAAGTGTGATGGTTTCAATCCTGCAATTAATTCTTCAAATACTTTGAGTTAAGAATATACAAACTGATCCCAGGATGAGAGCTTTTATTTGTTAGTTTGACATTAGAGGCTCCATTCTATTTATTAAATGTTGGTTAAAAATGCAATTAAATCATAAACTTTTGATATTTTTTTTCTACTAACAGGAAAAGAAAATGTTATCATGAAAATGCTTCTTAAACTTTGGACCTGTGTGAATCAAGAAGTGGAAAAATGAGAACAACAGCAACAATCATAACATTAGTAAGTCGTTGATAAAATATACAATGCCAGTGCTCATAACTGAAATGTGTACTGTGTATCAGCTGCCATCAGACTACTGTATGTTATCTGAGTTTTATTGTTCCAGATTCCATTTTTCCATCCCATAGAGAAAATTGGTGGCTGTAGTGGAATTAGAACTGCACTATACTTGGTCTCTAGTCCTGCGGTAGATTTTTAAATTCTTTTAAAATGCTGGGAGTACAAGTAAATAGATGAAGTAGAGATTTTGATAAAGACAAGTAATAACAATACATATGTCTATGTTAGTACATGTATAAATATACGTACATAAATGTGCTTACTTCTCAAACTGCAGTGCTCTATATGAAACCTCACTGCTCATGATTTCTTGTAATCAGCTTCAAGGTTTCACTGCTGGAAAACCAGTAAACTTATAGGTCTGTTTGTGCATAAACATCACTAGTGTGAACTCCATAAATCTGGATTCACCATACACCTTGATATTCAGGGGTGTTTTATCATAACACTAGCATCATTAAATGAGGATGGGTGTGGTTTTGTTTTGTTTTTTAATCACATTGTTATAGCTCACCTTGGTTAAGCCATTTAAAATTCTCAATGAGGTTGCCTGATCAAGAAGTTAAAATCTATTTCTCAGTTTGATCTTGAGGACTGTAACAAACTCTTCTCAACCCTTTTGTTGTCAAACTGAGATTTGCAACATAAACGAGTCAAGGACATTGATATAGTGCCTGTGAACAGACACTGAAAAAGACTCCTTGCTTCTCTTCACCTGCCATAGGACTTGTTCAGTTGGTTTTCAGATCATTGCATTTCTGGGCATTTATTTTGAATAGAATTAAGAACTGAGCTGTGTTTCACATTTTAGATTAACAAGACCTCAAACAATCTTCAGTGCTTTCTCTGGCTGAAAATTGTCAGTTAAAAAAAATAGGAAAGACTTCTGTTCTAAATTTCCATTTTTCATTCAAACTTGCTAATTTTATCCTGGTTAGGAAGTGGGATTAATAAAAGCTACTTTTGATCCACCCAGAGGAGGAAGTTGTGGAAATGCTGCAGGAGAGTTTTGTCCTCTTAAAGGAAGAATTTGTTTTGTACAAATGTGCTGCCCCAACTTCTTAGTCTTTAGAGGTCTGTATAGCACAGATGTTACTCTGGTGATTTTACAGTTTTTCTGGTGATTATTCAGTACAGAAGCATCATGAGTTTTCATCTCCTCAATAATAAAATTCTAGATTTTTTTTTTTATTCTTTCTCCATCTAATGTCTATTCTTAGGTTCTGCTCCATATTTTGTAAGAGGTTTTCCTGTTGCTTCATAGCCTTTACATGAAGATTCTCTCATAACTTTTGCTGATGAAATACCAGATGTTAAAAGAAACCAGGTGTTTGAAGTTTTTTTTGATCATTTGCCTCCTTGATACCCCACGCTCCCCAAATGAGACAGAACTGGTGAAACTGAAACAACCTTAATTTCAACAGGTGAACCAGAGGGCTGAGAGTATTCATCACGCAAACCATCCCGCTCTCAGCTTTTGATCTGACGTAGCATCTTCTCCACAGCATAGGAAGGTTAACTGCCTGTCTGACATACCTACATGTATGGGTAGCAAAGCAAGTTAACACATCTCCCCGTTCCAGGTAGGTAATTTCCTGCCTTTGAAGGGACTGCCTCAGAAAAAGAGTATTTCTCCCCGAGAAATCGCACGATGCCCATGGTTAAGGAACAACGTTTCAAGAATCTTATTCTATACTAATTAATCTCTAAGCCTTAACATTTATCTCTCCAGTACACAGCATACATATCACTGTGAGTTTCAGTTCTGAAGTCTGATAAAACTAATAAACCAAAACTGCCAGAGGTGGCACATTAAACTGGTAAAATGGTTTTCATCTTAATTGGATATGAGCAGTGTTATCTCTAATAACCCCAGGATACTTCTAATTGGAGTTTTCTTTTTCCTTCTTTTTTTTTTTCTTCTTTCTTTTCCTTTCTTTTCTAACACTAATGTCATTGACCAGTGTTAATATTTGAGTGCCCCCTCTTCCAAGCCCCCCTACTTGCTTGCGATGTTTTCCGAACCAGGAGTTAGCCTGATTTCAGCACAGTAAGGAAGGTATATTTGTATTCCATTAACAAAGGTGATTTTACGTGTGCTATCATTGGAGATTTTAATAAGATAGAGTTATTGACGTTAGCTAATAATGTTTTGAAAGTTGGTTGTGTTCACTGCCCTGAGATTCACCTCAGGCCAGCAACTTCTCAATTTTCAGATGTTATTGCAAGACAATGGCTGTCATTGTTTAGGCTGAGATTGTAATTTTAGTATAAATCTTGCCTCAGTTTTTTAGCATGGTAAAATTATTCTTACTGCTTCCTGCTATTTTTTTTAGGCTCCTTTGAGAAGACTGCATATTAATTGGTAATACTAAAATACCATGTATAATTAGAAGGCAGCTAAGCTTTCTGCAGCTAGTATCCTTTTGTTTTATTTCACTAGGGTTACCAAGAAATCCTTCTAGGGGTGAGGAAATATTCACACCACTGAAGCTCGCTTTTCATCGGAGAGGTGCTTTACAGCCGATAGCTGCATGGGCTGTAGGGGAGAGTGCACAACGGCTGCTTGTAGGAAACAATTTTGAGAAACTTTTGTTCACTGTTTCTCAGGATTCTCTCTCTCTTTTTGCTCTTACTTTTACACACGTAGCCCTGAATTAGCTATTCCACTACATCAATTTTATATTAAGTTTTTGTCATGCAAAATCAACTTCAATTTCTCTTTACGCCACACTTGTCTGGCAATACAGGTATGCTACTGGCTCCAGAAGAAATAAGGTGGTAAATAATTAAAAGAACAGAAAGGACAGGAGGCCTAAGAAAAAGAATTGTATCAATAGCATAAACTACCTCATTTTTTTTCAACAGGGATTAAAAATTGATGCCTGCATGTGTTTTAAATGTGAGAAATTTTACTCTTGAGACACATTCAGGAAGATATAATTCATTTTCCTGAAGAACACACACGTACACACACACGCAACTGTGCACATGATGAAGTCGGTACCGTTCCCTCCATCACACGTGTTTCTGAGCAAATGTTATCAAGTTCACAATGGTTATTACTTTTTCTATGTAATTAAAAGTATCTATGCAGAGCTCATTAAAGTATTATAGAAATGCAACAAGAACACTTTCGAGTGTGAAAAAAATCCATAAAACCCCAATTGCAATAAATAAAATTAGCGCAAAGATCTGTTCAGTAATTTATATTTACATTTCAGGCAATTAAAACAGCAATACCTGGCGTGTGGATTAGTAAGGATCAAAGGCCTTTCACAAAATGAGCCTTTTATAGTATCAAAGACCCTGTGACATCATGTTTGCCTTTTATGCTGAATTAGATAATTGCAAATAATTGTAACTCTGAAAGACATTTAGTTTTATGGGAGGGTTTTTTTTTTTTTTTGCCTTTGCAGGTCAGTGTGCAACCCTCTGACCCGTCATTGTAGGACTAAAATCTTTGTTAGAAAGACAAAGAATATTAATTTCTCAACTAAGAGCGTGCATGATTACTTTTGTCAACAGGCAGAGAGAGCAGAACAGAAATCTCATGACACACCAACCCTTAGAAAAAATATTTCAGATCTTTTGTTAAGGAATAAAATAACCAAATGTATGTTTTATTTATTTTTTTTTCTTACCCCCCCCCATTTTTTTCTGGGATTTACCACACCAAACGCAAACAAAAATAAGAATTGTAAATGCATTAGAAAAGATACTGTCCTTCTCATTCCTATGCTCAGGTTTTTCTTCTACACCTTTGCATCCTCATATTGCATCTGAGTTCACAGTAGCAGCGTAATCTGAGGGGGGGTTTTGTGCTTTCAGTGGTTGCTTACAGGACCCAGGAAAAGGAGAGCCAAAGTACAATAGGCTTGGTGTAAATCTTTGGAGTGTGAAATGGAAAATTCAGCAATACATTTCAGCAACACATCTCCCCACCTACCAACCAAAACATTAGAGACAGCATGATCTGACACACTCCTCCTACCCTGCTCTGCTGGCCCAGGAGACCTCGTTGCACGGGACATCTGTAGGGTCAGTTCATAATCAATTTAAGGAAACAATACAACTCTCGTGACATTTTTCACTTCTGGACAAATAAGGACTAACGTGAATTTTGTCTTCTGCATTGTGATAAAAGTGAAAGCAAATATCTGGTCCATGGAGGTTTAAGCATCAGGCTTGCTAAGCCTGGAATTCCCACCAAAGCAAAGTGAAAAAAAGGGCAACATGTATGCCTGTGACCCTGGTGAATACCGAATCTATCTCTGTGGCTTAGCACGCTAATGAATTGCTCCTAGTTCTGCTGCCAAAAAGCCTAATCCTTCCACCTGCCTCATGCTAGGAAGCAGGTGACATTGCCCCAGTTTCCATGGGTGGGGTGGAGATGTGATGTGGGAGCTGCAGGAGCGATGTCAGGTTAGGGGAAAGCTTGTGAACTGTCAGTCTGTCCTAGAGATGCGGGATTCACGGAAGCCCAACCTTTCCCCTGTGCATTAGCACTGCCCTGAAAAAATGATTTGTGGAAATGCGTACAAAATTTGGTCTTGGCTGAAGAAAATGAGAAAGAGGGGAGGAACACAAACAAGGGAAGAAACGCTGCGTAACTGTGAACAGAACCAGATTATGGTTGCCTTTCAAAGTGTTGCTATGCTTCAGTGCTGCCACAAGTTACAGCCTGCCAAGCGGGTAGGAGACTGAACCAAGACATATTTCTTAGATGGCTCAACTGTCTTGGGCTTGGAGGTTCATTAGGAAGTGAAAACATCCCAGGAATACCAAAACACCAGAAGGCAATAAAGATGATATAGGTAATGCATTCTGATTTCTCCTAGCATTAACTCACTTAAAAAGCAGTATTAGATAGAAACACAGACTTTTATAAGGTTGTAATAGAGCAAACAAAATAGAGAAAAGCATATCAATAGTGGGTATTATCTACCTACAGAGCAAGGCAAGCGGAGAGTGGTTTCTTTGGCTTAATGTGGCACTGGGGTAAACAGGAATAGACGTTCAGGTAGCAGTATGCCGGTCAGTGAGTGTGGGCTGGACACAGGAACAAACTGCATTAAATATTTCCCAGGTCAATGATTAATATATTCCCCTAAACTTAGTAACCTCACAGTCTCCCCCTCTCCGCATTTTTCATTTTAATTGAAATTAATGTGTTAGTTTTAAGCGACTATATAAACAGCCATAGTTATTACACATCTGAGAGTAGATAAGTAAAAGATTGTATTAACAGAACAAAAATGTAGTGCCTTTCTTAACAGAAGCTGCTTCCAGCAAATGGTCCTGGGAGCTTTAATAAACCCTGTGGCTATGTACTGTACATAGATAGGCAGAAGCTCCAGAAAAGTAGTGCAGCTTGGTGTTTTGGATCTAATTTGGAAGCTGACCAGTCTGGAGTGAGAGAGTTGGACGCACATGACCTCCTGAGACCCCTTCCAACCAAAATTATTCTATGATTCTAAGATTTTCTGCTGGTGATGGAATGAAACTGTCCGCAGTGGTGAGTTTGGGGCTGGCCAGGCTGGCACTCCTGGCAGCTGACTGCACCCACAGGAGACAGAAATGCCACAACTCAGGAGGTAAAGACATATTTCCTCTGTTTGCACTCACTGTATTTCATTACAGCCTCCAAACTATCTTTGCACGGTCACTAATCCTGTCTGGAACAGCACCACAGTGTGAGGGGAGGCTGCTCAGACTGCCTTGGATGAGAAACTCTCCTTTCAAAACTCATTTTTTTCATTGTCCATCTGCTCTGGTGTCCCATGCCCATCAAGGGAGGTGATATTTCAAGATCTTTCACTTGCCAACAGCCGTGGAGTGGAAACATACATATTAGAGCAAGCCATTGCACCTCCTCGGTGGTTCTGGTGAACACAGAGATTCACAGTGGCATCTTGAATTTTGGATGCTCAAAACAGTGTAGATGCATCCATCTCTTGTTTAATTATTTCTCATGAACAAAATTCTAGTAAATGGAAAAAACCTGAGCTTTTACAAATGTCACCATCACCAAGGAAGCCATGAAAGCAGGCCACAGAAGGACTTAGGGATTTAAAAGCGAATTTAAGTGGGAATAAGGCAGAAAGGTACCTAAGAAAAAGTTAAGTTCCTAAATACCTTTATGGAGCTGCTGTTTTCTGTTTAGGCAGTGTAACCAAACCAGGCTTCTTTGGGCCTCATAGTCATACACTGATTTGCTTTCCCCTTCTTCACCTCCTCACAAAAGGCTTTACTATTTTTTTTTTTGGCATTATTATTATTTTTTTTTTTTTGGCATTTGTCATCAGAAAGATTATATTCCACACAGCTGTAGTCAGAATACTGTTGGAAAAAAAATTCCACTTTATTTAGAGGATGTTTGTGTTGCGCTGTAAACACAGAAATTTTCAAAACAGGATTGTTGCTGCTTCTGCTGCCCCAAATAGAAAGCTGAAGGTGTACAGATTTCCATGCTAAAAGTCAGCACTGGTCTATTTACCGTGCTAACCTGCTTCTACTAATGTTCAGCTTTTCACTGGAACTTGTCAAGCTTTAAAATATTGTGATAATTTTCCAATGTTATACCACCGGGTGCAGTAGAATTTCTCCTGGGCTGCAATTAGCCAACAGCTTATGTTAATTTTAATTAATTAACTTAGGTTGATAGTAATGCCATGTAATAAAACATTTTGCCCAGTGTGAAACTTGTCCATCACATTTGTTTGTGACCTAAGTTAGTAATTATGTGTGCTTAAGTCAGTGGTAAATGGAAATAAAATGATGCGTCAAAGCCAAAATGAGGTAATTTGTGTCAACTCAGTTGGTTGATAGTGTTATAAAGGTAAAAGACACAGGAGTGCTGGTTAGAAACTGGTCATTATTTTGTAATCCAAGGAATCTCTCATGATGCACATTCAGTACTAATCAAGACACCATTTACTCGTGTGAAATGTCTGTCTTGTAGCACAATAAATCTAACTAAAACCCCAACTAAGGTATAAGGTTCACTAAGAAGGTTGACATGAATTAAGATGAAATTGCTGTAGTTTGATTCCTCTTCAGCCTTTGCAATCTAAATGATCAGCAAAAGTAAACATCAAACTTGTGTCTAATTGTTGAATGATTGAATTAATTAAAAAAAATAACTTAAGGGAATGACTTTTAATGCCAATGTATTACAGTGCATTATGGAACCTGAGAACATACTCGCACAGTATTTATAAAATTTGCTGCTTTTCCCATTCCCGTTGTGTTTTGGAAATAAGGTTCTCTGCCTCCACTCCTGTAGCATCCCATCCTGCTAATACATTTGAAAATTGCTTTTTCCTTCAGAACTTGAATCTTAATTTAAAAGCGAATATCCTGTCTGCTTTATTTCAATTGGACACTTGTGTTTTTCAATGTTGCCTTTGGTTTCAGGGTGAAAGAAATTTGTTGTCTATATTTTTGCAACTTAGACCAAAACTAATTAATTAGTTAAGCGTCCAACTATTCTGACTTGCTTTTGATGTCTGAGTTTCCAAGACATAAAACCCCCAACAACCTCAGCAAATGAAAACAACAACACAGAAAAAAAATCCACCCTGTGGATTATCGGCCTTTTTTTTTTTCTTTTCCCTAACAGGTTCAGCTTTATTTTGCTCTTGCTGGAAAAAAAGTACTCATTAAACAAACTGATGATGTTACTGAGGCTACCTCTTCAGGCAGCATGACAAGCCCAGCAGCAGTACAGTGTAGGTATAAGTATTTCTTCCACTGGAGCGTCTAGAAAAGAAAAATAACTAATTTTCTTATTCAAATGTGTATCTGATTGTCATGCTCCCCCTCAATATGTCTTGCTGAACAGATGTCAACAGGTGAAAGTACCCTTGATCAAAGACCAATTCATTTCAATACAAAGAGTATTTCACTTCATGCTAGAAGAAAAAGCTACTAGTGAAAAATCACATATATTGCCATGGAAATTGTGTGGCCGGTCCTGGTGAGAGCATGGGAAGCAAATAATAGTAAATAATGTAACTATCATCATCTCTGTGTGCTGGAATCACAGAAGGATGGATTTGTTTGGTCCTTGGCAAGTTGAAATTTTTGTTTGGAATCAGTGCTAAAAATTTACCTTGACCTGAAACTGTGTGGCTCTTAGAGCATTTGCATGAATACTGTCTGAATTGGAGTGAATTCCAAAAGAAAAAAATGCTATTTGGAAAAGGAACATTGAATCTAGAGGATATGATTTTTTTATTTTTGCATTTTTCCACATTAGACTGATCCTTTCCAATAGTGCATATATTCATATTAAATCTCCTTTCTTATCATGAAATGATATTTCTTGAATTTTATTCCTTAAAGCAAGTCTTTGACTATACAGCATTTACATTTCAATAATTTCAGTGAATTGATATGTTCTTTTTTTCAGACCAAACAAATTCAAAATGTATTCTGGTCTTGTGATCACCAAATGGAGAAATAGCAATTTGGGGCTCAGTTAACTTTCCTCCCCTGCCACCAGTATCCTGATTCTTAAGAAACTGCATTTCCTATTGGAAAAATCATTCAAATGGAAAATTCTTGCCGGACTCTGCTTATAGCAGATTGGGAAACACGTATAAATTTGCGCTGGAGAATGGAAACCTGCAGCGTGGGATCTCTTGAGTAGGTTTTACAAGAAGAGCTATGACTGATTATTATGCTAATATTAACTTCCAATTGTTAATGAACCTTTCATCTTGAAGGATCCCAAAACACTTTACAGACCGCAGAGGTCTCTCCCGCTCCCACTGAAATGCAGCCAGCTCTTCTGGCCGCTCTTTGTGACTTGGTGTTACTCAATAGTAGAAAATAACCTCTGCCCGCCTCGACGCTGGCAATGTTTAGAAATGCAAAAAGTAATTACCAAGTTGGACTGCAGCCAAGGCACCGGTTCTGACACTCTTGTTCCTGCGAGTGAAAAGTGCTATAGTATCTTTAAGTGGCCATAAGTCAGAGCTTGGGTCCGGCGGCTTATCAGAAACACGGAGGCATATGTACAACACAGAGTCTCAGGGGAGGATGGGAGCTACTGCCTCACCCCCAGCGTGAGTTCTTGTAGCAGCTCCAAATTTTCCTTGGAGACTCTCCCACTGGAAATTGGGCTGATGTAACCCAGCTCGTCTGGCAAACCTGCATACAGTTACGACCTGATTTGCAGATGGCCACCACACTCTCTGTGATAGATTAATCTTAAGTTAGGCATGGGTGGAGATGACACTTTTTCAAGCAAGGCTTTTATTTCTGGAGATCAAAGGTGATTTTCTGTGCTGTTAAGAAATTTGGGCTTTTCTTGCGTGCTTGCTGGGAGTTTACCTCAAATCTGTCTGTATTTCTGTCTACCAAATATTTCATACGTGGAGCTACACTCCTCCCATTCCTAATGCCGTGTTTTATGAGAAAATATCAAACCAACCGATGCTCTTCAGTTTAGAAAGATTCAATTTCTAATTGTCTGAAAGAATAAAAGGAGCCAAGATTCCTTAGCAAGGTACATTCCCTCTGATACTAATTTAAATTAACTTGTGTTTACTGTGAATGATCTTGCTGCATGAAATGTGCTTCTCCTGCAGAAGCAGTGATGTTTTTAATGGTGGAAGGAAATGCTGCTTTTTTGGTGCTTTTATTTGGAGTTTGAAGTCCATTAAAGCAACTTCATAAATCCAAAAATAAATCCATTGATTTCTATGAATGACTATAGTTACTGAGCATGTGGCGTTTGATTTGGAATTAAAGAGGCATTATCACATTGTTTTAAAGGCCTTAAATTTAGGCTTTGTTAACAAAAATATTGGAAAGGAGCATCTGAATTTTAAGCTGTCCTCTGGAGCGCTGGAAACTTTGAGGCAGTAACATAACGCCAGGTGCCTTCACGCTACTTTCTAGGTCTGAGTAGGACCAAACCTGGCTGATACAGTCAGTGGGGGCTGATGTCTACTCAGGGTGATGGGCTGTGCTATCTTCCTCGGGCATTGATTTGGTAGAATGCTTAAGCAGCTGTTTAATTTTCAGCAGAGGAGGAGAACTAGTAGACTATTTACACATCTAAAGTTTATCACCTGGTAGATCTTGGGCTTTATGCGTTCTCCTTGGGAATTTGACCTGAGCAAGGACTTTAGGAATGGGCTCCAGGATTTCAGTTTAGCCCTCGCTCCTGAGAAGCCTACAGCCAAATAAGGGAGCTGTTAATGGCAAACATATTAATTTAAGAGCAAGCAGTAAACAAAACTACACCAGAAAGTGACCTGCAAAGCAACTTATTTTGGAGTGAGGTGGAGAAGGTGGCAGAAGACCAGGAAAATCGTGATGCCGCGGTGGGATTCTCATAGGTCTTTTCTCTCTGTTTGAAAAGCTGTGGGAGAGGGAGGCTGTCCTGCAGGACCTCTGCCTGACCCCGGTCCCAACCGGGCCCCCTGCGACTGTGTGTGTGCTTGCCCATGTCATGGAAGCACGTGGATGGCTTGACAGGGTTTACTGCTTTCTGGCTTATTTTAAGTACTCTTGGAACACCCCCCTCCCCATCCTCTAGCAAACTGGGGCAGGCTGACCTCTAAGCCACATAATCTTGAGCATAAGTTAAAAAAGAAGCCCAGAATTTTCCTTTCCCGAACAGCACCGCTGCTGACGATCTCCGATCCAGCTTTAATGTTTAATTGGATGTCGGGGTTTTAAACAGAGCATTCTCTAACCCGGCTGGCTCTGCCTGCCCCCATCCCCCTGCCCAGCAGCAGCCTCACTCCAGTTATCAAAGTGTCATTAGTAGAGACAGCTGCCTGTAAACAACAGGAATGTCAACACAACTGTCTCGGTCAACAGGAATTTAACTTTAATCTGTTCATTACTTAAAGATACATCATCCTCTTTCTGCGCCGTTATCTACATCACTTGCAGACAAAGGAGGAGAACAAATTGACGGCGGGGGGGTGGTAGTGGTGGACCGGTCCTGCCTCGGCCAAGCTGGTTCTGTTCATCATTTCTAGTTCCTCCCCACTCCTTCCAAGTTCCCCTCCTGTATATGTATAGATATATTTGCTGGATGGCGGGTGAGGGGGGTCAGGAGTTCCTTGTTTAGCTGGAAACAGATACTACATATTTATAAATGTAAACTTGGAGCGCTGCCAGACTCCTGCATTTAAGTGATTAACAAATGTTTCCCTTCAAGTGGACACCTCTTGTTCTAAATATATTTGACAAGAATGTAAAGAGTCAACTGGAGGGTAGAAAGGGCATACCGCAAGCATTTTCTGCCGAGGCTGCCAGCGTTCGCGGGCCTGGGCTCTCTGGCCGGCGATGCCGGCGTGCGGCGGGTGCCAGCCAAGTTCGCAGCGGGCAGGCTGCCAGCGCAGCCCAGCCTCCCCGCTGTTTAACGACAATGGATTTACTGCTTCTCTGCATATTGGTGTTATTTTGTGTAAACAAGGTTAACACTCCTTTTAAATTAAATACACCACCTGGTGACTGAATGCCTGACCTTGGCAGACGTCTTTCACCTGGTCTCCTAAAAGGACGGGTACCCTGGCTGTGCCACCGACCTTTCCCACCCTGCCTGTAGTGCCTTGTCCCGTAAAAGTGTGTCAGTCTGTGCAGTGCAGAGTGTTTCTGGGACTGCTCCCAGCTCCAGATGCACAGGACATCCAGGAATAGGAAGCTATTACTTATGAGCAAGAGTGTTATTCTCTCTTAACCTTGTGCTTAGTGCATTATTCTTGTCCAACCTGGACCTGCCATTTCCCTCCTGCTTTCCCCCAAATAGTTCTCTTGCTTAATCAAAAGGCATCTGATCTTCCTGGATTTTCTGTTTTGTCTGTGGCCAAAAGGGAAGTTTTGACCGCGGTCCCCTCTTCCCCTTCAAGAAAGGATGGACAGACTTGAGAGGGACCTCCCTCTCCCCTTTCCAAATGATAATCTGCAAAATAAAGCATTCTTACCTTTGCCAAAAGTATCTAAACCTTTTCATTTCTAAAGTACCATCTGTCATGCAAGTTCAACTAAGATGTATCAAGAGTAGTTGATTCTGCCACCTTTGATATCTCTAGAGGGGCCTCGTTGGTAAGGTTGAAGTCCTTCATCATTGTGCATTAAGAATTCAGAAAACCCTATACTGGGTAAAGAAATCTGAATTTTATGCATTGGAATTAAGGGTCTACAGCTAAATAGTAGCTGTGCATCTAAGAAAACCTCTTGAAGACCTCAATATACAGACTAGATAAAGCTTACACATCCTGTGAATGAAACGTGTATTGGAGTTTGCAAACTCTGCGGGAGGACAGAGACTCGTGGAGCCCAGTGACACACAGAGCTTAGAAATTTGGCAGGGCTGCAAAGCACACTGGAGGCCAAACCCCCGCTGGTGCTACAGATCTAACCTTCAGTGGGTCTCGTCAAGGAGGGACAGTGAATTTGGAAGGACTGTAGGTGCTGCTGGGTGCCTGTGTGGCAGCACCAAGTCTCTGGTTAAAGGCAGTTCCCCAGGTACATCAGTACAGTTTCTCCAGCAGGACTTCTATATCATTTTCATTGAAGTAGCTCATTTCTTGCAGTCTGACTTGGTGTGGCATCTACCTCTCGGCTGTCCAGTTTACATGGAGACACGTGGCTTTTTCTTCTAAGGCTGAGATCCCTTCCTAGTTGCGGGTAGATCAGTACGTATTTATTCTTCTCACGAATCCCTGGAGGGTGCCCACTCCTATTCGAATTATTTTGAAGTGTTGGACCTCAGTGATATCCTTTGGCAGTAAAATTAACAAGCTATTTGGATAAAAACCATTTCTTTTTATGAATTCTACATCTGTTGCTTTCTGTCTTACTGATTCTCCTCTCGTTCTTGTCCTATGAGAAAAGGGAGTTAAGAATTTTCTATTTTTTCCCTGGAAACTTTACAGAGAAATCTTAATAATTTTAAACAAACATTAAATATCCAGATAAAAGTACTGAGTTGGATAATGAAATAGAGATGATGGGAAGTCATCTGAGAGACTGTATTTAGACTAACAGTGATAAGACATTTTTTAAAAGAAAGTCCAGACAGATAGGTACAAAATATGTAAAATAAGATGCTATAAATATATGTGCTAAATACAGCTTTCCCTAAGAATTTTTGGAAAGAATTCCCTTATTCAGTGGCTAGCTTGCAGAATATTTTGTCTTTCACATAAAAAATGCTACACATTTAGAGGTGACCTCTTGAAGTTTTAGTGCATAGATGTTGTCCAGCTTGTAGGCAGTGTGCCTGTTACTAGGCAAAAGGCTATTCCAGTGCTGGGCGAAGCGATAGAGTTTTAAGAGAGGAGCAAAAAGCAGAGTTTTTCAGAGAGCTGCCACGTTGGCTGTACAGATAAGGCTAGTCTAATTAAACTATCACTGCAAAGTCCCCAGCTTCCCCAGGCTCTTCTTTTGCTCTTAGCTGGAGTTTGGATTCGGTACTCCAAGAAATGCAGTCTCTTTGAACTCTTTCCTCTTTGTGTTTCAAGGATTGT
Organism: Psophia crepitans; assembly: GCA_013399095.1. Classification (NCBI taxonomy): domain Eukaryota; kingdom Metazoa; phylum Chordata; class Aves; order Gruiformes; family Psophiidae; genus Psophia; species Psophia crepitans. Next base: position 510,074 of record VWZZ01003148.1, on the reverse strand, counting down.
TCTCATCTGTGCTATAAAGAGCTCCTGTTATCTGTAACAGAGCGCGGTAGCATCTATCCTGACTGGACCACACAGTGATAGAGCTGGGAGCTCTGAGCGATACCTCATACTTATTTGCTCCCTCCTGTCTGTTTTCTCTCACGCAGAATTCTCTTCCTAGTCTTACAGAGCGGAATAGCTTTTAATGAGGTTTATCATAAGCCCCTGATGTCCTTTTCCTGTTTCCAGAAGCTGTTTGCTAAAAGACTCACCTTTTGTTTCTTTAACAGCCAGAACTGAAAGCAGTTCTGTCATCACAAAGTGTCAGCGCTGTTGGAGCAACAGGAAAATGGTAAGATCACACTAAACTCAGCCAGGTGCAATGGCCAAAACTTGACCCTTCAGAAAAAAGTCTGTGCGGGTCAGTTTTGAAATAACTCGCTTACATGAAAAGCTTTTTCTGTAGGTCTGTCACTTTTTGTTCAGTCTGCGGTGGGTGCGCCTGAACTGATACACAGATGAATTTAGGCAGCTTGGTTCCTTGGGGTACAAAGCAGACATCAAACACCACATGAGTTACATATCGTACGCAAGACAAGAAATACTGCTGAATATGGGATACGATTCTCCTTATAAATACATCAGAGAAGTAAAGAAGTGAGAAAGAAGAGTCATTTAAATTAGTAAACAATGCTGGCACGGGAACAAATGGGATAAACTGACGGTGAATAAGTCTAAGTTAGAAATGAGAAGAAGATTTCTAGTCAATGGAGGAGTGACACTCTTGAATAGCCTAATAGGTGCAGTTAAAGCAAATAATGAAACTAGTTTTAATTTGGAGTTCAATGCATTTATAAATGGGATTACACAATGTAGTTGCATAGCAGAGAGCTGGGTTAACTGACCTTGGAAGTTCTTTTCAGTCTTATGCTACGTTATTCCTTCTAATTACTGTGTGGCACTAACCTTCAGCAGGATCTTTATTTCAGTTTTCCATTCTCACGTACCCAAACTTCAAATATTTCAGTCGAAATTTTGCATTTCTGGCATGGAAATTATAACTTTTTTCCTCTTAAAAATTCTTTAGAGTGAAATTCTCCAGGGATGTTACAGAAAAACTTGTTGTTCTGCTCATGCATTACAGACCAATTTAATGGAAAAGATTTAGTGTTTCCGTCTCTGGAGGGTGGGAATGAAACTTGGCAGGGTGGCTCTATTTGTGCAATTTGCTGCCCTATGGAAAATTTGCCCCACTTTTCATCCAGTTTCTAAGCTTCTGAGAATAAAAAAACCAACCACCCAACAGTTCATGCAAGGTCAGCAGGAACTTGCTGGAGTTTGGTAGCCAAGTTTCTAGATAGTGCATACACTGAATATGTGCCAGCTTTTGTATGTACAACCAGATTGCATATGTACTCTGACCGAGAAGAGCGTGAGCCTTTTTGTGTCTGGGGTAGCAGGGACTGAGCTGGACTTCTGCTGAAACTTACTCCTCCAGTTTTCTGAGAGCTGCTGTGATGCCAGAACTGAGAGCAGAGATAATTTTGTTACTGCTTAATTCTTCCCAGCTGGAGCTCATGCTGTGTGGAAGACAATGAGGAATGGACACTAGTAATTTTGACATTTCCTAAATTTTTGTCGTGGAACTGTCAGAGGTGAGCCAGGAAGGGACCTCAGGAGATTATCTCATCCTTTCTGGTGCTAGGACAGGATAAGCGATGGTCTGGGCAAAGTTTACCTGTGCTTTTTTTTCTTAGCAGCCTCTAGTGCACAGGTCTCTAAGTGGTCTATTCTAACAATTATACTTAATTTCCCTAAGTGTTTCTCGGTATCTACCCCAAACCTGGTTAGTCAGAGTGAACAAGTGAAATATTTTATTCCTTTCACCCTTTTATCTAGTTTTATATTTTTGAAGGCTGCTACCACTTCTTTCCTTCTCTTACTGAGACTGAGCAAATTTAAGTCTGCAATGTTTCCACACTGGTCATGTTTCCTGAACCTCTCATCTCTGCTGTTCTCCAGCAGACAGTTTCTATTTGGTGCAAATCTTTCTTGGATTCAGTACCAAAGGGAGTCCCCAGTCCTCCAGCTGGTACCGGATGTTGGGAAGCATCAATGCTCTATGGATTGCACATCATTCCAGAAGGACATTTTCCTTTTTTTCCCCTCCAATATACTAACACTGTTGATTTTTAATCTGACACTAACTGTATCTGCTACATCATGTTCCACAGCAATACGACCCATCTTTCCTACAGGATGTGGCACTTTACATTAGCCCCTCTTGAACCACATCTTGGTTTATTTAAGACCACTCCTTCAATTAACTAAGATCATTTTGTATTTAACGTTACTCTCCAATCTGTCTGCAAATCTTTCTGGTTTGGTATCCTCTACGAGTTGAGTAACCGCATTATCTATACCATTAAAACATTATTTGTGAAGTTTTGGGGGACTTGTCTTGGCGAGCTTTATGAACACAATATAAAATTTTGAAAGATTTGTTGAGATTTGTAAACAAGCTAATAAATACAGTCCCTGATGTCCCTGATGTTGAAAACTTACAAACTCTCTCACACATACAGACATGTACACACAGTACTAGGCAAAAGGATGGTAAAGTGACTGTTAAACACACGGAGAGCGTGTTGGAATCAGGGCAGTGCTGCTCTCATTCAGCTTTCCTTATCTTCTGTGCTTCTCTGCAGTGGAATAATGCCAGTTCGAGAGGCTTGGGAAAACAAGAAAACTTGAATAAAATGTAGCGGGTCTGTTGGGATTTATCTGCCTGTATTGTGCTCCAGTTTCACTCCATCTTCCTCTTCCCTTGCTTTTTCTTGCCTTGTATTATTTGATGTGTGTATGTATCTGTATGTGTGTGTCCGTGCCAGCTAGATGCCAGCAGAAACCAAATAAAAAAAAAAAAAAAATTGCTAATTTGATCATTCTTTTGCTGTCTGTGTTCCTCTCTGAAGTTCCTATTGTTTCTGATAGTTCTCTTGCCGTGGGGACTGGATTTTTGCCAGCTGGGTGCCAAAAGCCAGTGAAAATAAATAGATACATACTAGGGATTGTAGAGATTAAAATACCTACCATTCTGAATTACTCAGGGATAATTTAGAAATACCGCTTTGTTAAAAGTACCTGATCTGCTTTTATTATACATAGGATTATTGATGAATGAACCAAAGGAGAGATAAATCCTCAATTAACAGTCTATCTTTTTCACTTCTTTTTGGAAAAGATGGATGTGGTGAAAACCCAGATATTTCCTGTAACTCACCAAAGAGAAAAAAAAAATCAAAGGTAGAGCAATAAATACCACTGTTCCTACCAACTGCGTAGTTACCTTAAAAGAAAAAAAAAAAAAAAGCTAAAATCCCAGCAACTTTTCCCTTGAAGTTGAACTGTACAATCTGGCATTGTACAAACTTATTAGCAGGTTGACCACATGTCTCAGTGAGACCAATCTATCCTTGAATAAGCATTTCTATCTCTTCCATATCCCTGGGCAAAACCAATGTTCTGGAGTTAAGATTTTGTACTTAACTATAAGATAGTTGAGTGGATTTTGCTTTAATAAGATTAAACAGAGCATGCATTTATCTGATCCAGGTAATGTGGGAAGTGCAGAGACAAAAAAAACACCCTATAGGGAAGAGGGTAGGTTGAAGGTAAGGCATTATAAGCAGACATGGAGTTTGGCCTTTTGGTACTGTTGCTGTATGTTCGTTTCTGTCTCAAACATGCTGATTATTTGTGAAAAAGATCAGTTTGCAGATGCTGTCTTCCAAAAGCAGTAAAATAATAATAAAAAAGCGTTGCTAAGAAGCACAATGAAAGACTCCAGTACTGCATCTATTGCTTCGTTACAAGGCAAACCTGACCTTGACAGCAATTACAGTAATCAAGTTTATATAATTTGCAAGAGTTCCCATCTTTCAGTAACTTTTCTTTTTTACTCAGTAGATGAATGAAATCACACAGAATATTTTGCACAGGTTTTCAGTGTAAATAGGTGTGTTGGACTACAGTTAAAATACGTATTGAACACGCAACCAGTAGATTTCTGGGAAAGAGGTTTATTCCCTGATTACCTATGAAGAAACACTGTGGAAACCTCCATTGCGAGGAGTTGCCACAGCACTACGAAATGAGGCATATGGCATTATTTTGCACTGGGCAGGAGATGGGCTTCATGACTGAGTGGATTTCTAATTTCTTAATTCTATCACTTCTTTCTCTGCCCCCTATTAGCATGGCCCTTTCAAATCTTTCTCCCATAGAAAAATATCTCCAAGACAAACCGGCCTTGTGAAGAGTAATGGCTAGCCTAATCAGATTCTCCTTTGTGTTTCTTATGAAGGCCACAGGTTCCCAAGGATTATATGGCAACAGCAGAATAGCAGAACAATGGGCAAGTTTGAGATCAGATGCTTCCTCTATTGTTTCCAAAGCAAACAGTTCCAGGAAGCATGCTGTTCCCCGCATTAGAGCTCTGTAGAAAGACCTTATTACACTAAGTATACTACAGGAGATACAGAAGCAGATCAATATGTGGTTAAGTGTTTTAGCCTTACTTTTATTATGTTTGACAGCGATGACAACATCGTATGTATGTCACATATAAGATGACTAATGTGTGTACATGTGTGAACTCCTTGCACAAACAGGTTTTCCCATAAACTCTTAGGGAAGAGCAAGCTCGCTGAGAGCAGATCAGAGCGTGGATTGAATCGAAAAACAAAATAAAGAATCAAACAAACCCCAAACTAATTTCAGGTCTTATGAGAAGCTGCAATGGCATCAGTGTCTGGAAACATCTACCACAAGTGGTTTCAATCCAGAACGATTTCCAGGAAATACTTGTCTTGAGTTATGCTACAAAATGTGTCATCAGGATGTTGTCTGTGTTCCTGACCCAAAGGAGCGTGAAGAACACTGCAAGGCAATGTGAGAAAGTAAGGAAATGCAAAAAGAACTTTTTGTGTGAGTTGATGATTTTCTCTTGGGTGAAGATTCCCTCCAACACACCAGAAGCAAACCAACCAACATGAGCCATTTTTCTGTAGATAGCTCAGTCTCTGTAGTAGGCCAGCAGCCAGATGAGGGGTTTTAAAGGAGTTATGGTAGTTATAAAGAGGGAAAAAATTTGCAAACACTGATAATAATACTCCTACACAGGAAGGTTTGAGCCAGTCACACTACTCCCCCCCTTTTCCAGTGAGATTCAGAGTTACATAGGAACAGGAGACTGTTTTGGCTGTGATTAGATAGCACAGATGGTACCAAAATGTGTAACACCTACCACAAGTTCTTTAGTTTCATATCATCTGCACAACAGTTCTTCTTGGCCTTTTAACAGTTCATTGAATGGAGGAAGAGGAGAAAAAGACATGGGACAATTGCTGAAAATGTGCAGCAAGTACTGTTTTATTTTATCTTTTGGGGAATCCATAAAGGAGCACGTAGATCGGCTCATATAAAATCTTGCATATATCTTCTGTGAGATGGTGTGAAACTTCACTTGGCTCTTCTCTTTCAAGAATCCCCAAAACTTGGCAAGTAAATCTCACAACACATATGAGAATTACATCAGTAATCATTTTGCAGATACATACAACGAGGTACAGGAATTTTTACCATTTTCCCCAGAATCACCAAGGGAGTTTGTAGCATGGGCGGCTCTTATCTCCATGGAGTTTCTCAGGAATCCCATGGACTTTGTTTTCTGCCCTGACATAAATAGCGCTAGTCTTTAGCTTTCTTCTCTGACTTTGCAGGTCTTCTACATGGCCTACAATAAAATTTTATTTTCCTGTCCTAATTTTTCAAATAAATGCTGTTGTAGCAATTCATCTACAGCTTGTGATCCCAGGAATATTTTACTGCCAATTCTAATCTTATGCTTTATTCAGTTTGCTAGTTGTTACCTTCCTCTACAAAAGACACTGAATTTCAATGCTTTTAATAGTTTTTATAGGGGTTCAGAAGAAAGAGAATAGAAAATATACCTCTTTTTTAGAGAGAAATAGAAAAAATTTCTAAACACAGGCACTGAGGTGCCACTGTGATGGACATCCTAGAAATAATGAGACTTCCACGTTGAGATTTTCCAGGTTGCCTATTTGATTTGATTGCAGCAGGTACTCAACTCTCCTAGATAGCTTTGAAATATTCATTGTAATGTCACTTAACAATTAGGCTGAAAGCGTGGAGCGTTCCCTGAGAACTAGGAAGAGCTGATGGCCTAAATCCTCTGCCTTCTGAATACTCACCCACAGAATTTAAAAGCATCTGAGAATTTTTCCCCAAATAATGAGAGACCTTTAGCTACACAGAGTAAAGCAAGACGCTGGGTCTCCATATTAAATGGAGGACTATCTGCTTTAGGACTTCTAAGATGGCTAATGCTCAGGGCAGAATTACTCTAACCACATTTACAGTGAGCTCCCTGTCGATATACAGAATGAGCTCCATGGATGTCATTGCACCGAGTTCAGCTTAGCTCCACTGCAGAAGGACATGGGCTGCTGGCTCATTTTCATGCACACTTCTAAAGAACTTACATTTAGGATAATGATAAAACTTCAGTCAGTGAATTAGGCCTGAAAACATATCCATGCAAAAGAAATATGTGATTTTCACAGTGTCAGGAAAGTGAGGCAAATGCAAGGTGTAATTCCAAGTCGTTATACCGCTTGCTGTAAATATTGTTTTCGCAAAGACAGCCTACTCATATACTCAGATAACCCATCCTGTTACTCTGGCAGCTACAGGACTCCTGAATCACATCTACTTGAACCTGGAGGATTAGAGGTTTTACTCTTTAAATAGCATAGGTGCTGGGCTTTCCACATTTTTTCAGACCTCTTTGGAGAAGCAGAATTGATTTCTTTTTTTTTTTTTTTTAAACAAAAAATCATTCAGGACCCAAAATAGACATAAGCGAGCCTCCTCCTTTTGTAATTGTGTTTTTGAAAATCAGACACGTAAAATCTTTTGTAGCTGTGGGCTCGAAACTCTCTTTTGTGGAAACACTGGTGCACTGTAATTGGTTGAGTACTGCTATCCAGCCTGAGAGGGTGACCTTTCACACTCTGCCCTAAAAGAACACTATAGAAAGAGAGGTGGCGTAATCTGGGTTAAAGGCTTCTTACTAACATGTTGAGAGCTTGTTTCACACACACACAAACAGTTGCACGAAAGCCCCAGCCTGATGATAACTTAGCACTTTAGCATGGTGCTCTTGAGACAGCCCTCTTCTGAGAGAATAAAGAAGGGCCCCTTAGTTGAAATGCAGGACTGAAGCTCTTCATAACCACCGGGCAACTGTTACGAGGGAAAAAGAAAGTTAAAAGAGATGAGAACAAAAGGGGCTATCCTTGTTACAAGGCTCTGGTTCTAGACCTGAAAAACTCCTCTCCCCTAATCTTTTTATTATTTTTCTCTGTATAGCCCCAGGTTTTGACAGTGGAATCTCTTGTCTTTCTGGGCAAGCATATTCAGTGCTGCTTAACAAATTCCCGCGGACCTGCCTTTTTCATGATCTCTTCGTACATGAAAAAAGAAGGTGTACATCTTTGCTTACTTGGTTAAGAAGTGAAAAGAATGGGATATTTCTAAGGTTAGGCAATTAGAGCCAAGACGTAGCTTAAAGAGTAGAAAGACTAAAAACTACTGTGCTGTTATATTCGGCCCACAGGAACAGGTGAAGATGTGCTTGCTTAGGTTGAGTGCAGGCTTGAGACTTGTACGTTTTTCAGAGGGACTGAAATCACAGCCACCCACTCCAAGTCACCACCAGCGTGGGTGAAGGTCCTGTGTGCCATGCATGCAATGTGATCCCTCAGCCTGCAAAGCCTCCCCAGGGCTAGCTACGTGCCCCGGGCTGGAGGGCCATGGGAGCAGCTTTTTGCATCTCTGCAGTGCCCTCAGCTCTCCATTTTCTAACGCTTATTTCAACATCGATTAATATGGTACATCTACCTCGCACAGTTTATCACTTTACATTTCATTTTTCCACCTCATTCCTTTTCTAGGTTTTCTTTTCCATATGCCCCATTTTTCTTTCTTACAAATTCCCACATATTCAATAGTTACTCTGCTATTCTAAATTATCTATCTATTACTATTTTATATATAGTTAATGTTAATAAATTGTCACATACTGTCAGAGATTCCTGTTAGAAAAAATAAAGGATATTTATAAATTGCTTTAGTGCAGTTCCTTATCTACTTGTATCCCATATGATTTGCACAAAGCAAGAAGAGATGATAAAGTTCTATATTTAACACAATATTAGACTCTCTTATAAAGGATTTTCTTCTGGCTAACAGTTAACAGGACGAGGGTGTTCTAATGCCGGTGCTGAAGCTCTGGTTGGGCTCTGGACCTCAAGGACTATAACAATCCTCCTTAACTTCATGATGTTTTATGTCAGGTAGCGCAAAGTGCTTGAGCGTTTACTTTCTTTATTGTATCTGTTAGCTAAATTGTGTGTCCTCTGCAGCAGAGTTAAGCTTTGTTAGCTGTGTCTACATTTCTGACAACAGTGACTCATTTCCTGTCTTCTTAAGTACAGTTTTGGTACTTTTTACTTCAAAGTCTTTCAGAACTGGCAACTCACTTTGCAACTGTGTTCTCCAGAGAGGCCCCAGAGGTATGATGAAGATTACATCTTCATGGAAGGTCCCAAAAGTGGTCAGCCAGGCTGGTGGACCAGCCCTGGAGAGGACCAACAAGACAACTAACCACTCAGAGTCACAAAACCTGAGTCTGAACAGAGCAAATTCCACACTGTTGAAGTTTAGTTTCTCATGGGTTAAAACTTGACCCCTTTGCCTTTGGAGACTGAGGTTCAAGTTCCATTAGTGTACAGTAAAGAATACATTTGATGAGTTCATCACAGCCTTTGGTGGGGATATTTTGTCACAGCACAAATCACTGCACAATACAGCATGATTGGCAGCTGGCTCCTGAGAGCGGCCCATGGCTGTGGTTGGAAAGGTTGCAGCTGCTCGTGATGGAGAGCCGTTGGCAGTCAGCGACAGGGACTTGCCCACATCATCCCTTTGAACCATTGAGAGCACTGGCTAGCCTTCCATATCCCTCAGTTTGGGGTTCACCCAATTCTTTGCCTCACACCTACAATTTGGGAAATAAATTGCTTTATTCCTGGTAGATAAGCTAGTTTACATATAGGAGCAACTGGGCATCCAAAATGTATTTATAGATACCTCTGAGCAAAATGATTGCAGGAGGACTGCGCGGAGAAACGCTATCACAAAAAAAAGAAAAAAAGAAAGAAGGGAAACTGCACATTTTATTTCTAAACCTTTCCACCAGGAAAGGTTACAAAATTTAGGGAAATGAGCTGCAGCTGACATGCCTGACAAATAACTCTCATGGAATCTATAAAGTGAGTTTATTTGTGCCATCTTTTACAGGAAGGGCTGTGCGTGAGTTTTGTAGCATTGCCACTGGGGTTGCTGAAACACCCGGCTGGTGATCAACATTTTGGATGCTCATGAATAACCGGAATATGAGCACCTTAAGCACAAATTCAACAAAGGTTTTTTCAAGTTCATCATCACATATGAGATTGCATCATTCATAGTGGCATTTATAGCCATCAGTACTATACAACCCATGGTAACAGATGACATTGCATGCTGAAAGAGGCCGTGAAAGGTCTTTCATACTGTTTCCTGCTCCTAATGACAGCTTTTACTGCCAGTTAGGACAGAATCCAAACACATGAAGTCATGATGGCTGTAGGTGTTGATTTGGATATGAAATGTATAACCTAGCTTATGCAAGCACTGATTAACAGAGACAAGTTTTTCAGTTGACATGCTGTACGCAAGACAAAACTGGAGGTGAAGGGACAGAGAGTACTGGCGTGAGATAGGATGTTACCCTCATAGCACACAATTTGATGTACAGAAGTATTTTATGTTAAAAAAGTGTTTGGATGCCTACGCATATAATCATTTGGACATCATGCCCTGAGAGTCTATTCCAATTTACTATAAAAGAACATACATGTCTCTGGGTCCAACCGTTAGGTTTCTCAGCTGGATGCGAGGGACATCTCTATCTCTTTGTAAACGTGTTTTTGTTTGTGTGTGTGTATTCTGCACGTGTATTTTCACGTTTAGCCAAACCTTCCACGTCTATAGCAAGCTCATGAATATTTTATTGCTTTTGTTCATGAATTCATTCATGAGTTTTATAAATAGTGATAATTTGAAAAAATCATGTGTCTGAAAGGCAATACCTATAAATGACCTCTTTCTCTTTTTATTTTCCCTAGTTTGGGTATGTTTTCCCAAACAGTCTGTGAAAGTGTTTACTGGTCTATTCACTTTTACTGAACCTTGGGCATTAACAGCACAAAAGCGAATGTACACATATACATACTGGCTACGTATACTTACGTCTTTTCCAGCTTATAGCTAACAAGAGGCCGTTAAATGCACACAAAGGTGATCTCTGCAGAGCCAAACCTGCTGGTTAGTGCAAACTCCAGGCCATGCTGTGCTGGATGGGTCCTACGCTGCCTGCGGGTTTGCTGCCCCCCGGGCCCAGTCTGGCATTGATAGCTCATGGCTGGGCGGTCTCGCATTCCTTTTTGGAGTATAATGCGTGTGTGTGTGTGTGTGTGCACGCACGTGTGTGTGTAATAAGTAATATAGGGTAATCCCCTTCCGATGACAGAAGCTTCAAGTGGTTACAAGTAGCAGACCGGTTTTCAGATGCCTGAGGTAACTGTCTATAAGGTGTGAGGCAAACAAATAATTAATTACACTTACTGGTTTAAATGGGGGAAATGATACATGATAGCTCGCTTTTATTGCGAGTGCTGTGATTCGATGCGAGGCAGGGTTTTTGGTGAACGAAGTGTCCAGACACAGAGTATTTTTCTGCAGTCAAAGGTTGAATTTAAGTAATAACCCAGTGCAATTTTACCCATATCAGATGGTCACAACCACTCCGCATACAGGGGGAGGGAAAGAAGTGAAAGATGGAAACAGAGAGAAAAAACATCCCCTAAATTCTGAACATGCAGTCTTGCTGAGTAACCACATTCATAACCGAGTGGGAGTGATTTGTTCTGACAACACAAGACTACTAATTTTGCTGAATTAACAGCACTACTAGTAGTGGGTGGAGGGGAAGAGGGGTAAAGAAAAAAAAGAAGACATTTGTTATTCACATTCTCTGGATTATTAAGTACCAGGTGATATAAAAGATATGTGATCTACAGTATCACCAAAAGTTTAGTTGCATTCTTCTGGTGTGTTGCTTAAGCAAATAAATATGTGGAACAACATGCTTAGAAGAATAAGATGCATATTTGTGTTTTAAAACGAAAGCAGGCTTACACTTGCTGGTGAAAGGAAAAATGTTAGAAGATCGACTTGGATTCCTTCTTCACTCTAAAGCAGAGGGCATTTTACTAAGGGTCTTTAAGTTAACGTAAACCTTTTTATTCCTCACATTTGGAAAAACATGAGCCTAAGATTATTCTCTATTGAAAAGATTAATATTTTCAATGCAAACTTTGGAATCCATTTGGACAGCCCAGAGCTTCCAGCTGTTGTTTATGCTGTTAGCTAGAAAATCCCAGTGCCATTCTTTTAAAACAAAATTAATAAAAAAAGCTCTATTTAGTTAATTTTGTGGAATTACATTAATAAGCACAATTTGCACTGTGCAGGTTTACTTTGTGGTTTGTGGTGAGTTTGTAGAGGTTTTGTGAGCAAACCCAAATGTTGTGACAGCAAAACCTTTCCAAAGCACAGGCTTTTATGCTCTAAGCACAGAATTTCCTTTTGTGGTCATGTGTGACGTGGTTTTTGGATAATAAATGTCTGTAATAAGGTTCCCTTAGGTTGGCTCAAAGGGCCTGTGCCTCTGTTTTTAATGGCTGTTTTTGGAGGAGTTTCGGTTACATATATTTTCTTAGAATTTGAGCACTTCTTACAGACCTAGAGGCTGATCCAGATGTGTACGGCTTCACTCGCCACTTCAGACCACGAGTGCTGACAATATACTTCTGTATTACCTTGGCTAGCCGTTAGGACACGGTTTTGTCCAACAGGGAGATCCGAGAAAGGTAGCTGACGGGGAATCGGCTTCAGGTGGCTTCATGGCCCATTGCATGTGCCGTTAAGAGCAATTTTGAGCTTCTCTAATTTTTCCCCGGTCAATACCAGAAGCCCCTAAAAGGGCTGGAAGGAGCTGGAGCCGCTCTGCTCTCCCCTGGGACAGCAGCGCGGTGGGAGCGCAGCTGTCGCCGCTCAGGCGTTTCTGCACCAAGAGCATATGTACAGCAGAAGTTTTCCAACTTCATATTTCATAATTTCATCCTCCTCAAGTCTAAACCGGTGAAAGAAGAAATATCCCCCTTGTGACAGCGTGGATCATCTAAACCGATAGTATTTTTGTGGTCGAACGGAGGGCAGAGGAAGGAACTACATTTGCTATAGAAACTGGTTTCTATTCCTACATAATAAAAAAGCAGATGAGGTAGTGATTTAGGAAAAAAAAAAAAAAAGACTGAAAGAGGAACCAACATGTTGCCAAACGCAAACCCCAACAAAAAGCCCAACCACCGAAAAAACATGCCTTTTGTAAGGCGCCCTTTGTCGCAAATCAGTAAAAGTTGATTCCTGTAATGAATTAAAATATTCCAAAAGCTTAAAGCTTCTATCACAGTTGACCTTTAAGGCATGTAGCAGCAAAGAAGTTAATACACTTTGCACATGTTGCAGAGCAACAGGTGGTAGAAAAACCCATGCAGGCTCCTTGCATTCCTTACTTTTCAAACTGGTGGCCCCTGGTATTCTGGGATTTACACTACCTCCCCCAGGCTCTGACTGACAAGCTAATCGGTGTGCTGGGAAGCCCTGAGCTATTGATTCCACTGTAACAGAACACCTCCCCGTCAATGAAACTGCAATGAAATGCTTCAACAACGAAGAAAGGGAGGCATTAGGCTGTTGAGCAACTGGAAGAAATTTGCTTGTAGGTAGTGCGGCAGAAATGAAAAGGCTCTCGGGGGCACAAGCTTGAAAAGCCAGGTTATTAAAAAAGCCACAAAGCTGGAGTCTGGCTGAGTGGAGAAAAATAGTTATGGCTCAGTTAGGCGTATCTAAAAGGAGGAGGGAGGGGAACACAGCTTTCAAAATTGCGTTAATCCCCCATGTACTTAATTTCTTTTCTTTTATGGCAGCTTGTAGTATAGCAACAAGTATTCAAGCAGTTAATAATTTTAAACAGTTTAGCTTTCCGTAGGCAATATATCTTTAGCCTTAATTAAAATTTTATTTTAGTAGGGGGAAAATATTAAAATGACATTCTGATCATCCTCTAAGATGGAAAATATATGATAATATGAATATTTTATTAGACAAACTATTATTAAACAGCTGGTGCAAAATCTTAGCCACTGATGAGGTGGGTTTGTTTGAAATGCAGGTCAATACTTCTTCATAATGGTCCAGTTGCCTTCCATTCCTAGTAATGGCCACTGATGCAGCACCTGCAAACACAAAGGTCCTAATAGGTTGTACCAGAATCCTAATATCCCGAGAGCAGAACTGGATACCTGCAGTGCCAGCTCTGTGGATGGTTCCCATTTTGGGGTAAAAAGCATGCCCAGCTCATCACCTGGGCAGGTCTCTCAGGTGGTGGGTCTGTACTTGGATTAAGAGGAGTGCTCTTTGCTTCAGTGGACCTGAAGGGATAAGTATCAGAAGGTGAACCAGCTTGGTCATTTTAATTGGGGTGGGAGTAGAAGGGAGCTGTCAGAGCTAAGCTTTGAGGGTGGAATTTGCATCTGTCGTTAATTCAGGAGCCGGAGTTTGCTGACCTTCAGGCAACATGCACGTCCTATCTATTTACTCAGTCTTTTCCCGAGTAAGCTGTCAGTTTTTCTTTTGGAAAGTCCTCTCCCCATCGTGTCCCCCCCCACCCCCTCGCGTGGGTCGTTGAGTACAATAAAAAATGTGTAGGCTTTGATTGCACACAAGGCAAAACGATGACTTGCTTAGGCAGCCAGATTAATTTTTCAATGACAATAAAATGGCTGACGTTGTACATACAGTGAAACCAGACAAAGTGGCCTTTTTGGAAATTTCCTGTCCCATCAATTATCTCCTGTTGTAGGTTCAAGAATTTTGCCTTGAACAAACAACGGAGATGGGTTTTCAGATGGGTTTTCTGTAAACTTTTTTTTGTTGATGATGGTGGTGCCATCTATCTGAGTCTCTATGTGATTATAAATATATATAGGGACTGTCTTCCTGTAATGGAGTGCTCTGCATGTAGAGAGGATGGGGAAGCTGGGTGCTAAATGTTAAGCTCAATTTGCTGGTATCCTAACCCATGTTTTAAGCATACGTAGCCCAGCTCTGCCACCTTAGCCTACAGGAGCTGGGCTTGAGTGAGTACTGAGCATCTCATGACTGCGATGGACAGAACTGGGGGACCAATGCCCAGCCAGCTCCACAGTCACAGTAACATGGAGAACATCCATGAGTTAAAAAGGGAGTCAAGGAGGCAGAGAAAATATTAAAAGAAAATAATCTTCAAAACTTAAAATCACAGAAACCCAACTCCTACCCATACTGAAGCCAATCAGAGTACTGACTTTGATTTCAGTTTGACCAGAATGGAACCAAAATTCCTTCTTTTATTAAATATACTCTGTCTGATGAGGAGTGGCACATGCACAAATAACAAATCTTTCCTAAAGCTGACCCATATCTGTTCTCCTTAATTCTGTTCTTGTCCTTGTATGAAATTCTTCAGAGTTTGACAGACATTCACCGAAAACTTGGATTTGTGTCAGCAACATTAATTAAGTTGAATTCAGAAATATGCAGCTCAACACAGAGAAGTTCTGCTTTACATTTCTGCAGCCTGGGTCAAACTGTCACGGACTTTCCACTCATCAAAATGAAATGCTCCTGCCATGAAATGTATATGAGCAATGTACAGCTCCGTTGAATAGCAGGCCAACAACTGTAGACCTGAATAATAAATTCCCTGAATACCATGTTATCAATGTTTGGGATGTTCTTCTAACCCCATATGTTCTTAACTAGTACTTTTTTTTAGATTCATTCATTTTGGTCTGATAAATATTTAAATTTTAGAGACTTACATGGTTATCTGATAACATGAAAAAACCCCAAACCACTGAAGAACATAGTGTAGGCATTTTTAATGTGAGAATTTTGCAAACTTCAACAACATTTTTATTTTATGCTGGGAATGTTATCTAATAGAGGAAGCAATTCTGAACTCTTATTTCACCAAATAGACACTAGTGTTTTACAAGTGATTTTCCATTTAAAAAACTTAGTCTTGTTTTTCCTTTGAAGGTGTATAAATCATGTTTTGTCCTGATGTTCAAGGAATTGAAATATTAAAAGCTCTGAGTCTTTATTCCAATCTATAAACTATGAGCTTGTGTAGGCTCTAAAACTGGACAACACTTATCTCTCAGGTCTAGCTCATAGCAGTTACTGATACGGAATCTATTTTATTTCTGCTACTTTGCTTTACTATGAGCATATTTTACAGATTATACGGGTAGAGGCTGGAGGCCTGTAAATAGGGAGTTCTTTTCTACTACTCACATGGAGAAATAAAAAGAAAATAATTTCTCAAGATGATCTAAGTCAGGAAATTTAAAAATAACCAAAGATGGCTGGCACACCTTGGAGAGGATAATCAGATCTGTTTATTCCAGGTGATTGTTAATAACCCTGTAGTTATTGACTATTATTAGTGAAAATGGAAAAGCAACTAATAGTTGGTTGAAAAAAAGAGAAGGTAAAAACCTCAGAAATTTAATGCAAATGGGGTTGATTCCTCTTCAATCAATGGGCTTTTAAGCTTCCTCCAGGCTTTAAATTCGCGGAGAAGTCAGTACTGGCATGGCTTATAGTGGCTGTTAATGCAACACATGCCTATCATTTGCTGTTGACAGGCATTAATAAAAACCTAATCTGAGGAAATTATGAAAAACCTACATATTATGCAATCTGGTTTATGTTTTGGCATGTGGCAAGCATTGGTCCTAATACAAAGGAAACCATCATGTATAAACTTTACTGCCATTGTTTCCACTGTAAGGGCAGGGGTTGTTTTTTTTTTTTTAAAAAAAACCCACCATGTTTGATCCTTTAATTGCCTCAATACTCAGGTTTGCTTTGTGGTACCATGGGTGTTACTTTAAATCTTTCTTTTTCAGAAGCAAGAATCCTTAACCGCATTTACAGACTCCAGGTCAGCGATAGGGAAATTCGGCTCTGATACATCCCTTTTCTGTCTGACTCTGCTCCTATTTCTCCCAAACACTGGCTTCTCTGGCATGTTTCCAGCAGTCCCACTCCCTTAGACCTGAAATCTTTTAAGAAACCTCTCGTTCTTCTTTTTTTCCTTTTTTTTCCTTTTTTTTTTTTTCCCCAGCTATATAACCTCCCTCTCGTTAAGGAATGGAGCCTTTTCAACGACATAAGCAAGAAGAACCTACCACTGCCATAGATCAAACTTTGGTTTTCTCCTTTTTTTTTTCTGTGAGGTGCTTC
Organism: Psophia crepitans; assembly: GCA_013399095.1. Lineage (NCBI taxonomy): Eukaryota > Metazoa > Chordata > Aves > Gruiformes > Psophiidae > Psophia > Psophia crepitans. The sequence goes on along the minus strand of VWZZ01003148.1, from coordinate 493,484 downwards.
CTTGGTGTTGATGATGATAATTCATACTTGGTTGCGTGCAATTACACCTTCTCCTGAGTTTCTCTGGAGCTGCTGGGAATTCACTGGATTTCCCTGCCTCCCCATAGGCATGTTAAACCTTATTTACTAGTTTCACCGTATACAACAGAAAACATGTGTTATCTCTTAAGGTGCCATAAAGTTCCATTATACTTGTAACTTGGGGTGTGATAAATTCTTTCTTTCTTGCTTGCTTCTCTCTTTCTCTCTCTTTCTCTCTTTCACAGGATTTTTGTGTGTGTGTGTTGGTAAGCTCTGTGAAAGTCTTACAATACTGATACATTTTTGTCATTGCCTGAAGTACTGCTAAACTCTTTAAATTATCTAAAATAAGAAAGCATAAGGGAACTTAAAAAAAAAACAACAAACAGACACAAAGGACAATCAATAATATGAGAGTGAGAAAGGGGCTAAAACAATTCTATAGATATTCAGGCTGGAATGTGAGCAGTAAGACAAGTCTTAGGATAAATTCAACACAGATTTGGCCTGCAGCTCTAAGCTGGCAATTCCAGTAGAAGAGCAGACCTCTACCCTGTGGTAAAGAGGTACAGAATAATGCCTCTTTGAATTAGTTTCAAAATGCTGCTGTGATGCAGACGAATTGCTCCTAGATGCCGAAGTGCAGTGCACCAACATAATAGCATATTGTTAAGTCACACTGCCATTAAAGGATATAGTTATTAATCAAATTAAGTCAAAACACAAAGCAAGTACAAATTAGTATCAGATGACATGTCTCACAGTGAGCAGAGGAGAAGGAGTGGAGGGAACCTGCCATTTTAAAAGAAAACAATGTTTTGTAAAACTAAAACAGAAGGTGAGGGGATATCCTACTACACAGTAACTGGCAGCTGGTGTGCGCTATCCGGGCAGTATTTGCCTTTAAATTCACGTGACGGTCCTAGAGCACCGCAATGTAATCCGTGCCTTTCAGAAGCTTGGGTTAAACTCTGAACAATGTTTGTTTTTGGAGGTGTGGAAAATATTTACTAAGAAAGGCAAAAGTACTCGAAACTTAAGGGATAGAATATTTTTTGGTTTTTTTAGTCTTGGTACAGATCTTGTCAGTGTAATTTTTTTTTAGCTCCCGAAGAAATGTTAGTTCTCATTGAAAGATGATTGGGATTGGGGGAATTTAAATTGCCATTTCATTAAATTCTGTAGAAACCTGTCATTTGTGGGTTGTGAAACTGATCCAAATGTTGTGATTTGTGCATGTGTCTCTAGGTAGCCTTTCACAAGAGACAATTCACTATTTTTGTGCAATTGATTAACTATTCATACGTAAGCACATGGATTTACCCATTGTCACATGGACATTTGTGTGTGTTTGTTCCCAAGTACCACAATATTAGCTTCAGCTCTCCAAATTCTTCCAGTTATGGTTAAAATTGGTGAGTAGTTTATTGAAAACAGTGATACTTATAATGCCTAAAGGTAATGCAAAGGCATTCAGCAAGGTTGTAGGATTAGGATTTTGTATTATGATGTGCACCCTTGCAGTAAATTTATTTTCTTTATGGATCATCAGAAACAGATATAAAATGGAAGCACGGCCTTCTGTACAGGAGGAAAAGCGTCTTTTTCCATCTCTGTTTTGAAGTCATTGTGTCTGCTCAGGCATTAGTTACACGGCTATCACAGGATAACCTAACTATAAAACGAGTCTGAATTTTGTTTACATGTAAGTTTGCATTCTTTTGTTAAGTGTTGGTTTGATTTGGAACATGACTGGTAGGTGGCTTTGCTAGTTACCTGTCAACATTCAAGTGTGTTTACTTCATTAATGGTTCCTGAGTGTGAAAGTTTGTTTCCCTTCTGCTCTTGCTTCCTGAGTCTGTGGTTTCCTCATCATCGTGACATTGCCAAGTGTGGTGCTAACGTACTACTTCTGCACAAGAGAATGTCATCACATGGGATTACAACCTTAAACAAAAGTCACAACGGCCAGGCAGTCAATCTCAGGTGAATTGCTTAAACAGTGCATGTTTGTATTAGCTTGCATGTTAATATCGGCTGCTCTCTGCCATTATGGATTTGTTACGGGTGACAACACCTGGAGAATATATCTTTCAGAACTGGATAAAGAATAAACATGGGTCTGACTCAGATCCTCTACAAAAATAATGCATGGAGATGCCACATAGTTTGTTATTGGTCTTCTTATAGGCATTACCCTAGCAAATGAAGGAGAGACCTACAGGAAAAAAAAAACAAAACAGAAAAAAGGGACACAGTTCTGGAGGGGTTCTGTAGATGGTGATAACTATCCCACTGAGTTCAGTAGAATTAGTTGAGTCACTAATGAATGACAAACCATCTCCTTCCTTAATCATGGCTTTTTTGGTGGTAATGAGTTTAAAGGATATCTTGAAGGGTAGATGTGTATGTAACGTGATGAATAGAAACAAAGAGGATGACATTTCAGGGAAGTCCTGCTTGAAATCTTGGAAAGACACATTCCTAATTGCTAAGCTCTAGTAATCTTAGACCAAATCAATGCTTTATGTTCTTCAAAGGTCAGGTCATCATTTGCTTATACTATGGTTAAAATACAGTACAATAACCCATCTAGAAAGATGTTTCAAGGGTGGCATGTTGTATGACAGCAAAGATTTAGAAATCTGTAGGAAAAAAGGGTGGAAGCTCCTGCCAGATAAACACAGGTCTCTGCACATAGACAGGCTGCTGCGTTGGTGGCTTTAAAAAGACTAAAACCCAACATGTGTGCTTCAATCTTCGCTCAAGAGGAATGAGCTTAAAAATCACCTTAAATTATTTGCTCATTTGAGGCCTGAATGGGAGGGGAATATAGCAATCATTATAGGGTGTTAAAAACAAATCAGCCCTCATATAATTTGGCACAGCTTCCCTGAAGCAAGTAGAGTTGCACCTGTTTGAACCAGGGCTTCATCTGGTCTGCTGTAGGTGAGTTTGAGGCCCACCAACACCTTTCAGATGGATCTACCATAAGTCAACAACTGATGATAACAACCTTCAACCCCAACAGCAAACAATCCTCATTCCAGAAGAAGTGTTTGGAGCCACGTGGGAATACTGGGAAATGAGCCTGTTTTGAGAAAGAATAGGCTTTCTGCAAATAGCTGCGATTAGTTTTGAATGTTCACTCCATCAACGAGCAGAGTAATGCAGCCATCTTTTTCTACTGTATCTATAGAGATATAGGGGGGATACGGGAAGCTTATACAAATTAAGGAGGGTGCATGGATGGTCACATAGTAAGGCGATAATAAATTCGAAGAGCTGTTCCTGACTGTGTCTAGATTAAGCAATTCTGATGATGAACCCTAGTTAAAAACAGTTATCGAGATACAATCAGCTTTACACATTAAATATTCCAACACCAAAAAGGAAACAAAACAGAATCAAAGCTTCTAATCAGTTTATGATCCAGAGATTTTGCCAGCCAAACTTATTGGAAGAAGTAATGTAAACAGAAAGATGCAAGCAAAGTCAGTTAAGTGGAATTTAAGCTGTCAAACTACAGTGCAGAACTCCATTACCATATCTCCTTGTGTTTTTTTTTTAATAGTATTCTCTGAAAAGCACTAGATGTAATAAAGTCAATTTAAAATTTGTTCTACCAATCTTTTGCATCTGTAATTTTCCCATTAAATGTAAATGCCCATGAGGCATGCTATTTGCATTACATTGCATTTGCAGTCTTTAAAACAAACTATAAATCCCCTCCTTGTTTCATGTGATTGATGCTGTGTGTATAAATACCACCATAAACCTCAAAGGGGGCTAACAGTGACAGTAAATTAAAGTTTTCAAGTCTGGCAGCATCTCAGCACTTCAGCCCTTGATCTTAAGCAGCGTTGTTAACCCCCGCCTCATTGCCCTCCTGAACTCACCTTCCCCCCCTCCCTTTTTTCCCCCCCTCCTTTTTCCCTATTCTGTCCCTGCTCTGATTTCCTTGGGAAGCACCTTTCCCTCCATACAGGCTGAACCGAGTCAGGAATATGCTGTTAATTAAAAAGAGGCTGCAGCTGTATGCCAGATAGGACCAGGTCATAACTTTGCTGTCTTGGCATATCTAAGTTCAAGTCTCTCAGACCATCTTGGCTTTGTAAACAATAGTTGGCCACAGCTCTCTTGATTATACAAGACCACTCCAATAATTAACTAGCTTTGAGGGTATTTATCCTTTCTCTTGTAGGGTTGTGGGTTTTTTTTTTGTTTGTTTGTTTTGTTTCTTTAACTTCTCTTTTCTGATTGCCTTTCACTGATTCACTTTCGTATGCAGAAGAAATAAATTGGGAGTCAAATGAAACCTCCTCCGAGGCTGAGAAATGCATCACTGTGTCATTATTCAATTTTCTGGTTAATAGGTAACCCCACTCTTCTTTATCAAGTTTTTTACCTTGATTTGATCCTATTGAATCTTGGATCTAAGAGATCATAGAATCATAGAGTGGTTTGGGTTGGAAGGGACCTTAAAGATCATGTGGTTCCAATCCCCCTGCCACAGACAGGGATGCCACCCACTAGATCAGGTTGACCAGTGAGATATCAACTTCTTCTGTGATGTTTGTCACTGTTCAAGTAGAAGGAGACATAATTTATGCCAAAATTCTACAAAAGTTTGGTCTTGTGGGCCAAACACAGCCTCATCATAGGTAAAGTGTAATGCAGGTAAAGTGGTAATGTTAGCATACCACAACTAGTTCTCTATTTTTCACATCAGAACCAAGCATCAACAGCTCTGCTCCATCCTGTAATCAGGAAAAATATTGATGAGACAAGACTGATGCTACCATACAACACATCCTTAAATTGTGGGGCAGAGAGAATTCTTTTCAGATCAGGGAAATGTTTGTGGGTAAGATTTTTAAAGATTATGGTCAAAACTGGAAAGGGGCTTTAAAAAAAAAAGGTGAAATCTGAGTGGAGATGAGGGTAATTAATTATTTTAGGCTACTAATCTCTACCAGAGATCCTCTGAGAATCCAGGAGCAGGTGGAGCATCCCAGGTGGATACTACTTGGGATTTGCATAGATCTCAGGGGGATGAAGGGCCGTGGCATCTCTTCTATTGGTTTTTCTTCCCATCCTTCATGCTCAAAGGGTAATTCTCCTTCCTAGGGATGAGATTTCTATCCTCCTTATGGCTCTGCAAGTTGCTGTCTTCTGTAAGACTCTCTATACTACTAGCCATTAGAAGTCAGTGACGTTCAAAGTTCTATCAGGCTTCTGGATGATATGGAAAACACTACAATCCAGATGTTTTCCTGCAGCATATCTGAAGAGTTTCAGGTTTTGGTAAGAATTAGGAATGTTTATGATCATTTTTTTCCTTAAAATGACTGGGATACATATGAACATAAAAGGAATGAAAGTAAACTGGAAGTTTTGTTGACAAATTTGAGTCCTGAAATAAAACAAGCAATGCCATTCAGACTGGATTATCTTTAAAGAAAAAATTAACATTTTTTTAATGTAAAGTTTAAGTTATTAACTTTTTTTCCCTCAGGACAAGTATGTGTGTCTTTGCTGAACATTGATAATTATATTAAACAACCTGCATCAAACTATGCATGTCAGCGACTCAACAGGTGAATGCTGATGGCTCTTTAAGTTTCTCTCCTATAAAAAGATTCCTTATGGGTTTTACCTTGGAATGCAGTTACCCACAAGTCTGAAGAAGCCAAAGGAAACTACAGTATTTCATCTATTTCCACAAAGAGGTTTAGAGGTGCCCAGATCACGTACAGCAAAGCCCAGGTTTATTTGTGCTTTTGACTGATATTGAGTAACATTTCACTGAACCTTGCCAAGTTTGGATTTTACGAGTCACCAAGCCAAGCCTGGCTTCCACAGCTTGGTCTTGAGCACCATATCTTCTCATTATTATCTTAGAACTGTTGTCTTAGGGATGGTGATTACCTGTTTTGGGTTCTCCATGCTTTTGCTGTGAAGGAATTCCCATTAGCAGTCTCATCAGCTACGGGTACAAGGACTCCGTGTAACACCCTGGCACGCAGTAATGGGTTAGTAGCATGGGCACAGAGAGAGGTGTCAGTCTGTGCCTTAAAGAGGATGCTCATATGGAAGGACTTTTTTGGCTGAGTCCATTTTTAACAAGGTTAAACTGCTGCTCAGATACTAAAAACTGTTAAAAAGCTCACTGTTTTCATTCTGAAGCATCCCTCTCTTAACCTTTATTACTCATCCCTGTGCCCCCTCTGCCTGTTTTGCCCTTTAATGTTCACTGAAGCTACTTGGACACCCTGTTCTTTCAAAGTTGTTCCAGCAATTTGTCTGCAGTCAGCAGCATGACGCTTGCAGCAGTGGTCTGGGGACATGGTCCCTAATCTTATGAAGAAGTCGCTGAATGGCCTTTTTAAACATCCCTTGATTTCCTTATTAGAGGGAGTTCACTCAAAAGCAGGAGCTCAATGTGTGTCTTGCAGGTCAGAGAAATAACTCAGGACATTCCTTCTTCTAGAAATGAATCTCCTGAGAGCTAAGTTTACTGCAATCAGATTCAAATTTGCAAAGCAAAATGAATAAAACCCAATTTTGATAGTACTAATATATATACACACACGCATCTATATATTTTAAATACACTTAAATTTCATTAGCAATGATTGTTTAGAGAAACATCATTACATTCCTGGGCTTGGGAGCCTTCTCCAGGGTTGTGAACAATCAAAGATTTATTTGAGCTTTCTGCACACTGGGAAATGAAGACACAGAATCTCATTATCATGTCTATTAAAAGGCAGAATCTGGGGTACATCTAAGAAAAGATGTATTACTTTTTAAACTGCACTGCAAACTGTGAAGTACTACAGGGACTTGAACTATTTAAAAATACTCTGGGCTTATGAGTAAGAAAAAATAGGGTCTCTTTCCCAAACAGTATAAAAATATCACACCATTAAGTTCTGCTGTTATTACAGTCTTGGAAATATGATTGTATCTACTTTTCCTTGAAGCTGGTTGATCCCTGAGTTTGATGCTGGGGTCGAGGGACCATGGAGGGCTACCAGAGTGAGTTACTTAGGGGACAATGCAATGGGGGGTATGAACAATGACCAGTTAAATTCTAGTTAACCCCAATTATAAACCTTCACCTTTGTTAATTAGATTAATTCATCAGCAGGCACTATGCTTACAGTGTGTTGGAGGCGTGTGATCCAACATTTTCATCACTTATTAAAAGTTAAAATCTTTTATGTCGTCAGTCTGTTGCACACAAATGGCCATGCAATATATTACTGTAAAGGTAAAATCAGGTTAAGTTTACCTATAAATTAGAAGGTAACAGTTATTATAAGGATCCTTCTTAGAAGCGAAAAATTTGCCTCGTAAGCACTTTCTGCAGTTATTAAAGATCTCCAAGCTATGAATCTGAGAGCTTAATTAAAAGCAACGGAGACATGTCCAAGGAAGGAAAGAAGAGGGCTGAACATCAGCACAGGCAATTTTCTTAGATTATCAGCATCTTGTTCTTCCCTTGATCAATGTCCAAAATTTTGCATTCATTGGTGCAACGTCTTAACACACTGGACTTTGAAGACCTGAGTCCGGTCGAGGTCTGTTTAAGGCCACAGACAATGGTAAATGGGTTGTTTTCCAGAGCTGAGAGGTTGCTTATATCTTTTGGTACCCTGCTGGTCATACTTCCATGTGGTGAAGGGTATTTTATTGCAGATGTGGAAAGCAAAGGGCAAGCTTGAACAGCACCTGTTTGGTCTGTGCTGGCTTGATAAATATTTTTCACAGATGTGAGAAGGACTGGCCATTTTTCAAGCTAGCAAAACCTGTGCAAATAATTTGCATAAACTGAGATGAGCTTTTCTCTCAGTCTCATATATGCAATAATTTTACACTGATCCCCCTAAATTCAGTGGGGGGTCTTTCCTAATTTATATTTGTGAAAGCTCTGCATTTTGACCATGAAATACGTTCAACAGAGTGACTCAAAGTCGTTTGCAAGTGTTCTTAAGCTCCACAAGATCCTTGTGAAGCAGGTGAATGCTTTATATATAAATTGCATTCATACATCTCCAATTTACAGTTGTGCAAACTGAGGCACAAGAGCTCAGCTCCTGACAATGTCACAGTTTAATTTCCCATTTGAGTTGCTACAGAAAGATCTGTAGCAACATATTCAAAGGGTTCTACAGGAAAGGTATTTACCAAAACTAGAATGTTTTTTAACATTCAAAAATATTTCCTTAAGAAGTGGTCACAAAATGATACAAAAGAGCAACATGAATCAAACGATTGCTTTTTCACTCTCCAGAAATGTCCAAACACATTCCTGTGCCTGCAAATCATGGGCTTCTCTCAACCTTGGTTCTTCTTTTCTAATTGTATGAGTCATTATTGGACAAAGTTTTCATTTTGGGGGGGCGATCTTTTGTTGGCTAACCACTTGGGTAAAAATAATGCAGAAATCTTTTTGAGACTTGTTCAAGAAACCACATTTTGGCTTTGGAAGAGGGCATTAAACATAAAAAGTTTTGGGATCTGTCTCTGAAAATGTGTGTTTGCTTAAGAGATTGCTGCAGTAGATTTCTAGCACTTTATTTCTATGCATTCCAACATGCCACTCGATTGGGAGGTCTCGTCTAGAGAGAAACTTAAAGGAGAGCGTGTCTTCACAGCGCCAAAGAGGCAGGGAGCAGCTGAGCTGGAATAAATGCAGGAAGAACATCTTAAAATTGTTACTGAAGGTAAGTAGGAAATGGGTTTAGTCTTAATTAAGAACTATGCGTTTGTAGCTGTTGCAATCATGCTGTATCAAATATCCAGAACACTGCTCCCTTTTTCACACGCTAAGTAGTGATATTGTGGTGTTACCCTCTCCTTGAAAACCAAAAGATCTGCTGAGGCAAGTAAACAAAAATTTCAGATTATGGAAATTAATTAAAGCACACAATGCTGTCTTTCTTAATGTTCAGACTCAACTAATTAGGGATTAGATTATTCAAGAGCAGCAGATCAATTAGGATTGCTTTCTTTAAAAATCCACAGTGAAATATAGTTACCTGTTGAAAAATGAAAGAGATCATGCCCGAGTACGATGGACGGATCAAGGCGCCATACTGCACGTTGACAAAATAAATTATGAAAACAATAATCATGTTTATCCAATCTCTTTGTGCAAAACTGTTATTTTGATTCCTGTGCCAGCTGTCTGAAACTTTAATTTAAGTGCTTGCTTGAGGCAAGACATTTGGGATACTAGTTTAGAATGTTTTATAGCCTAAGCAATATGTTTTACTAACCTCAAATACTATGATGATGATTTTAATGGTAACTATAATATGTTCGAGGGGGTTTCAGGGTGATCTTTGATTTTTACTGAAATGCGTGTGTGTCTAATGAACCCCAATATTTTTTGGCTTCATTAGCTGCCAGCTCCCCAGGAGGAGTGGGAGCCTTCTCTGCAGGAGGCGAATGTTTTATATTTTAAAGGGAGACATACCAAGTGACATACTGCCCTACCTTTAGGCTGGTGTCAAATGTACGTGTGTGTGTAATCTGGGGAAACAGTGACAAAAAATCCTCTCTACACTTCAGTAACACAGAAAGGCTGATCGAAATAAGTACTTCATAATTCACTAAACTCTTCATTTCAGTGGTTGGTGCCGCTTTGTACGCTTAAGAAGAATATATTAACTCTTGACTTGTGGTCCGAGACTCTGCTCCAAACATCTGGGGTCCTTGCTATTGCTCCAGAAGGCCGCAGGGCTGCAGCGCAAGGGAGAATCTGGCTGAACCCGACGGATAACACGCTTCGATTATTTATGCTGGAAGTGGTGGCTGTGAGATACGTGGTCATGGCTCTTGAAACCGTGTCTCCCTTATTGCTCCCGCGCAGCCCATAGTCTTTACACATCAGTTTTCAACGATGCGACCGGGCTCAGGACATTTGCAGGGGACCAGAGAATCCTCCCAACTGCTGCGCTCATTGCGAGCACCGAGCTCGCATCAGGTTTGGTGCAAATACAGGATTTGGAAGGATTCTTCTGTTCAGTGAGTTTTCCGAACCCGCTGAAGTAGATGGAAGTATTTTCGGTGATTTTGTCTGCTCTCTTCTAAAACGCAACATGCTGGATAAAAAACATTAATCTTATAACTAAAGGGATTCCAAATAAGTGCTGTAAGGATTTCTTCAGCCTAAAGGTAGTTGTGGGGTTTTTGTTTAGTTTGTTTTGTTTCCCCTAAGTTTGCTTCTTTTGAAAGAAATATATCATCCTTTGCATTGTGGTTTTTTGGCACTTTAGCATATAGTCTAATCCAGAAATTAATGGCTTATTGAAATAACAACTTTGAAAGGGATTTTTTTCCAAGGAATGAGAAGGATTTGATCTGCTACATGCTGGCACACTGATTCATTCATGCTTTATCAGGGCAAAATGACTATTTGCACTAACGTATGTATTAAATATGACTATAGTACATAATATTTTGATTTTTTTTTCCCAACAGGTCACATCATTTTCCTGAATCAAAGAACAAAACACTTAATTAAAAATAAGTACTTCTGTCTTTTTAATTTTTTATTTTGAAATTAATATTAATTTTGAAAAAACTATACCCTCAAATCATTTTAAATACAAAGCAATTATTGGGTGAGTATTAATGAAAGGAAGATATGGGCCTAGATTTCTTGGGTCTAAGGCATTAAGTGCACCCGTAGCCTTCATGAAGCTACGAAGTCCTAAACTAATCCTCTGCTCGCCAGCCTACAGCCTCTGGGCCATTTGCAACACTTCAGGATGATTTTTCTGGCCCATGGCTTGCACTCTTCCTCTGTTTTTCCTGACGGCTCCTCCCAGCTCAGCTCAGAGCTAAGTGTGGGGTTCGATACAATTAGCAATCAGATCTCTGTTCCTAGCTAGCAGCCTTTTCTCTGTTAAAATTCTGCCCTCAATTTTCTAAGTTTTTATTTACTAGTTCATCTCTATGACGACCTTTGAAATCACTTTTGCACTGCAGAGAATATTTGTCTTCCTTGCCTTTTACATGTACAAGATTTGGTGGGTTATTTACTCATTGTATAATCTTTTTACTCCTGGAAAGAAACTAAAATGTGAAGTTTACAGTGCAGGTTATTTGACTGCAGCAGAATAATCCCAATTCGGAGTTAGTTCATGTAACTTCTTTCTTCAATGTTTTTTTTTTTTTCCCTTTCTGAGTATAAGCAATGAACCTGAAACATGCTTACATAGTCGGATGATTTCACTTGGAGAAAGTTGTGAAAGTGTTTTTTTGTAGTATTTTATTTATTTATTTTTACTGCTGATGACAAAAAAAGCAAAGGGAAAAAAAAGAACAAGAAAAGAACTGAATGAGAGATTATTTCATTCAGCCAATTTGTTTTCTCTGATGCAGACTGAACAGTTCTAAGTCATCCTGGACTCCGCTGAGTTTGACATCCATCAGACAACTCGGGTCATTTTTATTCCATTAGCATGAGCTTCCATTGCAACAAATCCTTTTCCTGCTCAAATTTGTGTCAGAGATAATCATCCGGATCTAGTCAATTTTCACTATTAATGGGCTGAACGGGTTCTAATATCGTTAAACATTTTATTTTCTTGTGTGTACAACAAAGAAAATGTTTATTTTATTTCCATCTAATGCTACCAGATACAAGGTGGTTTTTGAATATTTACTTTAAATGAATTGACATGACTTTTATAGTTGTAGCTCTTGATTCATGACCTGTGGTAAGGAATAAATGTGTGAGGTCACCAGAAAATTACTGCACTCTGGATTTTTTCCACTTCTAAGGTAAGGATGCTAAATACCAAGCAAAGATAATGGAGGTGTGTTTGCAGAATGTTTTCACTATGCAGAGTGATGGAGTAGGAAGTATCCTTTTCCAAAGAGCGATTTTGATAAGTTATAGCAGATTCCAATACTCGGTAGATGACTCTCAGTCTAAGCCCCATGTGCAGACATGCAGGCCTGTGTACAACCATATGACCTTCCTCTCAAAGAGTTGACCACGTACTTTGAGACAGAGCAAAGAAATTTGACATAGCATAGAAAGGCTGTGCTTGAAAAGACCTGACAAATGAGACAAAAAGAGCTGACTGGATGTGATTCACAGGAGCTTAGACCCAAGTGCACTTGCTCAGACCAGAAATACATCCAGTTCCCAGTGTGCTGTGTCCCAGAGAAGTCAAGCAGAGAAGGAGCGTTAGAAACATGACCCGTTAATTTCTCTGTCTATGTTCCTCTTTGGACAGATTCTGTATAATTTTTGGTTCTTTTTAATTGCATCTGTAAGTAAGAACTTTTTATATAGAAAAAAAAACAGAGAAGTCCCATCATAATGGAAATCAGGTAAAGTATGGGGAACTGGCAAGGTCTAGACTCAATGCTGTGAGTCGATGGCATTGATTGGACAGTCGTATTTGGCCGGAAACTGATGACTCAAGCAGCAAAAACATTAAAAAAAGAAAGGCTGGAACACTGTACTTTTTCATTAGAAAACCTCCCTTTGTAAACCTCTTGGTAAACACAAAAGGGAAATGTTATAATTTTAAAAAATACCTCTTAATGAAATTTGATTCAATATATATTAAATCTGTGGGAGTCTATGACACAGCAGGAACTAATTGAGATTCTCCAATATGCAAGAAAAGAAATACTATTGCATTTTTATCTAGTTTTCACTATGTGCTGAAGAGGACTTTGAACGTTGAGTGCTGGCTGGGAAAGCCTTGCAGCACAGACGTTATAAATGACGCTGAAATCCACATACAGTATTTCCTATTGCATCTCAATTACTGGATTTAATCAGCATCCGGTAGCCAGGCACAGAACAGCAGTACCATTTGACACAAAGTAAGGTGCAGAGGTACGAGGACATCCATACTGTCCAGTTGTGATATGAGATACAAGACCACCCGGGAGCGCTGGACTATTACATCCATCAGTACGGTGCAGGTTCCTCATTACCCAATGATTCCTTCTTTTCATCCTACTCCTATAGATTCAATAACTTTGCCTTTACAATTTGTTTCATTGAACAATGAAAACGGATGAATTGATTGCTGCAAAAAACATATATCTTAATATGCATTTTATTCTTTTGTGTGTATATTTCTGCTGGAAATCCGTAACAGATCATAAAGAACATTTCTTAAATAAAACCAGCACATCTTAAAGGCACCCTGCGAGTGCAATTAGAAACATTTCCCATCATACAGCAAAGATAATGTTTCCTAAATGTTCTTAATTTCATACATCTGTTATGCTCTGTCATGAATTTTTTTTCTCCTCCCCAGACAATTTTTGAAGGTTTCTGCCAATGTAATTCAATTTAAAGCTTTTAATGTCAGCTCAATGGTCATGCCACTTTCTCCACATTTGTATTAGGCTTAGGGAAGGCAGAAATATGATGAACGCTTTTCATCAGTAGCCTATATTCATGACAAATAGCCACTGCATTTTTTTCCATTATTTGTTGACCATATTTTGCAATCATTTTTTTTATCTCGTTAATGTATACGGAGACATGCATATGTGAGCAAACACATATATGCGGAATCATTTTATGTGTCATTTTCTTAGGCCACAAGTAATTTGTATTGTTTTTAGAACTGCACAGTGTCTGCCTCATTCACTTGTTTTCAAAATATGTCTGTTACTATTTTTAGACAGATTACTGAGCAATAACTATACATTAATTGTTTACATTATGTTGAAACTGTGTTCAAAGGATCTGACTTGACATTACTATTCATTTTTAAGAGCTACCAGTTCTGCTTGCTGAATAATCCCCAAGTCCTAGAGAAAGTTAGATAGGGCACAATCATATTTGCCAGAAAACCATAATATTCTGGATTTGACTATATTTTGTTCTGTTTCTACTAAAGCGTTACTGTGGAATTTGAGCTCATTTATTGTGTCGTAGCTGCTACTCCTTGTGAAGCTGCACTTTGACTGAGTACCAGGAAAACACTCAGTGTGGGATTTTTACCTTTGTGTGGGAAGAGTGGAAGGACATAGGGGGCATGAATAAACCAGAAAAAAGCGCGTTATTTGTAAATACATGTATATATTACTATATTACTATCACTTTGTCTTTAGTTTGAGAGAAATTGTGTGAAACTCAAGATTTCACTTGAAATGCAGATTACCTGCCCTGTGGGGTGACATATTTAAAGAGACACTGCACTCCGATGGACTCGCTTCTGGCCATACACAATCTTGAAAAGTCCTAGGATATTCTGTCCCTGGGGAGATAGTTTGGTCTGAAGAGGTGGCGGTTCAGGGTTCCCTGTTGCTAAAGAGCCAGGCTTCCTCAGAGTGGTCACTGGTGGCTACTGAGACAAGGGAACTCCAGGACCGCTCCTGTGGAAGCTCTTCACAGCCTTTGCCCACTGAAATTGCACAGACATGAGGAGCTTTGCCTTCTCAAGCCTCTGGCTGCGCATGGCCACCTAACTATAGTGAATCTTCACGATTATCCTCACTCATACCGTCAGAGGCAATCTCTCATTCATAACAGCATGTTCTCCTATATCATATTGCTCTCTTGACCATAGTGAAAAATGTTCAGTCTAGATTCACTATCAGTAGTTCCTGTGACCGTTTTTCAGTCACTCTACCACACTGCCCCAGCTTTGCTTGAGTGTTGCATTCAAAAGAGCTTCCCAAAACGGGTGTGGATGTTCCCTCCAGAGGCCAAGACTATCTATGTCTTCCATTAGACCAGCTTTGCTAGAGATAGGACTATGGTACCTCATGAATGTAAGCTCATCTTCAACAGCAGGTTCACAGACCTCTCAGCAACTACTTGTCAAGCTCTCAGTTGGGTTTTATTTTCATTGATACTCAAAATGACTTTGCAGTTGCCATTTTTCTGCAGTAACGTGGTACTGCACCAATGGAAGACTGAGCTGACAGAAAAAAATGGTTTATGGAGCCACAGTCTGCCTCTCAACATTCCCTTTCATCTCCAGTTGGGATGGTGAGTCCTTGTTTCCACAGTGGCAGTTTGGAAAGTGGTGGAAATATTTTTTTAATGTGTTTTCAATTGAAACAAAATATTTTGACATAATTGAACCAGAATTGCGTAGTTTGGCTTCACTGAAATGACCATGACTGCTTCATTTTGTGACAATAAAATGCTGCGCTGAAGTTTTCCCTGCTGGTAAATTACCTCCTAGGATTTGCAAGCGGGAGGCTTGAGGCTCCATTTGTCCCAAAGAACTAAGCAAACTGGCAGAAGTATATTTCCCACCGTGCCCCCGAGTTGTGTGATGCCCATAATGGGCTGTGACATGGCTCAGTGGGAAGTCCGTACCGCATCAGTGCTCTAAGTTAATTCGAATGGCTAAATATCCTGAGTGGGCCAAGCCAGATTGCGGCGAGGTACAGAGAGGTTTGTGTTAAAAAACCTTCTTTGCTCCCTCCCGTCAGTATGTCCTCCCACCCACACATGCTTTGATTTTATCAAGATAAGAAAGTGATTTTCCAAAAGAAATTCCAACACAGGTTTTGCTATAAATTGCTTCACCGTCACCCTTCCTGGCACGAAGAGGCTGAAACACATCAAGATCTGCTGGCAAAATAAACATTGCGCCTGTTTTCCCAAGGGAATTAGTGGCCAGGGAAATAAAACCAAAGGGAAGTTTTACACTCTCAAACACTGGGAAAAAAAGTCTCGAAACAGTTAATACCATTACTAGAGCCTGGCCTTAGAGCGCAGGGAGATGGTCCTTTGCCTCATGACTGCACACCAGCTCTAACACTGCTACGATTGATCAGGAAAGCAGATTTAAAATATTGGTCTAAGGCTTTTCTAATTATCTTAAAATAATCTTTTAACCGCTTGAAATGAATACAGCCACAAAGCAAACCTTCCCGCCTGTTCACCGCACGCTAACAGACACAGACTAAGGACCCTAGAGAGCAAGCCAGCTCTTCTGATGCAGCATCATCTGCTCTCAAAGACTAAAGTGACGTGTCCTCTGCTCTCCACGTGCTCCGCGGACCGGCGATGAAGCCACATCACTTCTAACACGGTCCCGAAAATGACACCTGTTCGGCGCAGACACCGCAGAGGGACTTTCAGAGTCAGTCCCTCGCAGCTATGCAATCAAAGATCAGTTTTCAATGAAATATTACTTACTTGAATCAATGTTGTCTTGATTCTTCGTGAAGGGTGCAGCAGGCATAAAATGTGATATTGATTTCTGAGACGTAGCCTGGTCTTTTCTTCATGGCCATTTCAAAAAATGCAAAGTATTTCTTTTCTTTCACATCACAGATCACGTCACCTTTACAAACTGGAGGTCAAGGCCCTTTTATGTTGCCTCATATTTATCTCCTGTCCTTTTTTTCTCATCCTCCTCGCTTCATCTCGCAGTTTTTCTTTCTCCTCCTTGAGTTTTTATTGCCTCTTCGGCTCTCCTCTTAGCTCCTGTTCTAATTTCTGCCTTTTCCCCTGCTCTCCTGAGTGCTTTTAGATTCTGATCTAATTTCTCATGTCTTCTCCCAGTGCTGCTCTCTCTCCTTTCTATCTTTCTGACCCTTACCTGTTCTCCTTTCTGCATCTCTGACTCCAACTCCGCTGCTCCCCTTACGAGGCACTGGCTCTGGATTTTCCTCCTTGTCGTTCCCCACGTTGCTCTTGGGCTGTTTTTAGCAGTCATTTCAATAAAGTTTTCCCTGCTGTATGCACAAATACAACGTCCCAGCCTCTCATAATAATACATCTTTTTTCTAGGTTGCCTCCCATTTCCACGATTAGTGTGCATATCTTTTTAATGAAAACTGTAGAAACGACCAGGAACAAGGCTTCCTAAATCTGTAATCTGTTGCTGCCAGCCTCCCATGACAGACAAGGGTTACTTTTTTTTCCTGAAGCCAATACGAATTTAAGTCTATCCCACTGGTTTGGTTTAATTAATTTAGGAGCTAGAGAGGGGTCCAGATCAGAAACCATAAAGCTGAGACCATTCCTCAGTAGTCTACGGCATGCAGTAGGGAAGAATTAATATATTTTCCAGTTATATTTCAGAGCAGCAGTTTTATAGAGGAAAACTACAATTTCCTGAATACAACAATGACTAGGTCACCAAAACGAATATTTTAACTGTGAAAAGTGCCACATAGGCTTAAGCAACAGGTAAGCTTGGCTGTGTCTGAAACAGTCTCTAATACCAGCACGTCCTCAATGCCCTGCCTGGTCTCAGAGGAATGCACCTTATAGCCTGACTATCCAAATGATGTTACTAAGCAGTTTGTCTCTTTTGCCAAGATTTGCAAACAATTCTTGCTTCGTTTGAGAGAGCTGAAGAGATTGCAGTGCATAACGATATGCCTAGAAATATTCTGGCTGATGTGTTGACTGTCATCCCACAGCCTCTGAGCTGATCATATATAGGGTAACAATTTGATACCATAATCGGATGAATCCGAAACTTAGACTTAAGTCTACACTACAAGTACTTGTGGTTGCAAGCCTGAAATTCTCTTTCAGTTACTTTCTGTTTTATTTACTTTAAACATACTCTGAGAATACTTACCAGTAAACTTGTTCATTAAGGTCAACATGAAAAAAATACTTGTATGGTCCATCAATTTGTTTTATTTTCAGGCTAAAAAATAAACAACAAAAAAAAAGCACAACATAATACCCTTTTAAATACATTTATAGATATTTATTTACATACAGGTCCTCTAAAAATAATATTAATCAGTTTTCACGGCATCCATGTTTAAGTTCAATGATCCTATTTATTTTCCTTTGTGCGACACCAGTTCCAGCACGGTCCAAGGAGTTCTGACATAACCATTTTGTATTCTGACTCACTCTTGGTTACGATAGCAGAAAGCAGTATTTTCTGCCAGCTTACAGAAGAAAATGCTGTTACCTTTGTGTTACTCAAACATGGCTGAGACTGTGGACATGAGTCTTCTGTGCTGAGAAAAAGTCCTCAGGCAGGCAGTAATCCAGGGAACCCCAGTTGGAGAGTCTGATCCAAAGCCAATTAAAAGTGCCATCTAGGGTCTGATTATTTTCAGCTTGGAATTGACCCAGGAACATGCCCTTCTTCTGAACAGGAAATCAAATTTTGGATACAAATAAGACAAGGATGACAAATGACTATAGCCTGTGCTAATTTCCATTTCATGCAAGTTCCATGGAAATCAATAGAGCTGCTCGTAATCTCAGTAGCAAAACTTCAAATCTCGCATAGTTCTCCTAAAGTTATCTGGGTTTAGAGCAATGTGGCCCAACGACTTGGTTTGTTTTTTGTTTTACTAAGTCACAGCGGTATTTAGCCCAAATTAGTATATCCTGCAAGACGAAATGTGAAACCACAGCACAACACAGACACATTTCTCTTTCAAAGCTGTGTTTGGAAGAACTTAAGAACTTTGAACGCTTTAAAGCTATTAAGTGGTCAGCTTTTGAGTTAAACATGCCTCAGTACTGACACTGATCTTACAGGAATGCAACAGTCCTTACCACAAATCCTGTGCTAAGGCTGTCTCTCTGTTGTTCCATGACGTGTGTGTCCAGCCCGTGATTTCTTGTGATAGCTAGGTAACAATTCACCCCGTCCTATGCCACTAAACCGAAAGTTGTCTTCAAGAAGGTTTTGCTGAAAGCAATGTCACTTTTCAAAGAATCTTCATTGGAAAATATTTTATTTCACTATAAATGCCTTGGAGGAAGAATTTAAATTCAGTAGAATCTAATATAACGTGTCATTTTCTATCCCAGCACTCCACCAGGCAGAGGTAACTTAGTTCAGCGAAAGCACACGTTCCTTCCAACACGCCGCTTGGTGTGTACATTTTATGTATTTTCTCTGCAGTTTTGTTTTTAGAAGATTTTTTCCATTTACAAGCTTTAATTTTTCATAAATGTAACCGCTTTTGCTTGGCAAATAGAAAACTGAATGAAATTTGCTGCGAGTGTGTTTCTGAGTCAGAATCAATCGAATTGCTCGGGAAAATAGTTTTTGGAGTTTTTTTCTGTTCGGGCTAATTGTTGGGATTAGTCATTAATATCAGCTTGATAATAATGTGTATCTTGGACACCTGGAATTATTCCTGTGCCTCGGTGGGTTACCTGAGAGATTTGAACCTTATACGTACCTGTAGGCACCTCGAATTTAAGATAACATTGAAAATTAGTCCAGATCTCAGGTACAAGTATACCCGAATCAGATGGTTCCTATGTGTTTAGTTAAAATAAATCCCTGGGTCTGTACAAACTCAGAAGTCTGGAGATAGGCCATACATAAATACTTTATAGAGTGTTGTGTACACTAATTAATAAATACAATTCTCTAAGAGCTTTCTGAACCTTGAATAAACATTGCTTAAACAAATGTATGCGAATTATTAATAGAAACTGTAATGTCTCTCTCTATCTATTATTCTTATTTGGCCCTAACCACTTTGATACCAGAAGATTAGAAGAACAGAACAGCTTTGCCACGTAGGAAAATAAAATCTTCCGAAGCACAAAAGAAATAATTTTGAGGCCGAAGTCCCACACAAGCCAAAGAATAACAAATCTTGTATTGCCCAAACCTTGTTGTTTAACTTATAATGGCAAAATCTGTGCCTCCCCCTAACTGTCAGAAATTCTTGCGTGACTGCAGTGTTGTTTTATGTACGTGAACCAACCTTGCAATATAAGGTGACAAACAAAAAAAGATGGAAAAATACATAAAATGGAGAAAAAAAAAAAAAAAAAAAGGTCTACTCTCCACCTCAGGCTTTAAAACTCTTCTTACACACTTCAGCACGAAGTCTATTAAAGTGGAATATAGTGGAAATACAATATACAGCAATGAATGTCTCCAAACCAGCAATTTAGCGCTAAAGCTGAGGGCAGTTCTTATGCACCGACTTTTAATACCGAGACGATTTGTGGTCTCACAAAGTTCCTGCCTTGGGCAAGAATTGTGCTGTGCTCTAATAGGTCTAGTTTGTTGACTGTCAGAATAATGGAGAAATTGGTAGCAGAGGGCCTGAGCGCTGTAAACAGCTGAGATAATTAGAAGGTCTGTCAGGAGGAGAATAAGGCTGAAGTAGTTTACGTTCTGTCACAGGCCGGAAAGCGTTCGTTCAGAAGGCTGCTGGATAATGCGGGGTATGTTGCCTTACGTCCTAGCAAGCTTGTTTGGAGGTGGGGAAAGAGTGCTGCTCATCAGCTTCTTCTTCTGTCTTTCCCATCGCAGGCTTGCAAGAGTTTATATTTCTTATTAATAAAAAGATACGTCTTGCAAGCAAAATGCTGACTTGCTTTTTTTTTAAGGCGAGCTGCTGGGTTAATCAGGCAAGGTAGCACAGGGAGGGCTGAGGAAGCTGGAGGGGTTGAAGGAAGCCATTCATGCAGAGCAGGTGCTAGAAGCACCCTCTCTCCACCCCCAAAAAAAGAAGTTGAGTACATGGTTATGTCACCACCTTAACAGAGGATGCTCTGGTATCGACGCAACAGCGCTCCAGAAGTTGTTAACGTGAGAAGACTGGTGCTTTAGCCAAGAAACCAGACAGTAGGAAGTCTAGCAATCTAGAAATTGCTGCGACTAAGCCATTTCTAGGCAATGACATGCCTAGGGATGAAGTAAGTCAAAGTTTTCAAGGCTGGTTTGTGGTTTTGGTTCTTAATTTAGGGTCTGAGCTTTGGAGCAATGAAGGCTAGCTGTCTTCTGTATAGAAAGTTGTCTTAGAGTTCAGAAACTGGGTAGTCAAAAAGGCAATTGCTTGAAATCACCCGTATTTCAACAAATACAGAATTAACGTGAGTGTTTGGGAATCAGTAGGGTATAAAGTTATGCTAAGGTTAAGATATGTTAATGCTTAATAACAAGCAAATATTAATAAGTTTGGAGTTATAGAGAAACAGGGTGGGAGAGGTGGAACAGGCAAGTGGCCAAGAGACCTTTGTCCTCCTTGGTCTGCCATTAACAAGAGTCACACATTAACTCTGCTCCCACACGAGGCTCTGTACCTCGCCAAAGGGGTCCGGGGATCTCTAGGTGTCAGATGTTTGTCAAGCTGTCGTTTATGAATGCTGCTATTGCTTGTATCTCACAGGGTTGGACTGTGGAAAACAGATTCTTGCATGCTGTTTTTATTTAATGTGGATCTCTCTGAGGATTACCCACATTTTCCTGGATCTGTGGAGAAGAGAGTGGCTAGACACTCAGGCTAGGACTGGATATTTTTAAAACTTGGAGAGTCCAAAGCCACCTCAGCAAGGAATATAAGGGACCTAGTTCCACTGAAATATTTTAGTGACATCATTCAAACAGCAGTATTTGGTCCTTCTTCTCCTGTAACATCCACATCCCTCCTACCCCACTGCATTTTAGAATAAGTGGTAGATGAGTCCTCCACATCAATTTCTTCCCCCGCTTCCCTCGGTCCTTCTGAACACCTGAATAGCTGTTGCTTTAATAATTCGGTTGTCTTTTTGACAGGACCGGAGGAGTCTTTTTTAAGCTCCTGCAGCACTGTGCAACAGCAGGCAGCAGACAGTGCATGATTGCACTGGGACTTAAGAGCAAACTCCAGCTCACTGTCAATGGCTGCATGCCAGACAGCTCAGCCTGCAGAGAGCAAAACCTTTCAGAAGGCTGAGCGGTTAAAAGGGAGACTGTCAACATCCCTCTGAAAAGTTAGTGGGGGGATGGCCACAGAAAAAGGGAGCACGTCTGAAAACTGAGGTGTATGGGGACAAGCAGCATAAAAGGGCTAATTATCTTCTTATTCCCCTCGCGCGCCTATTAAAGACCACCAAAAATAGCATCTACTTAAGGATGGGGATTTTTTTTCTTCTCCCGCCTGCTAAGTTAAATGGACATCCCACCTGTCGTTTGGTGAAGTGGAATCACTCATGGAAGACGGAGCTGGCCAGGAGCCATGTCCGGACAGCAAGAGGCAGGTCTGAACAACAAAGTTTGGATCAAGATCTGAACTCCCCTCACATCCAAATATGCTTGGATCCAGGACGCTGGCTGACACCCATCTCTGCTACATCTATTCTGTGATTATGTGTGAATGGCCCTATTGCTTCCCACTACACTCGACATAATCACTTCCATTTGGGCATCATTCTGCAAGAAAATCTGCTGTCATGATGGCCAACGTGTGATCCTTTGCTGGCTGAAGATTCCCTCCTAACCCTTACAAGATATCAGTTTTCACCTGGAAACATACTAGTTGAGTTTAACTGATGACAACTTCCATATTTATAGTTCTCATTATTAAGTCAACTTTAACTCTGGATTTAAATGGGGGATCCTTTCCCAAACTGGTATCCAACACTATGTGCTTGTCAGCCTGTGTGCATGTGCCACGGGCCTGATCCTGACCCTTCCTTCACATCTGTTTTATGCCTGTGCAATCCCATTGACATCAGCAGAATTGTTTCTGATCAGAATTTGATGAATACCAGATTTTCCTATGTATCACCCACAGATTATCTATAAAAACTGCAATTCGTAAGCAGTGTGGTTTACATATGTATGAAAGTGATGCGAGGGGAACTTTACTCTGGGGCCCCCTCTGTGCCGGTAGCCCCATTGCCTCTAATTCCTCTCCCATTTCCTTCCTTTACCCCCAAATCCCTCCGCTTCAGGGTCCTACCTGCTTTGGGTTCTGCCCTGCCATCTCCACCTCTGATTCTGGCTGTTTTGTGAGAAACCATCTGGGGATGTATTTTCAAGTGCCAGTGTTTTTTAAGGAATACCAGTTCTCAGGGATACCCTGTATACGCAAAAACCCAAGCTAACTGATTTTGTTTTTTCCTGTTTCCACTTCGAAAAGTAGAAGGAAAAGAAATTGGTTGGGTCAGTCTAAAGGAAAATTTCAGTTTTCTGACTGCAGTTAAATCTGGGTGGACTGGCATTTCATGAAACGTTTTGTTTAGTTGACAGGAATTCTGTATTCTTTTTTCTGAACTTCTAAAATTTAATTAAGTTTGGCTATATTTGTTTTAAAACTGTCCTTCTGAAATAAAAAATGAAATTATTTTTTTCAAGCACGTTAAAATGAAGCATTCTGACTTTCTCATTCCATGCCTCCCAATAAGCTATTCAGAGCAGAGTTTAACACATATTCTGTGAATATGTTTCTCAGAAAAAAAATGCCTTTAAAATCTACTCTTGATTAACATGAGGAAAGTGGTAAATCAGAGCCTGTGTATTTGAGGAATCATTTACTAACCCTTAAGCTGGGAAAAATGAGCAGAGGTGAAGGCCAATAAAATCCATAATAATTTTTGGCACTTAAGCTCTTTTTTGGAAGTCACGTACACAGCTGTGACAAACTACAGATAATGTCCTATATCTAACCCAAAGTCATACAACAAATAACTGGCACAACCAGGAGTACAAGCGTACCACGTTTGGTCCCTTGCAATGTGTAGTAACCGCTTGAAAACAGTTGTTTTATGTAAACATGTGCATACAGTCTATAACCAAAAGTATAATTTTCACTTTGTATTGTGATCTTTTCCAATTTTTTTAAAGCGAAGACCGCACGTAGCAATCGTGGTTGGATGACCTCTTTTGAACCTCTACCAAAAACGGAGTCCCATTTCTTCAGAAAAGTATCCAATAACTTTTGACTTCACATACGCTTCAGTTACTGTCAGAAGAAAAATGCAATAAATAGTGCGATGCAAAGAAAACAAAATGATTATCCTACAACCTAATAAGCAATTAAAAAGGGCAAATTACTTGCAACCTCTGTAATTTTTTGCCATTAGATAATTAACATCAGAAGTATTAATGATCATTTTAACAAATTACCATATAATTATAATGTGTTCATTTAGTCATACATATTGTACAAATCCTTCTAAGATTTCTCTTTTAATTGAAAATACATTATTTATTGGCTTAGCTAAGTAACAACCCACACCGGTAAGTAAACCTCTCAAACAAACGCTGGACCAATAGTAACTAGCTGTCAATCTACGGTCACCAGAGCAATTCTTAGTGGATGCAAGTGTCACTGACCAAACTCAAATTAAGGATCAAATGAAAAACTGCAATAGGTCACAATATTCACTGGGATCACAGACCTAGAAATGTCACATCCCTGACTCGTGTTAACTTCAGCCAGAATGTGAGCTAAGCGTGGAACAAATGCACTCATGAGTTTACAGGGCCAGCACATGCTGGTGGCAATGCTGCTTCTTAGATTAATTAATTTCATAACATTTCCATAATACAGTTTTACTTAGTGTACTTTTCATAATCTAATTTTAGTTGAATTGCTTTGCACAATCTGCTCAAAATGTGTTTACAATTCAGAATTGTTAGAGTCCCCTTTTCGTTTTGTGCTTAGCTGCCTTTGTAAAATCTGCCTAAATTGGTGAAATAAATCAGGGGAACGTTGCCAAAACCATTTTTTGTACTATCCTAACGTTCAAACCAATTCACTTGGGCCAGGTTTGCAGCACTTCCCATGAATCCTCTCCTAGAGGTACATGAACAGGAGCGTGGCTGGAAGAGTGAACTTCAGGAATATGCCACAGATTTTTCCGTGGGAAGAGGATTTTGGATGGGGAGGGGCTGGAAAGCTGATTCCAAATTATCCATTTCCAATTTGGGAACAGATATGGCCCATGTGACCTAAGCATCTTGTCAAGACAGCTTGAATTTGAAATTGTGAATATGCATGTGGATGAGCTACAGACCCAAAATGATTCACACAGTGATATGGCATGTCTAGCTGAATAGCTGGAAATTCACCCGTGGGCAAAAGGCCGGGAGAAAGCTCTCAAAACTTGGCTCCTGTGAGATACAAGTCTCACAGCTTCACTGTAACCCCCTTGGACAGTATCGGTTGTACAGACAAAATATACATTTAAAACAAATCCTGATCCCCTTCTGACGATTCATGAAGGGGGAAACGGTTTGGAATAAATTATTCATTACAGAACTATTCAGCTTTGGCAATAAACCCGCAGGTTAAGGGAGGAGGGGAGCTATTCTAGCTGCAATGGTGTGTTACAGCCATTTCCAAATCTGGAGGCTTTAGCTCTGTGACCAGTTGATAACATCCCACCATTTTCTTAATTTCTGTGCCTTTTGTGGGCTCCTGTATGATTCTTCCTCCCAGGAACCCCTGTCCTTCGCAGGTCTCAGGATCCAGAGGGAAAAGCAGGGTTACCACTCCCTAAAAAAAAAAAAAAAAAGTTAAAATTGTGTTTCCTTTCATAGGAAAGGCTGTAGTTCTAGCTCAGGTATCCTCACACCTTGATAACCTCTTACACTAATGCAGTTTTCTGCCCAAGGTCCATCCTAACTGCAATGGCTATAGGTAAAAGCAGAGAGGGAAGCATCTAGCAGCTTTTCAACAGCACCTCTGAAATAATAATTAAAAAACCCAAAGATAATCAGGGACTGGCTATCTGGCTGGAAAAGACTTAACTCCCTCCCCATGCTTACGTTAATTAACGTGGTAGGGATCTGTGTGATGGAGCTCAAGGCTGAATACACCAGCGCGAAGGCTGAGGAGTGAAATCCTTGTCCCACTAAGACCTGTGGCTCAACTTACATCCTCCAGGCAGGGTAGGACAGCACTTCAGATATCACTGGCCATTCATTTTCATGAACATCAAACTTTTCTTTCTTTAATTAAAAAGAATGATTTTTTTTCCTGCTACTGCCATTTTCAGCTGCCTGAACAGCTATGATGACACCTTACCAAGTTGCCATTACATTGGTGATATTAGTATTAATCACACGTTGCTTGATACTGTAATTGAATAGTTTTTACGCAGATGATATTAACTGATAAAATATGGCATCCTCATGAGAAAACATTACCTTGAAATATTAGCGTTATAATATGTTAATTTCTATGGAGGATACGAGTACAGATATATGAGGAGATGTAAATTTCCCAGCACTTCTGCTGACAATTTCCATGTCAACATAATTCTTAGGAATTCGTACTCACTATTTTGTGATGACTTATATGATGATGTATAACAACTTAAGGGGTTTTTAAAATGCAGTATTTTGACTAATGCAGTTTGGTAAATAGCACGCAGGACTGTTTCTTCCTTTCGATTCTGGGAAGGCTGACGCAAGCCCTTGGTATCACCAGGAAGTCACCGACCCGAATGTTGAACGCCAAAGCGGGTGCTCAGGCTGCGCTGGGCACGTTGCAGCTTCGTGTTAGCAGTGAGAGAAAAGGTTCTGATGGGAGGCAGCAAAATCCCTACTGAAGTATTACAAATCGAGGATAAAATGGGGTGGGGGCGGGGGGAAAGGAGAAAAAGGATAGGTGGTTAAAGGGAAGTTCTGCATGTCTGGCAAAGCTGTTGGAAACTAAACTTCAGTTTGAAATTTGTGACTAATAAAACATAGTCCAGGCAGTTTATCCCATCTATAGACTTTTGATTCTCTTTTTCTTATGCTATGGGGTGGGGGGGGTCCCCAAGAAAAGTTAAGTCCGATTGTGTGCTCATTAAGATATACTGAAATGAACTGTGTAAAGGCTCACCCTCGCCTTTAACTCCCGGACAGAAAACACAAGGTCCACAACACGCTGCCTCATTTCTTGCTCTTATTGCTAGTGAACAGCTTACACCAACACAGCTCTGCTGGCTTTGCTGGCTTCTGACTTAGTGCTGATGCTCCCTGTGGTTTCCTTGAGAAACAACCAGGAATAACAAGATGAAACCAGACTTAGGAGTAGAGAGGGGCACCCCAAAGACAGGAGAGATGACAGCCGTTGGGGTCCCTAACCCAGCTGCCTCCCTCTCTTGGGCTAATCTGAATTAATTGGTGCTATTTGTGCCTTTGATACCCAAATGCAGAGCCCGGGGGTGGGAGTTCTCATGAAACAAGTGGCCACTTGGGAGACCCATTCCAGGTCCAATCATGTCATGGGCTCATTTGTCTCCCACAGTAATTCACTGCTCACTTCAGTCACTTTAAATGTAAAACAGCTGCTGCTGCTTAGCCCTCTTTCAAGGTACCTAACCAGCAGCTTTAAACCAATCCTGAATGGATCCCATCCCATAATAGTCTCCCACACATCGGTCATTTGGAAACAATTAACCCTTGAATCAAGATCCTCTTAAAGAATCCTGTTCCAGGCCCTCTTCTCCTCTCTCACAGTTCCCTGCATCACCTTGGATGGGAATGACTTTATCCTTTAGGATTGCTGTGCCCTGTGCAGCGGTAACCAGCTATATGGTGCTTAGGGAGGGGGAGTAAATAACCGCCAGGATTTCTCTCCCTGTTCTCCCACACTCCCGTCCATGTGCGCTGAAAAAAATTGGAGCTACCAAATCAAAACAGATGGATGCTTTATGAATTAAAAGATTGTTTCCTCTCCTCCTCCCCCTGCGGTACCTGTGGGTCTTGTTGACTTCACATGTTTAGCACCGCTGGTACCCCTCACCTAACCTGGTCTCTAGTGATGTGATGAACTGGAGATTAATCTGTTTTAGGGAGAAGCATCTGGTTTGGAGCTAATAAAATATCAATTTGTAACAGGGAAGAAAAGGCTCAGCGAGAGGTCTGCACGCTCAGGGCTCTGAGACCCAATGTGACTTGGGCGTTTAATGCCACACGTGAATTTTAGGTTGTGCTCCGAGCGCTTCACAACCTTTCTCCGTGTGGTGGTCTCATCTTTCTCCAAAAGTGCTGTGCTTTTGGCCTGGCAGCCTTTACTGTTGTCAGGGGTATCTCCTAGCTCCAAATCCTGAGCACCACCCCCCCATACCTTTCCCTTTTCCTAATGGCTCTGTGGCCAGATGTGGTGGCCCCTTGCTGGGATGTTAAACTGGCAACACCCTTGATCCAGGCAGACAGACACTCAATAGCCAACTTCTGGAAAACCTCCCCCCGCACTGGCCGGCTCTGACACAAACCATCTGAAGACATTGCGATGCCAGAAAGTGTTACAGCTGGACTGCCTGACAGGCTGGCAGCACACGCACCGGTCTGGGGACCGCATTCGGGGGCCTGCAGAGTACTCACTGTCCAGGCACTGAGCCACTAATCACAGTTTACATTAGGCAATCAGATACTTTTCCACTACTGAATGATCTGCTCTTTTTTTTTCCCCCTTTTTTCACCTTGTGGGATCCTGTGTGTGTGTGTATACAGCATCTCTGTGCTTCACATCTGCACCGTGTTTTAAGCCGCATCTCATGCACAGCCACCAGCATCAGCGACAAGGAGCCCAAATCACTGCTGCTCTGATTCCTCCACCCCGCTCCCCCAGCCTGGCTTTTGCCTGTTTCTGTGCTGAACCACTTGATTAATTTAACCTGGGTGTTATCTACTTTTGGAAAAATCCTATAGGGCTTCATACAAAAAGAAAGGCTTTATGTCACTCTATAGGAGCCTGTCAGCCTATAGAATCCTACGAGTGGTTTTAAATACAACTCCAGAGATCAGATCTTCGGTGAAAACAATAGATTTTAGAGTAATTTCTCTAGCATGCTGCTGGTTTAATCACTTTTACATAGAAGTGTTTCATTAGGAATGAATCTCTGTCAGCCCCATATGCCAAGTCTGATTTCTGCACTGGCCCAGCCATGATGCTGTAGATATATGTTCATGTAAGATAAGTGTGCCATGGCTGGATGTCTAATGAATATGGCCTCATTTACAATAAGAAGGACTTAGACCTGGCTAAGACCCAGAGCTTCTATTCCAAAGAAATGCTGACATTTCGGAAAACTTGGGTCTCTGTCAGAATGAATAGCTGAAATTTTTATATTTTCCAAGCCAAAAAAGGTGCTCTGAAAAATGTGTACTGTATTAAAACATTAAATAACAGTTAGATGCCAATTTAAGAAAAATATACAAACACAGAACATGAAAATTCATGTTTTAATATAAACATCGGACGGAAATTAACAGAAATGTTTTGATGTTCGTGAAATGAGACATAACTTCTTCTCACCAATATTTTTTTGCCACAGCTGATCTATTTTTATGAAAACGTTTTCATTTTAATGAAATTGTATGGTTTTCGCTGAATAATTATTCTGTAAAAAAGAGAAAACCAAATGGCACTGTGGGAGAAGGCCCTGGACTTGTCCCACTGCAGAGGGACTTATCACAGTTGATCTAAATGATCTCCCAGCCCTCCTGTGTTTGCTTGCAGAGTCAGCTCCTGAGGTTTATGCAGAACAAGAAGGATGCTTTAACGCTTTAACAAATGTTAAACTGTATTTTTTTTAAGGTTAATATAGCCCTCTTCGCTTTTCCTTCCCAGTAATCTCAACCAAATAGCACTTTGCCAATTATGGCTCAGTTTTCCCGTCTTAAAAAGTGGGAATACTGTTGTTTACTCACCTTTCTTAAGGTCTCTGCTTAAGTAAAGCACTTGTAAGCACCGATTAACCTTCTTACCCAGTTCCTGTGTGTACACACACCATTGATGTGGAGAAATGGGCACCCATACTGTTGTGCAGATAGCAAAGAAAAAGGTTTATTTTGGGCCCAGATTGTAGTTTCACGGTTCCCGGGGCAGAGCTGAAGCTTGCAAGGCTGTTTATTTCCTTCCCTGGAGAATGTGGAATGCAACAACCAACAAACAACCCTGATGTCAGAATGTGAGCTTTGTGAGAGGAAAAGGATGTTTGCTGGGTAAATCTAGTGTATAACTCTGGCAAGGCAGGGCGTGCGTGCACACACACTTAGAGTCTGAGTGAAAATGGAGTGGACTTGAGAAATCTATTACGCATTCAGGGAACTTCGATGTGCCACTAATAAAATTAAGTGTTAGAACATAAATGTTTTAATTTTAGTGCGAATGCTCCAAGCAATACCCCCTTCTGCACCCTTCTTTCCCACCCCCAGCCTAGACTAATCCATTTAGAGACAAATTTACATTTTATTTCTCCAAACCCTATTAGCATTAATATAAAGGTCAGCACTGAAAAGGCAGCTTCAGAAGCTAATGTGCCAGTGTGCTGTGCTCTGTGACCAGATGAGGGCACGTGGGTCTCTCACCCACTGAGTCTGACAAGAATTTATAATTTAAGAGGGCGGTTCTCCTCTCCAAACATCCCCATAGCTCATGGAGATGATCAGGCCACCCTCTGGAAACCAACTGGGACTTCTTTTCTTCATATCGGAAGGAGGAGAGGGGAAGAAATCACTCTGTGAAAAGCCCTTGATGCCGTGGAAAAGCTACTGACAATATTTAAGGGCTTTGGGGGAAAAAAACATTCTATTTTGAAATGGTTCAGCTCCAAGAGTGACATGCCTCGACTGTCCCTTATTGTAGAATTTATTAACAGTTTAGGTGGGGTGCAAACAAGAGCGATGCTACCTGGGACATTCAGCTCTTGGCCCATCGTTGGCTTCTGATGGAACCCGAAATCTCCATCAGGAGTATTCCCGCTGTTGACCGATGATTGCAGAGCCCCGAAGAGAAAATTATCCTGGTTTCAGAAGCGCAAAATACTTGTATGAGATCTGTATGAGCTTGATGTGGTTTGTGGTTTGGTTCCAGCTGAGAACCCTGCCCTGGGAAAAAGCTTAATAACCTGGAGTAATCCCATTGAATGTACTGGTCTTTCTTATGTGTATAAAATTACTTACGTGCTAATTTTTCAGAGGATCAGAGCCAAGGATCTTGACCATGCATGCTGGACATCTAATTGACTCATGGCTTTGTGTCTAAATCACGTGGATTTCATCTCAAGTTTCAAACAGATGTTTGGTCTGAAATCCTAAGTCTTGAAAAGGAATGAAGTCAGCTTCATCTCCTGGATCAAGATCCTGTGAAATTCCTATTTTTGTATAATCACAAAGCAGACGCTGGGGTAAAGCTGAGTGCTCCAAATTAACGTCATTCCTCCAGGCAAACTGTATCATGCATTACATTGATTTTTTTCCCCCCTTATACATCCCGGGGTCTTCCTCCTCCTGCTGCTACTACTGTTACTACTAATCCAACACGAGAAAGCCAGAGATTTCTTTTGAAAAAACCCTAAAAAGACAAATCTCCAGCCCCAAAGAAGCTCTAAAGCCACTCTAGCTGAGCTGTCTAATTCAAGAATAAACTGATAGAGCAGGTGGACATGCCAAATGTCATTAAGTTTGCCAGAGCCTAGCTCTGAGGAACACAAAGGTGAGAAGTATATTCCACAACAAATGACCCCTGACCAGGAACTCCCTGCTACCAGTCCCCCCTGCTTTTAAATTAAACCAGTAAGCCTACTTGAGTGTCTAGCTTGAGTGTTTCATTTGATTCCACTCCAGGGGAAAAGCAGCCTCTCAATTAAGATTTTAGAGTTTCACACGTGAAACCAAAGTGTGGAGGCTCCTGGAGCTCACGTGGAGAACTGAGGCGGGAGATGTGAGTTCGGTTGCTGCCCCCGCTGCAAGGCATGGTCAAATTGTTTCACCCCGTGCCTCAGTTTCCTCCTCTTATAAACCTGTATGCGTGAAAAGCACTTTTAAAAACTCCAGGAGGAAATATGTGTAGCGTGTCTGTAATTTATATATTCTGCCAGCGTTTCTGTATCTTCTTGCGTTCTCAGGATTTCAGCGATCTTCATCTGACTCCCTTTTCAATGTGCTCAAACAGAAACCCATAAACAAAGAATCAATAGAAAAGCCCAGATGTGTCTCCATAGGTGAGGGCTGAAGGAATGCCATAGTTTTCATACCATCACACAGGCAGACGTTTGGAAGATTAGGGACTGCTGAATGCATCGCTGGGGATCAGCACAAAGTTATTTGCAGTTGTTTCTGTAATCGCGTTGCTCAGGGAGAAAATTCACAGTATGTCTTGCTGCCTGCTCGCCTCCTGAACATGCACCCTGCCACCTGTGTGCAGTGCTGGGGTAGTGTTAATGCCCTGTGCCGTGCTAGAAGCCATATAAATTAATTGACTGGCTAAACACCTGCTCTGTGTTTGTTTGTTTTTTCCTTCCTTTTTTTTGGCTTACAGTTCTCCCTTTAACTGGATGGATTTTCTGAGTTCTCTTATTTTCTTTCCTTGTTTGTTTTTTTTTTTTAATTCCATTCAGGACTTTTTGATAGGGCCATGGATAATGTTCATACATAACAAATATGAACCTTGACATTTGTGGACTCAGCGTGAGTTGGGATGGAAAAAACGAGGGTCTCTAATCCACGTATTCAAATTAATTACCATAAGGATAGCATTTCCAGGCTACAGAAGTAAACCTTTAGTAGTATGCATTTAACCTCATAATCTCCAAGAAGGAACGGTTCTGTCCTTCCTTGTCTCAGTTCCATGGTCAGGTGTATGATTTCCTTTTTCTCATTTTTGGAGAAGAAAAAGAAATTCATAGTTCAATTTTCATTCTTAGCTGTGTTTCCTACAGGAGTGATTTTGACCTGATCTCCCTGTGGGTACACAGCTGGATGGGCATTCCTGCTCCTCTGCCTGTCCACTCTTGGTAATTCTGAATCTGTCGGGAAATTTTAGCCAGACATAAAAGAGCAAATTATTAACATCCTGCAAGTTTGGTGAGAACAGCTGGACAGAGATGAGAGGCTCTAATAATGCACCCATTGAGGGAAAGACCGTCACTTGTGATCAGTACTCCTCTACCAGAGAATCCACATCAGAGAACCAGTGCCAATGCTCTACTCACAGGCAAAGCTTCAGCTGATATTTCCAGCTTCTTGGATACCGGAGACTCCGAGGACGGCCTTAGATGCCATGGGAAACCAAGTCACCCTGCTTCTGTTAGCTACTGGTCTATTTGTTGCTTGGAAGGACAGTTTCACCAAGCAAGAAAAAATTGGGGAAGCTGAGTCCAACCAAAGACGCTCATTTTCTCAACACGTGGAGGGGTGTAACTCCATGAGCTTCAATAGTTAGAGGTCTTACTGATTCATATTGTCGTTAATAACACAATCAGGTCTTATGAGAAGGTGTGTCTCCTTGCTGTACACCATCACGTAGCGAAGGATTTTATTAAGTCTTGTGTCTCAAAACTTAATGTTCCTGTCAGAGACGAAAGAGAAGTTCGCATTAGTGATGGATAAATCTCATAAAGCATCAGGTAGGAGTGCCTGAATTGATTAGGGAGACAGGAGTTTCGATGCTGCTCCAACATGACCAGAAATGCCTTGATTTTTAAAATGTTTAAAATTTTGGACAGGAAATCTCAAGAAATATGGATTTTCTTTGGAGATCCCAGTTATTTGTTGTTTTCATTTGGGAAGGCCACAGGAAAGCAGCTGTCTTCCGGATATTTTTGTTCCTTGTTTTGTCTAAGGTTAATTGAGCCCAAGTCCCCAGTAGAGAGCTACCTGACTGTTGCTTTTACTGACTGTGTCTGCACAGCCTGGACCAAGTCTTCACATACATTTGTTCTGCTCTACAGCAGTCACTGGAACCACAACAAATATGGAGACTCTGGGCAGTGAATGTGTCCCCTAACTCCCACTACAGCTCTCAAAGTCTGGCCCAGCTTCACTAAGTGCAAAACTAGGAATTAACATATTTTAGGCACCAGCTTATTAGATGGTTGTTAAAATCCTGTTTGGGAATTTGGAGGGGAGATCCATGGGTTCTTAAGGAGGTTTGGAGGTGTCCTGAGGACTTGTCTCTGACAGAGGTTTGGGTTGCTCTTCACTATAATTGGAGCACACAGAAGTGACTTTACATTTAATTTAGATCAGATTAGGGGGAAGGAGCAGCCCTCAGCAGTTAATTCCAGACAAGGTGATTTTTGATTCAGTAAACCCAAACACATATATTTTAGTTTAATAGTGACCTACCTTTTGTAAACATGTGTACAGGAGACTGTACGTCCCCCCAATGACATCTGAGCAGGGATAATGTGGCACTAGAGAAATAAAGAAAACCAGACACCCAGCAGCAAGGAATACATCAAATTAAAACTCCTTAAAGAAATCTCTTGCTTCCTATTTGCTAAATCACTCATTCTGTAAATGTCTTTGCTGTTGGTGCTACCACATATAATGTGATCAATAGAATTATTCTCTAGCGTTCCCCCAATTGACTACTTGAAGAAGATGCTAGGCAGGAAAGAAAGGGGGTGGGATGTGGAGTGAGGGGGCTGGGAGGAGGAAACTGTACTTGATCCTTATGGAAGTCAGTTAAAATTAATTGGAAAAAGCTTTTAAAGACCTAAGATGAAGACCAAATGTATCTCAGACCTGCGGCCTCATCCCCGACACTGAATGCGAAGGTCATTGCAAAGCTGTAGATTTATGCGGAAGGCTTGGGTGATGGAAAATGAGACAAAAGCATTTGGATTTTATTATTCCATTTACTCTGACCCTGGGCCATAAAGGGTTTGGAGAGCCTGTTTTATGTATTCAGCTGGTTGCCACACTGACAAGCATTTGGAGCCACTTAAATAAACCACCCCAACCCACAGCTGCAACAACACCATATCAAATACAGGTTAGAGTTGAAATGTAGAGCCAGCAGCACAGCGTCTCCAGCAGGTGCATGCAGAGTGTTTTTTAACCCCCTTGGTTTTGGAATAGTTCCCTTATTTATCTATTGGCTTTGATTTAAAGACCATTTAATCATCGGTATAGATTCTAGGTTAAAGCCTGCGCACATACACGCGCACTGACATACGCACTAGCCGAGCAAGGCACTTTCTTCTACTCCTCCTATTTCCTGATGTTTCAAGAGACTAAGAGCGAGCTGAAAACCTCACGTTTTGGGCCAAAGCTGAGCAATTCTGTCCTGTCTGCCCCTTTTCCAGGCTTCTCTATACATGCACTGAATCTCTCAGATTTCTGGCAGGCACTACCTCTTTGGAGCAACAAGAGACAAGAAAGAGTAATGTATCGAGAAGGGGGAGAAGGAGTAAGAATTTAGCTTAGAAAGAGGTGAAAACAGAGCATGTGTTTGGACTAAAGACAGCAAAACTAGGTATCCAGGCGTGCTGGGAAAAGGGAAAAGGCAGACAGTGAACGGCACATCTACTCACTCAGAAATCAGTGGGAAACCTTATATCGAGTTTCTTAATGTGTCTTGCATACTGCATGTGTAATGTGTTGAGATCTTCCGATGGCCTACAGGATGTGTTGCACCTACATTGAGGTGGAGAGTAATCCACAGACAGTCAGATTTTCTAAACAATTCCCCCTGCCTGCCCCTCTTTTGTTCCAATTTTCCACTAATTTTGTGTGATCGCTCACACTCTTGCTTTGAAATGGCAATGTGGACGCAAGTTCTTGTGAGAACTGCTAGGTTTGCTCACACGAGCCAAGTTGCTCATTTATTAGATTTAAGGAAAGCAATTCACCTTTAAATATGGAGCGCAACTATTCAGGGCATAACACTTAATAGCCAAGAGAGTTTAAAAAAAAATGGCAAAAGAGTATGTCAAATACATTTGAGTAACAAAGCAATTTCAATCTCCTCTCAATACCCCACTAGCTGGAGAAAGAGGCTAATTTATGTGCTGTGAATTCTGCACTCAGACCTCTTCCTAGAGGCTATTCTTTCAGAAGAGAGTCGAAACACGTGATGGCTGAGATGAAACATTGGAAAAGATTGCATTGCACTAGTCTGTATTTTCTAATCCTGACTAGAAAAGCAGAAGACAATGGTTTGTAGGACTTTTAATTCCTAAATTCATATTTTCTATAGTTTATTTTCCTCCTTAGCACATTTCCTTAGGGAACAAACTGAATACTCCTAACCAGTGCCTCTAGTCTTGTGGTATTAGGAATATTACAACAAAAGCTGGAGTAGCCAGGACATCTTGCAGCCTTTTAATTTATTCTTATTTTGTGTTATTCATATTTAATTTGGCGTGTCAGGCATTGCCTAATCTACATAATAATCTAGAATAAAATAGAAACTGATAATGTTTAACAAAATTCAAGGCCTCTTTTCAAATTAAAATACTCTCATGAGAGCAAAAGGACAATAATATCAATTCTCACTGTCATACAGCCCCATCTTACCCCTGAAGATAACATTGCATGATAGACAGCTCTCCTTTGCAGTAGGTGAAAGCCCAAACTAGAATACCAACCCATATACTGTCCTGCATTTGGAAGGAATGACAGTCTTGAAACATTGCTTGGTTAAACCAACAGGGATCCCTAAGGGCCTGAAAGCTGCCCTTTTTTTAAGAGCTTGTGGTGTGGTCACAAAAGGTGAAGATGTTCTTACATGACTCTCAGATACCTGCATCACAGCTGCCCACACCTGAGGTGGCCGCCCTTCGGTGAACAGAAATGGGGCACCAGGTCTCATTCTGAAGCAGGCAGGGTAGAAGAATCGTGCACTAGAGATGCCCTTTCCTTTCACTGACTGCAGTGGAGTACAAGCACGATGACATCAGATGTAGACATCTACCTTATAGACATGTAAAGCTACATGAGGCAAATCCCAGGTGTAGTCACCTTTATCAGCTCTTTGCCACGGAAAAGGCCTGGTGTCACTTTTCTCTCCTGCTCTCTGCCTAGAGCAGGCAACAATTTTGTCTCTTGATTTCTGAAATGCTCTCATTTAATTAGTGTCACTGGGCTCAGCTTAGAAATATGTGAGTGAAATATAATTGTGTGGACTAGAGAGGGAGTTAAAGGAGATGAACTGAAGGTCTGTCCTGGCCTTAGACTCAAAGAAACTGAACCCGAGCCAAACGTTGTGCGGAGCTGTTATCCGTAACGTAATCTGAATTAACTCTTGATCCAAACCGTTCAGGGGAGCCCAAAAACCAGGGCTCAGCTTTTTATTCAGTAATTATTGATGTAGTCTCAATATTCAGTATTGGAGCAAACTAATTTTCAGGCCTAATCTTCCTACATCTGGAAATGAACTAAAACCAATTCCTGTATACTCACACATGATAATTAATCTTACTGGATTAGGAGGACCTGATACCTTAAGTGCTTCACTGGGGAGATTTCTCTGTGTTTTACGAACATTAGAGCTGGGTGAAAACTAGAGGGTTTTTCCGTGTTAAAATTTTTGAAATGTCTGTTGCAAAATGATCTGACAAACAAAAGTTTGTAATCTTGAGCAAAACCCACTCCAAACTGAATAACTGTTGGAACTGAGGCTTTCTCACTGAAATACTGAAAGCTTTCTACTTAAAGCAAATAGCTGCTGCATAAAAACGTGCAAATCCAGTCTTCAATCAGATACTGTTGTCTACATTTATATAATGCTAGCAATAGTTGGGACAACTTACTGAGGTTAATAACCTACATAGTCAGATCTGTGATACTGGCTGTGAGAGAAAGGGAACTGGAAAAGCTTCCCATTAGGTTGTTAAAACTTGAAATCTTCCATAAGACACTTACACGATCCAAAGTAAAGAATGAAACGATAACCAAATCTGGATGGTTTACAGCACCTAGAATTGGTTCTTTCTGTCTAGCCTAATCCCCTTTCGGCTACACTGATAGGGAAAGTGCTGGTACGTAACAAAACCAGCAATCCCATACTGTGTGCCTTCAGCCAAATTCTGCAGAGTTGACCTGCGGTATCTATAGCGGTCACAGAAGCTGGTGAGAAAGATGGGAGGAATGAGTCGAGTCCAACAATCGCCATATCGTTGCGTGGAAAACTGGGGTCATTTGGCTCATAGTCACTGCTGCTTGTCCAGTGTGTTACAGGAGTCATAAAGCAAATCAGCGTAAGACACTATTGGCCTGTTTAATAGAAAAGAAAAAAACCACCCTAATAACCACATGTATAGTGATTCCTGCTGGTCAGTTACTTTCACTGAAATTGGGACAGTTGCATTTTAATTGACTTTTTCCCCTACAGCATTGCATTGGGAAATCAACTCCGATATACTTGTAGCAAGGTGGAAAACAGTTGAACTCCTGTCAGATTTCTGTAGAGATCAGATGGTATTTATTTGCTGTGGTGCCCTCTTGGGCTAGATTCAAACTCAGGTTCTGCAGATTACAGGGAAAATCTTTGGAGCCTCAAATGGATTTTACGTTGGCTAAATTTAGAAATATTAGCAATTAAACCTGAAGCTGGGTTCCTTTTTCTTGGCATTCCTATGAAATGTTGCATTAAGGAGAGAACAGGGTGAAAATAAGAGCTGGTGGACTAAGGAGAAGGATAAAAGATTCATGAATATTTCTGCTAATAAAAAGTGCTGAGCTTGGCCTATTTGATTCATGGGGTCATATTATGCATTATTTTTGAGTATGCAGATGACCTCCAGGAATTTGTAAAGCTTTCATAAAAGTAGAGAATTCCTTGATATTTTAGCCCAAAGTATGCTTTTAAAAAGCACCTATCACATTCAGACAGAACTTAATTCCAATTCTAGAGAAAATATTGTTTCTTCCAGTATTAAAAACGTAGGCCATATTAATGGAGTAGATGCAATTTCTTCTTTCCTAGGAGAAAATGCAACCACTTAATTTGTTTTGAGGATGTTCACTATTTATTATCCATCATACATTAAAAAACGGGTTGCAGGCATCTAAGGAGAAGGCAGAAGTGATACCATATGAGCTGGATAGGCAGCCACGTCACTGACTCGACTGATAGCCACAGCCAAAATGGTTTTGAATGCCCCATCACCTGCATATTATTTCTGCCAAATTTTCATGAATATTTCTGAATAACAAAAGGAAAACCAGAATCTACTTTCAAGCTGTTGTGCGGTGAAATCAGAAAAAGGAAAAAATAATCAGAAATATTACTGGGAAAAAAGAACACAGGGACGAGGAAATCCCAGCCCGGTTGTGTGTCATGTAACTTTGTGAAATACTTTTGAAGTTTTTAGGTTCTCCAGCCCTGAACAAAACCCAGCCCGGTCGAGCAAACTGCTTCCTAGCTGCAAGCATGGAGACCATTCCTGCAAACAAAGAGAGAGGAAAATATGTAAATTTAAACAAATTCACCGTTCTTTTTCCTCAGAAAAAAAAGCTTTCATGTTATTTGAAATGGCCAGACTGCTAGAGTAATGTTCTTACATATAAATGGAAATCCTTTTTGATATTTACACTACTGATTTCTGCACTTTCTTTAATCTCTGCTTTCAAATTAATAGACAATAACATCAGATTCCTTCCTTGGCTCACTCAGCACTTGTGCATATTTACCCAAGTGTCTAGAGTGGAGATTGTACACATATCTCTAATCCACCTGCCTATGTTAGTTAAAAGCCCAGATAAAATCAGCAGCACTTAAATCTTAACCTTTTAAGTCTGAAATGTTTTTAAAGTCTGGGCTCATGGCAACTCCACTGAAGAGGGGGAGAGAGGTGGAAGTTGAATGTAAAACATTTCACAGCTTGAACTATTGTTTCTTTCCAGTGGAAACTAAGCTGAGGAGTCCCGCAAGAGTGTTACTCTGAGAACATTAGTAAAGCTGACCAGCTCATAAAGTTTGCAGCCGCGTTGAGTGCTCCTAGCCTCCTAGAGTCAACTTCGTTTTCCATCCCGTCGATATACTGCTCCTGAAAACCCTAGCAAGCGAAAGAGAAACACAAGGGGCGTGAGCTGTGATATCTGGCGCTCTCCTTCCCTGGCTTTGCCTTTTGTTTCAGTGTTTGGCTCCGGACACTTTAGAGGCCAGTGAGTGATTTAACACCTGGATGGCCCCGGGACAGCAAAGATACTCTAACAGCGTGTTGTGCTCCCTTCTTCCTTAAATAGTTTCAAGTCTCTTGTTGACTTCCCTCAGGAGCTGGGCCTGAGTGAACAGATGCACCTATTCCTTGGAGAATGAATAGTTTGTTTATGTAGAAGAGATGAAT
The DNA here is from genome assembly GCA_013399095.1 of Psophia crepitans. NCBI lineage: Eukaryota > Metazoa > Chordata > Aves > Gruiformes > Psophiidae > Psophia > Psophia crepitans. The sequence continues at coordinate 453,751 of VWZZ01003148.1, read as the reverse complement.
GGGGCAGTAAGGGCGTCTAGGTCAGTTATTTAGCATGAAAAAAGCCATCAGGATCACCCTGCGGTATTGCCCAAGGAAGTTTGGAGCAGCTGAGTACAAAGGTGTACACACATCCTGCTTCTCCAGAGCTCCTCAGGGAGCGCTTTAATTAGGAAGGAGGGCAAATTACTTGGGATGCTGTGTGTGGAGGTATGGGGACAGGCGGTCCCAGCCACCTCTCCCGGGAGGCAGCACAGCTGCTGGAGCAGAGCAGGGGATGACACTGCAATCTGTGGGTGTTCGCTGAGCATCTCTTCAATCCGTTACACTTCTCCCTGTGTCACACATCTCTTACATCTGGGTCCAAGCACTAAGGATTTTTTTTTTGTATACTCCCAAGCTGACATGGGGGGAAAGGGCTAGCTGGGAACATGGATGGGGAAAGTATGTGTGCATCTTTCTTTTCGCCCATCTCTTTTTCTCTCAATCTACACTCAACAAGGGTGCCTATAGAATATAGCATAATGCTGCATTGTTTGGTTAGGGATTTAATTTCACTCCATCACAAGCTACCATCGGAGCCCCTGTCATTGCAATTTGTCACACTTTTTTGTGTGCTATATCTCACTGAAGTCACATCTCCTCCTCAGCCCGTTGCATAATCTCCTAGTCTGGAACAAAGCTCTCCAACATAATGAAAGAGGTGAAATCAGGAAAGGGAAAGTCAATGGTTACCGTTATCACTATAGAACTCGCTCCCACTGGCTCTGCAGGTTCAGTCACACCACGCAAAGCAAAGTAAGAAGGACATGCTGTGTGTGTGTGTTTTTTTTCTAAAGCTCGTTTATTGAACCTACAGGCATCACCATTGGCTGCTGTGAGATGTAATCCTATTCCCTCCTGCAGACCACCAGCCATAAAGAGGCTGCGGGATGTCCCACTGGCCCACCGGGGAGTTGAGAGCCTCCAAAATAGATATCACAGGGAAAGGAGTGGAGAAATCAGTTTGCTTTAAAGGAGGAGATTGACTCACATCTCAGGCTAAACCCACAATAATGTTGTGCTTAGGAAAAGCACCCTAAACAGTCAGAAAGAAGATAGAAGAGTGAGCGTTGAAGGAAAAATGAACATCTGCCAAAATAAGCAGGATTTTGTTTTCTATAGGAGGGTGGTCAAGGACTCTGTTATGTGTTGAAGGCTGAATTTCAAAATATAAACTGGCTGCTTAAAGCTTATGGGGAATGATACGGTAGTCCATAAGGCTGCCCGTGTGCTCAGAGCTGCGCACCTTGCTGCGCGGCTTCAACAAGGACCCCAGTTTCCTCCCTGCGTTGCTTCTAGAGCGCTATACCAATGTCTTCATGTTCTCACTCAGTTAAAAAATTAGAAACTTGAATGAATTTGAGATTCACTTACCATGACATCACCATAAATGGCACTCTGATCCTGAAAAGGCAACATATACTAGAGAAAGGGTCTTCGTGAAGTCCTCTATGGACATTGCTGTTGCTGTCGCTACCCTGTGGAAGGGAAGGGAGCAGCCTGAGGTAGATAGCTAATTCACAGGACAATATTATTTTTATTCTTCATTCCTGTCATTGCCACTTGTATAAAATCTGGCCAGCCTTCCTCAGGAGCTGATTTATATATCTGGGCTCCCAGATTTGAAGTGTTCAGGCAAACACCTTACCAGGCTGGAGCTCACAGACAAAACCCCCTTATTTGGCGGTAAATGTAAATATAAATAATGAGAAATTTAAAGTTCTCTAAGAGAGACAAGAGAAAAGAAAAATCTGAAACACAAAATGTTTGTGGCCTTGGGTCAACTCTTATGTTCAAATTTCTGCTAAAGGGTTTTGTTCTGTTTTTTTCAATAGAAAAATTGCATTTGGGCTGAAACATTGCACTGAAAAGTCCCCAATTTTTGATCAGTTCTGAACACTGTCCTTTCACATTAAATAAAGAGAAAGTATAAAGTATTCACAAGACATGTATCAATTTGACATCAGTGTAACATTTCTTAAGTGGCTCATTCAGGAGTGAAGCCCATGACTAACAGGCAAATGGCAGCGAGATACAAGGAAAGATGGTTTTACAAAGGAGAGCAATAAGAAAGGAAAATGTTACACTGTTTCCACCGTGTGTTTTATAAGGAAGATCAGGGTAACAATGAGTCACTATGGAAAGGATTTATTGGGCTAGGGAGCTAAAAGTCTGTAAAGATTAAAATTCTGATGGGGTTTGGATGGGGAATTGTTTCTGAGTTTAGTTTTATCCCGCGCACTGTCCAAGTTATTAATCCCCTTGTGTTTTCTAAGCTGGGTAACTCGTCGTCGATATGCTCCCTGGGCCAATTCCAGGCACGCCGGCCACAGACCGGTGTAATATTTCTTCAGGCGAATCACTGGGTGGTCTTGTCTTGTCTTGTGAAGAGTGGGAAGCAGATAGCAGGAGACTTTCAAGATTGCTGTTGCAGGCATCAGTCTTTGAGTGGAAAATAATCCACCTGGAAGGACACTGCCTTTGCGAAGAGGGGCGGCCAGCGCTCCGATTGGGAGATAAGTTACGCGCTGAAAAGTTTGCGGCTGAAGGTGCAATTTGTCAGTGAGAGGCAAGGCTGGCGATCCGGGCTCCCTGGTGTCTGTTAGCATCTGCCACTCGCATCCACTTGCGGCTTCTCGGGAACCGCTGAGCACTAGAAAGCAGCGCACTTCACCGCCGCGCCAGAGCAGGTGACTGGCATCAGCCTCCAGTTAACCCTCCTGACAAAGCCCAGAGACGTGTTGACTAGCTGCAGAAAGCGTCTAGTGTCCAGCTTTCCTCGGTGATGGCCGTATGGTCTCTTGCAGCGTAGGACACAAAGGGAGCCAAACTGGGACAATCCCAAGTGAAATTAAGTAGGCAGGGGAAGCACATTCTGATAGTCTCACCACAAGAGCTGCTATCAGCCGCTTTTTCCTCACACTGTGCTTGGTGAGATGCTCTTGGAGGAAGAAGATATGGCTTAAAAGAGAAGCAGAGTTTAGTTTGGGCAGCTTGTTCTTACAGGCAGCGTCTACCTCCCACGAATGCTGCCAGAGAAGGTGAGATGCCAGTGGGCAGCAGGGAGGAGCATTGGCCCGGTGTTTCACATGTGGCTGTGCAGAAGCCAGAGAAGCCCCTCAGTGCTAATCCCACGGTGTCTCTGAACTGCTGAGGAGCCTGATGTCAGGTCTTGCCCCTAAAGACAAGTGCTTCAGGTCAGATTCACTGTAACTGGAAGTTTTTGCAAGTATGTTCCCCCCTGGTGTGTTGTAAACCAGGAGAGAATATCGTGTTTCAGGGAGAAGAGAATGATATTATCACTAGGCATTAGATTTAACAGAGAGGAATTTGGTGAATTTGTCACTCCCCTGAATAGTTCCTCTGTTTTTGCTTTTGTTACAGCAGTTTACACAGGGTAAGGAGATAGGATGGAACTAAAATCCTTTTTTTGTTGTTGAAAACCCTTTTTACAAGGAAAGGGGTCAAGATGTTCATAGCTTGAGCTCGATTTGGATAAAGCAGCCCACTGTCTGAATTTATCCAAATGACCCAGACTTCTGTTAGGATAATGAGTCATGAGATTTATAACACTTCTCTTTCTCGTCCCAGCTGGAACTACCGTTAGAACATTTTTGTGTGCTGGCCTGGCACTCTCAGCTCTGATCCCATCTGGAGCAAGTGAGTAAAAAGCACCTGAGTGGGAAACACTTAGATGAACTTTTCAAAACACTGAACCACAACATCGGAGGTTGAGACCTGAGGGTTCATGTGATCAGGCCTAGGCTTGAAGTCCTGGACTACCAGGATAAAGTCACCAGAGGAGCCGTATCAACTGCCCTAGACCTCAAAGACCAGAGAAAATTTCGTCAAGTTCTGTATAAGAATGAGCGTGTGCCTGAACAGCTTTATTACCCATCCTTGATTTGGTACAGCTTGCACTCAAAATACATGGATCTTCAGGAAAAAAGTTGCTTTTTAAATTCTTATTATGCACGTGCATTAGCCTCAACCTACTGCTGTAAATTCAGCAGTCTGACAAACATCGTATCACTAGCTGTAGGCCTTCAAAGGCTACTTGGAAATTGGAATAGCGCAGGTTATTCTACCATGCCCACCTCCAATGATCCCAACTTCTGTTAAAACTCCCCACATGGGGGAGAATTCTCTACTACGTCGTTAGGGCCAAACACCATCTTTTTGTACTGCCTGGGTAGTACTAAATGACCAGAAGTAATGAAAGAAAATCTGGGCCTTACTACAGAATGATCTCCAAAAACGTTAACCCTGATTAATAAACATTTGGTAGTGGATGTTGCCTAGCTTTGAAAATAGCTTGCTGCTTCTGTGTGCCAGCATCACTCTACCTTCATCTGGATGGACAAGTGAAGATGGCGTGAACTGAGCTTACACTTCATAAGGTAGGGGGGTGGGGGACAGAAAACTTGACTGCCCATCAGCAGATCTTCACAATGCCTTAATCTATTCCTATTTCTGGACAGTTTGTGTAGTGATAATGATGAGGGTTTATTTGAGGTTTTCCTCAGGAGTTTGGTTGGGTCCTAATGGTACTGAATTCCTATCACAGGATTTTAGGACATGGATTCCTGCTCTGCAAAAAGCAGCTGATATGACCAGGGAAAATCACTTCTGATCAGGTTTTCAGTCGTTCTTCACAAGTTCTTATAAGTGCTTTAAGCAGGTTAAGTGCCCCAATCCTATTAATTTAGTTTTGAAAAGCTGGCTTTTAGTCTCTCTAGCATATATTTTCATTGGTATTTATGATCCCAACTACCTCTGAGGATTTCCCCCTCTGTGCCCTCAGCAAAAGATGGATAATAGCACTGCCCTACCTACCAGGGTTGTTGGGAGGATATGTACATTAAAGATTACACAGAAGTCATTTAGTCTGGTTGATCTCACAGGTGTATTTACATGGCCTGATTCTCTTCCCATGAACTCATTCGAAATAAATGGAAATGCAGTGGTAATAAAACTGGTGTCACCAGGGAATGAACCTTATAATGTGATACACTGTTCAGAGGCTGAATGGGTGCAGAATGTGAGTGTCCTTCTTATTCAGAGATGGCCTGTTTCTGTTAGACAAGTGTTGAGGTACATATAGGATGGAAGCCCTTCTTCCTACTCTCTTGCCATGACTATGGGGACGAAACGAAAGCTGTATTTTGCAGAAGCCCTTTGCCTTCTAAAGCCACTGGATCAAACAGCTGAAATATCAGAATTATTTTGGTGTTCATTTTACCTACGCCTTTATTTTTGAGGTGAAATGAGCACAAACACTTTGGTTCTGAAAGATGGAAATTCACTCCAGCAAATAGCTGAACATTAATGACATTCAGCCTGTATGGAAGCACATATTTTATAGGAAACCACATTGGTTATGCTTGAGAAATCTTTCTAGGACAGCCATTGCCCTGAGACTTATGCAGCTGCATAAAGTCTACTACATTAGAAACTGAACAGAATGGCCCGTCTCTCCCACGGTCTTAAGTTAACACTTTTCCTTTTGTCTGGGGCACCCTTTTCTAAACTTGAAATCCAATTGGCCAACAATTAAAGCCAATTAGCACGTGAGGAAAATAAACCGCAGACCCCACTTCTATGTATTTCACGGGCTGTTAGAAAGCCTAGTTAGCTCAAGGCATTAGCATAGTTCAGTATCGGTCGAGGCACACAGCAGAGACTAGTTGGCTTAAAGTATTAGACGACTGCGATAGCGTCCTGGCTGAGCGGCGGTGTTATTCTGGGCTCACAGCTGCCAAACATTCTTGACAGGAGATGAGGCAGATGTCCAAGGACAATCAAAGAGAGAAGAAAGTTTAAGCCAACGTTTGCCTATCTCATATTCTCTACTTGATCCTCTCCTCAAAGACAAGGCACAGCTGTTGCACTTCAAGGTCTATCTGGCTGAACCCAGCAACTCCTCCCTTTCTCCCTCCTGGCCTGCCTGAGCTTTCTGTGTGTTGGACTTTGGCAACCTACCAGACCTCATTAACTCCTAACAGGACAATTCATGACATTAAATGGGTCTTATTTAATCTTTTTGTATGTGTGCGAGTATCTGAGAACAATTCTGCCGCATACTAATTGCATGAAAATGTGGCGGATTATAGTTATGTGAGTATTGCCCACCAGCCTACAAGGGATCACCCTGGGCCACAAGAACAAGCACTGTAACATTAACAAGGTGATTTGTTATAGCTGCGATGGCAAAGGTGATACAAAAACAGCAGACAAAAGTGTTTCGCAGACAAAGGCATCAAGAGGCTCGGTCATTTTGCTCTCACTGATGAATAAAAATACAAGAACCGTTGTGATAATGAACACAGTGAATGATGGCAGGTGTGTTAGTAAGAACAGAAGTGTCATATCTATAGCTCCCAGCCCATCACAACAATTTATCCCACTCAGAGCCTGCTTTCTGCAGCCCTCTTTTCTGGCTGATGTTTTGATTTGGGCAGTGAGCTGTTGGCCAGATTTTGTGATGCTCAGGTCAATTCCTGCTGCTTCTTTTTTCTGAGTCCCACAGCAGCTCCTATCTCACATGACGTGGGACACGCATCTATCATGTGGCCGTATGAAATGGGGATGCCTCCAGTTCAATTCCATAATAGCCATGTGACAAAGGAAGGGCCAGTGTGAATAGCCTTCAAATGCTTCCTTAAGGGAATATATAGCATTTTAGGAACCCAAAACGGATGTCACTGACCTACACGAATAGGTTAGGACGCAGAAGGACTCTACCACTAGTTCACTCTGCAGTCTTCAGCAAATCATTTACTCTCTTCATGGTTTATTCTGAGCCACTACATGAGAATAATAACATCTAGCTACATTTCAAAAGCACTGTTAGACTGTCAGAAGAAAGGAATGGGCTAACTTCAAAGTATTACTATTATTAACTGCATACAGAGCTGTGGAAAAGATGTAGCTGGCCAGTTTAATTCAAGTAGCCAGCTGAGGTTCCTGGTCCAAAGACATGGATAGTTTGGTTTAGATTTTCCAAATGTTAGATTAAACAATGCAAGTTTCTCAGAGAAAGATGTCTTCATGTTTTAAGTTTTATGAATTTTTTACATATGGAGGTTTTTTGCCCAGGCAGAGTTACAACCATGTGCAAATAGAGGCTGAGATTAGGGCACGTGCAATTTTGTTCCCCAAAATAAAACTGCAGTGGGTTTGAATGAGCAATCCTACAATAACAACCATATGTTGTTGTATGTCCATAATGGAGCAATTCTCCCTCTTTCTCAAATTTAGTAAAGAATCACAACTCTGGACATCTAGAAGTTGTAGCAAATGTGTTATGTACCTATTATTCATTCTACCTAGTATTATAGCTGCCTCCTCCCCTTCACCCATTGATTTGTTCCATTCGTCTGTTATAGTTTGTTTTCAGCATCCTGAACCATACACGCAGGCACAGCAGGGGACACGCTGAAGCCACCACATGCTCGAAGTTTAGAAGTGCTCTTCCGATACGAGCAATATATCCTTTCCATGAGGTACAGGCACAGGACTGAGATGGTTAAATTAATGTGGCTTCACCAGCAACCGCTCATCGATCAAGCCACTGCAACCGCGTGCACGTTCTTAAAGTACCACAACTTGCAAGTTAACACATTTTCTTAGAGAGTGAGAGCAGTTCCCACGCCTCATCTGGCAGGCAGTAAATGGTTAAATTGTGGTAAGTGGATCACTTTCAATTGTGTGACTATATCCATAACATAATCTGGGATTTCAAAGGAGCCTTGGGCAATCAGCATCTCCCACTGCTTTACTGTGGGCTTTGCGTGTCTCCATCCCTTAGGGTCTCAGTTATAATTCCTAGAATAAAATAATGTCAAAAACTATTTTGACTGTCTCCTAAATGTAATAAAAATCTATCCCTGAAGAGTCATCAGTGCCCGGTCTCTGTGTGCCAAATTTAATTTTCTGTGTTGGGAGGAGGGGAATGAAAACAAACAACCCCTTAAACAATGACATTGGGATCTGAATGTGCTGTGCCTCCCAAGCCATCCAAAATCTAACACAAAAGGATGCAAAGCATTCCCAAATGCCTTCCCTTCACTTCTCACAGCAGCTCTGATGGGCTGGAGCCTTTGGTTGAGAACAAGCTCATGAGCACAGTAGCAATACAGTGGCTCTTTCTCACTCCAGCAGCCCTTCTCCATCTCCCTCCAACCCCGTGCTTGCAGCAGTTTGGATTTTTGGTGGCTAGATGTCTCCGGGAGAGCAATGTATTTTCTGTATCAGTTTATCTTGGAGCTATCTCGAGCTTATCAGGAGCTTGAGGGACAAATGAGAAGAAGCCTGTGTCAGGAAGGGCCTTTTTTTTGTCAGGGTTTTAGGGGGCAAGCAGGGCTGCAGTGTGCAGGAGAGAGGATGCCAACCATCACTGTGACCTTCCTGGGAAGAAGCTGAGGTTGTTGCATGCTCACAGTCCCAGAAAAAATTAAAAAAGCATCAGGAAAGCTCATGAACTAAGGGCAACAAGAGTAGCACTGCAATAAAACTGATGCGTGTGCTACCCGGGCGAACAGGCTGGAAGAATTTGGGTGCGACATTTTTGCCCAGCTTTCAGCTGGCTGAGGGAAGACCGGCTTCTCAACTACTGCCACTCTTTGCACAAGGCTAAGAGGAATTTGGCAGCTGAAGCCCCATCCTCTCACATTCATTAAAAACCTCATTTATTCCATGTGATTTAGTGCTATGAGACGCATTAGGAAGCAGCAGCTAACTAGCATTTGAAAAGTTGCTTAGGTCTATGCTGCTAAAGATATTTAGGCACCTAGGCTGCTTCAGAAAGATTTTTCAGAAATGCCAGGATGATTCATTCGTATTAATTTCAATAAGAGGCAGTTAAATGGTGCATTTATTTGTCAGTGCCTAACTGCTTAAAAATTGGATGGTGCTGACTTCGAAGATTTAGGAGCCCTGGCTCTTCACCACAGCCAAAATCCCACAAAGCAACAATCATTTTCCCTGCTCAAAACTCCCTGTATTTTTGGGGCCGTTTCCTGTGTCTATCCAGGTCTACAATCTCTTACTGCTGTTTCCACTTTGAAGGCAGCTGTATTTCAGTGCTTGGGGAGGGATTTGCTGTATATCTATGGCCAGACCACACTTAAGGCCTTTTAAATGTAGAAGAAAGGATGAAGCTGAAGTCACTCTGTGGCTTCATGTCCACCACCCCTCAGCCCAAGTGTGAATCCCTATGAGTCCCTACAGTGAAGGGCAACTCGATGGGGATGCTCATTTTAACAACGTACATTTGAAGAAGTCAGAATGAAATACTGCCACTTTTTATACTCAGATAGAGTTCCTGGGGTATTCTGAATCGTATTTCCTGGTGCTTTTTGGGCTGTGCTCTCAAGGCACAAGCATCTAGTGTGCAGGGATGGCTCTGCAAGGGGCAGAGCTCTGCATACACTGGTAAAGCAGAAAGAATTGGAAGAAATCTCAGCTGCTAGCTTGGCTGGGAAATATTGTTTAGGGGCTATGATTCTCCCTCCAGAGAGTGTCTCAGGGCTGGAAGCCAGCAGCCTGGGGTGGTGAGCCACTAGGCTGTGTCACTCTCGTCTCGTGAGGGTATGACATGAAATCAGTGCTTTCTGCACCCGAGAGGAGGAAAAAACAGTGGCAGTCACTGCAGTAGGGCACGTATCCTGGTCCACCGCCAGCAAGGCTGTCTCAGGTGTCTCTCTTCTCTGCGGAGACAGCAGGGAAGGCAGCCAGGGGTGGATCAGACCTGAAGTCAGTTGCAGAGTCGGTCAAGCAGAGCGAAACACAAGGAAAGTCTTTCTTCAGGTCCCCAGCTGAGTTTGCCCTGACACAATCCCACCTGGTTTGAGGGAGGCAAAAGTCTGGTTACTACGAGCACTCTTTGTTCATTAAACTTGAGCTGCAAGAACTGATTTGCCTTTTGGGCAAGCTTGCTGACTACAAAGCTGCATCTTGCCCCATTCACATGACCTGTGCAGGTGCTCTCACAGCACGTCAGGGACGGGCAGCACTTCGGAGGTGGCAAAGGCATGGTCGTCTTGGCCGGTGAGCAAAATGAGATCCCGATTTTCCTGGCCTGGTGTAAGAGCTTTTCTTTGAAACACAGCAGAGCTTCGCATTTACATTCTTATCATCTCCCTCACCTGAATTTTTCTGGCGCCAACGTGGGCTGCAACGAAGCAGGGTGCGTTTTATCACGAAAGTCCTGCTGCTCCTTTCAAAGGGCAAGCCTTGGGATGACCCTTGTGGAGGAAGCAAAGTGCCCTGCAGATCCACCTCTGCAAGGGCTTGTGCCTACCACGGGGCTCAGAGCCCAGCAGCTAAAACCACTTTTGCTGGGGAGGCTGATCTCTGGCCGGCCCGTCCTTTTAAACCCAGATGGCAATAACTTTGAGGCTGAAATCTCTTGCTGCCCCGTGGAGAAACAGCAAAGGGAAGTTTACAAAAGGCCCATATGTGGCTGAGTCATTTTAAGCAGCTCAGGTACAGACACACCTCTTCCTTATCCAGAAACCTCCTCGGGGAAAGAAGGAAAGACATATGTTTGGCCTCTGCAGCAAGGTCTTATCTTGGCAGGAGAAAGCTATTGATGTTCATGTTTCACATTTCTGGCGCCCAAAACAGGTTCTGATGTTTAAAATGAGGCAGCGGTGGAACCTGTTTTAAATATGTAACAGTCTCGGAAAGGAGCAGTCTAATCACTTCATTATCCAACACAGCAGAAAATGGTTTGAAACCCAAACTTGGGAGAGGGGGGCTTAGAGGAACCTTCCACAACAAGACATTGCCAGCATTAACCCTGGTATTTATTGCTCATTTTAACTATGGTGCACAGCAAGCATTTTCTCAGCCTCGTATTGCAAGAATATATAATTCATATGCTTAATATTTAGTCTCGGCTCTCCTTGCATATGTTACAGTGCTAGAGACTGTTTGTGTGTTTGCTATATATCAGTTGACACCTCTGTAAAATCTTTATATTGAATGCCTTTGGCAACTATATGCCAAATAATAGCATTACCATTTGTAATTTTCTTAGCTGCAGCTTTCCTGTAAGCTTTGCTCTATGCATTACAAGTAGGAAGGATTTGAAGAGCTTTATTGGTTCTCAAGTCTTCCTAATGACCTTTCCTTGCTTTTGTAAGTCAAAATAACTTTTTTTTTTCTTTTCTCCCGGTGCATTTTCAAGTAAAACTGCAAGAGCTCCTAAGCAAACAAGTACGAAAAGCAGATAACCACTGCCTCTCCCCCCGCTTTAACTCTCTGTTCCTTCTCTCTTACTTCCCAACCAGAGTCCTCTAGTGTCACCCTCAGATTTTGTTGACTCTTGACTTGCAGATGCTTTTTGTTCCTTCCCTCTCATCTTCAGATCCGCTCATTATATTAGCTATGCTGGAAAAAGAAATAGAAAAGACCCCGGTGAAAGATCGAGGCCCAGCAGTGCTAAGCACTGTACAAACAACACAAAGGCTGTCCTTGCTTCGGGACTCGCTGTGTAGGATTTAGACAATATGCCACTGGGGAATAAATCAATAAATGGGAAGCAGAGGAGATATGTTTATACCTGTTAATGATTGTGTGGAGTTTCAATAGCCATATTATGTGCTGCTTTTATAAATTCTGCTTGTTTTCACCTAAAACATCTCAACGTTTCCCTGAATTGTAGGCTTTTGTTTCGTCTGTCCTGCACAGTGTCTTGTCCACGTTAGGCTGTGAACTTCTCAGAACCAGGGCTGTATGCTATTGCTGTTTAGTTAGCACCAGGTACATTTACAGGGTTGTATATTTGCTTAATAAAAATAAATAACCAGCAGAAGTTCCAAGCTCAGAATTACTCCAGACACAGCATTTTCCTTATTGCTTTGTCTTGTGGAAAACAAAGTACATTTTATCCTACGTTTATCATGTAGCTTATGTGGTAGTTTTCATTTTGATGTATGGCACACTTTCTAATGTGTCTCCCCTCATGTCTCTTTATTACTAAAGTGTTTTGGTGGAAAAGTGTATTACAAAGAAATAAATAACTTTCAACTACTGTCACTAGACTAGCAAGAGAGCCACAGGCACAGGCTAGTTGGGTCCATTCATTACAAAGCTTTATTCAAGACTTTCTGACTATCTTTTTATTTTAATGAATGTCTCTCACAGCTTCATCCTAGCAAATTTGGCTCTCCAGCTCTTGTTGTCATATATCCCTCCAAAGGGATATTGGAGCTGGTTCCATGTATCTCAGAAGCAGAAGAAAAATTCAATTTAGTGTCCCCCAAAATGAAAGGCTGGATCTCAGTGAGGGGAGATAAAGGAGAAAGAGCAGAGAGGCAGTCGATGCGAGCTGGACTCTTGGCTTAAGTCTCTTGCTACTTTTTCAGGAAGGGATGGGAACAGTGACTACTGCTGCTGCAATGGGCCATTTCCCCCCTCTCCCCCCCTACGACAGCTTCCAACCCAGATACAAACATCTCCCCTGATCACAACAGCAAGGATAGTGACTTTCTAGGGTACCATCAGTCATGGCAGAGGTTGATACCTTAGTCCAGACTCAGTCTATGCTGAGCTACTGCTACAAAATCCCAGAATCAGCCTAGGTTTTGAAACAAGCTAAGGTAAGAAACAAGAGTTTGGAAATCAATGCAGTGGTGGAACGTGGGTTGTTGGTCGTGGGGAGCAGGATAGACAACCATGATTGGTGTTATTTGGGGTCTGGTCAGGGCATAACAATGAGATGACCATTGCCAACCACCACCTAGGAAGGCCGATAAGACCAAGTTTAAATGTATGAAACTTTGTCCAGTTAGGAAAGACAGAAAGGCAAAATTATGGTTTGAAAATCGCACCTGCAAACCTTCATTAGTACCACAAACCTGTTCTCGGTAACATAATAAAGCAGCATGGGCAGGAGGGTGCAGGCTGCCAGCACTGCCTCAAACACAAGCAAGCTCTGTATTCAATAAGGAAAGGATCCCACCCCACCCCCTGTCACCTTCCCTCTCTAAAGCCACGAATGTGCCTGAGGTTGTTTTACACGGGCTGGGTTGTACATGCAAAACACTGTGACAAGCCTATTAAAAGTGTGTTAAATTACAATACTCCTGTTTAGACTCCTTCACCAAGACACTAATTTATGGCAGCTGCTGGATGACGAACCTATAGATGAACTGAGGAAGCAAAGGAACGATGCAAAGCAGAATGGAAGGTATGGCACAGTAATTCCTTTGGGCAGGCCTGAAGCCTAGGACTATGTGTTTGTTTGTTTGTTTGTTTTTGAGCACTTTCCATGAAAATACAGTTAGAAAAGAATTCTTTTAGCTATGTCCTTTCTGCTCCCTGCCCCAGCCTGATTGTGTGAAAAAGCAGCTTTGCCATAAACAGATTTTACTATATCAGAGTCAAATTTTACTACATCATTATAGGAGTGTTCCACTGGGTAATATGACTGGCCGCCCTATCAGAAGACCAGTGCTAATGCTGTAGTGAAAACATGCCATCACACTTCCCCAATAAAAACTTTTATTGTATCCCAGTGCACATTAAAAACAACACTAACTGCATTAATACTTTGTAATTTACTTTTGTATTACGGAGCAAATGACAAACCTAGTGCTAATGAGGTCATATTTTCCATTACCCCAATACAAAGTCTTGGTTAATCCAGTCCTTGGAGATTTCCATTTGGAACTCAGGCACACTTGTGTGTGCACATGCATGCACAGGCACACGCGCTGCGCCGCGCTGGTAAGGGATACTTCCATTGTCATTTTGCTGAATGTGGTGACACAAAATCGTTGTATTTTAAACTGCTGCTTTTGAAACAAACATGTAATTTTGTTCTGACATTTTCATTTTGTTCACAAGGCATTCTTTAACCAGAAAAATATACAAGCATCCCTATCGCCAGTGGTGTATTCTACTTGTGAAGCTGCTTTCACACTGTGGTGAACAGAAACGCAATTCTTCTGCGCTGCAGAAGATGAGCCTGAATGGATTCTTTAGGGATTGCTTATATTTCAAGTGCAATTATTTAAGAAGCTGTAAGCTTTCCATTTTATTTTGTCATGAACTGAATGTTAGAAGAAAACTCATTTCTCAGGAGATATGGATGATTCTTTATTTCTAAACTTCCTGTGGTGTTTTCTTAATGATGCTATTAAATGATTAAGCTTTGCTTTTATAAATTAAATCACCAAAATGAAATCATTAAGGCGCTCTCAGTTTTATTAAGCATAGTTATTTGCCATCATGTGTAAATTCACTTAAGTAATCATCTACATTGTCTGCTTCAAAATTGTGTTGGCAGCACCACGGGGAAGTCAGTTCAGCATGGTGGATGGAGATACCCGTCTCCCCTCATTTCAGAAGGCTCAAAAGACAGTCATGAGAGTGAAGGAGGTGTTTATATGAGCAAGGCAAAGCAATGCCAAGGGCTTAGTGAATGCCAGATCACACAGCCCTGCACCGCAGCCGGCCGCTGGTGAGCAGTTACTCTGGGGCTTGCTGCCATGCCAATGGTAACGGACGCAGATGCTGCCCTGCCCTCCCAGGTGACACGGAACTGGGGGCTCCATTGGGTCGCATTAGTTAGCAAATTACTTTGTCTTCATTTTCCCTCCAGTCCCTTCCTTCCCTCTCTCTGGGTATCTCTGCTCTGCTCTCTGCTATTTGTTCTTGCCATGTTTTAGTCTCTGCTCTGCTGATGAATTAGTCTGCTGCTCAGGGAGAAAATTGATCTTCGCTCTTACAGAAGTTGCAAGACAAGTTATGCTTAGTTTGGGCTGTGCTATTTTGCCAGCCCGTGCTAGGATAAGAAATAGGTGGTGTGAAGTAGTTAGACTTGAACTGCAGCCACAGAATCTAAACCAGAGACTCTCACTGATATTTATATTTAAAGCCATTCCCTTTAGCTCTTAAAGCCACTCTGTGTTTTAATGATGTTTTATCAGGGAGGTTTTCTTTCCGAAAAGATTAAAGGGAGAAAGGATGGATGTTTAGTGACTTAGGAACTGTCTCGGAGTAGAGGAAAAACTCTGTATTTCTGTTATCTCAGACTAACCTGTGGATATTGTAAGGATAGAAGTGGTGAGGTGGCCTCATGTGATCATGCAAGTATCTTCAGTACTTTTTCACATACGTGTCTAAGACAGATAGGAATTACCCGTAGCAAAGCAACCGTGGAAGGTGTAGTTTGCCCTGCTGCAATGGGATAGCTTAATTTTCTTCTCTTAGAGCTGAGAAGGGCCAGATTCCTGCCCTGGCTTCACATCCAGCAGGTTTTGCTCATGGTTGCTCCTTCTCTTGTCACTGGAGACAATGGAGATAACAGGGAGACTCAGTAATTGAGTTTGGCGTGTGGTCAGGAGTATGTAGTCACAGGGAGAATATGCCTCTGGAGCAATCAAACCATGGCAAAGTTTGTGGGTGTTTGTTTTTTTTTAACTTACTGAAACAGTGAAATATAAAAATGGTGAATAACAATCTTCCCCCTGGTGCTGCAAGCAGTGTTTGCTGCTGTTCAGTTTCAAACTTCTGCTAGTAAATATTCCCAAACTCCACTCTGCTTGTTGTCACTTCACCAGCTTGTTGGTAAACAACCGAGTAAGCAAATATTTCCTATTATCTATTAAAAATATTTTCGGGAAACTAGGAGTAACTGATTCTCTGGCAACATTGCTGAGCCTGTCGTGTCCATCTATCTACATTTCCAATGGCAGAAGCTGGTAAAAATCAAGTTGAAGGAATTTCAGAACACAAAATCCTTCTGAGCATAGAGGAGGTGTTTTAAGCCTATGGAGTGTAATTTTTTGTATCCTCAGATTGATTTTTCTGTGGCTCTTTCCTCTCTCGGTCATTAGTTTGACAAACCTGAGAGACATTTGCAGAATAATTTGATATTGAGAAAGCTGATTAATTTTGCTATTACTGTTGAATCATGTTGTTATTCCTGATGAAGAAATTTTGGATGTAATGTGCCTCATCAGCTTAAGACTTTTCACCAGAGTTTTGCCTGTTTTCCTTCTGAAATGTCCTTGTTTACTCAGATTTCTCAGGAAGCCAAACATCCAGAAGTAAAGAAATAGTTCTCAGTTGATGGTAATATTAATAAAACCCAATTTGCATTATATATATATATTTATGTATGTATATATATTTATTTGGTACTTATATACTGTTAACACATATCTGCTATAACTTCAAAATACTCTGAAATATATGAAGTGCTTTTAAATTCGATGTGGGAGCATATTAAAACAAATGAAAGTCAGTAGTAAATCTGGGACAACAATATTGAAAACCTGATGCAGATATCTGTAGTGTTTGCAGAGAGGCCTTTCTGTCAGACTTAGAATAGTTTTGGCTGAATTTTCAGTGAAAGAGTTTAAAGTATAGAAACAATAAATTTTTTTGACTTGACAGAAAACATAGTTATACGGACAAATAACTGGTATGCCAGTAAATAGATGGAGCACATTTTCCAAACATCAGTAGATGCCTGAGCAAAAGCCATTTTAACAGGAACAGATTTTTTGTGTGTGTGTGCGCAGTGGCTCCTGTATAGTGTTTGGAAAATGTACCCATATGTCTACTCACAAATAACGTTCACCTGTAAGGAAATGCACACCAGGTTTATGGATGCTATTGAGTATTCCCAGTCCTACCTCTATGAATAATGATGCTTACATGGCCTCAAACATGAGAAATGCTCATCTGAATGCACTGAAGTAGCCTGACATACAGATTGTTCACATTATTTTTTTAAAGAAGTATTGGCAGGTGGAGGGGACAGCGTTATCCCTGCCATGCACCAGTGGGAAGAAGAGTTTTGGGAACTTAGCAGAAAAATAGTTATTGATGTTAGCTAATCCTGGGAGTTTGCTTCAAAGTGTTAGGGGGAGAGCAGTGAGGCTGAAGATTTGGGTTACCCAGCATGGGCAATTACCTGCTGCTCGTGAGCCAGGTCGGAGAGAGGTTGCAGGGCCTCAGGCAAGTAACTTTGCTGCCTGTCGCCTCTTTTTCCCCATTTGTAATAGCTGACTAGGTATAATTATGTATCTGTTGCTTTAGAAGATAAATTAGTTCATATTTGCAAGGCAAGTGGAGGGAAGAAAATAAAGCAAGCTACCTCTGGTCTTTTCATTCTTCTGTTTACTAACTACCCCTTGAAACTGTTTTTCTTTGATAGGAGAAAAATAAGAAATGCAAGCTGGTGTTCCTTCCTGACATAAAATGTTCTTCTGAGCATTAAAACGCCATCGACCTTTTTAGCAAGGTTGACTGGGGTAAGCCGGAGCGATACAAGGGAGACAGTGGGACAGTTCTGCACCAGCTACAACAGGTAGCAATTTGGCTTGCTGTGCCTGCATCCAAATTTTGTTTGCGGACTCGAGCCCTGAATCGCATGTTGCTAGGCGGATACTATTTTCAAACGTTTAAGGAAAGCTTTTGAGTGTAATGTGCACTTCTCTCCTTCAACATTTAAAGACTGCAGCAGTGGGAGAGGCATGCGGCATATCTGTAAAAGCCTGAAAGCTGATGAAATCTCAGTTAGATCTGTTATCTCCCAATGCTTTAAAGGTCTTCAGCTGGGAGATTAAAGAACAAGGTTACTGTGACAATTTGTTTACACGCAGGGAGAGATTAAGATCTCGTTGAAAAGGAATAAAAATAACATCATCTTGAGCTGTCACAGCATGAGACCCATTGTAATCAACACTGGTCTGATTTCAGGGATAATTTAAGACCAATTTATTATCTTAATTAAAAAAAAGAAGGGAGAATTCAGTGTTTCAGATGCCACTTGGACTGCTAAAACACAGTGCCTCTGGAGTATCTACATTTTACACAGTTAGAAACTTTGAAGGTGTTCTGAAAGGGAAGCCAAAACCAGATGATAGACACATTTGAGTCTCTCTTATTAAGCACTGGCTTAATTATACTGTTAACCACAGAAAAAGAACTCCAAAATTCCCAAGCGCACTAAAAAAATTAACACAGAAAGCATCATTTCTCAAAGTCTGTTTTGACCCTATATGGCAAGCAGGTGAAAATGAAATAAATACATATGCAGAACCTTCTTTGAATATGTTTCCTGCGTAAACTGATTAGTTTACAATACTAAGATCATGCTGAATATTCCTCATGACGGCTGTTATTGAAATTTAAAATCCCTGAGTTGCTGGTATCCAAATAAATGCACAAGCAATTCAGAGTTCAGAGAAGGGCTTGCTGTGTTTCATAAGAATTCGATATCAACTACTACTCAAAAAAGAGGCTACTTCTTCTTTCTAATCCATGTAAAACAGAAAAATCCATAGCTCTTCAAATAAAATGGAGGGGGCAAAAAAAAAGGAAACTAAATGGATTTGCATGGCTTGTTTTTGTGGTGCTTTTGCACATGTTTTTAGCAAACATTAAAATGGTTATTTCTATCT
The DNA here is from genome assembly GCA_013399095.1 of Psophia crepitans. Lineage (NCBI taxonomy): Eukaryota > Metazoa > Chordata > Aves > Gruiformes > Psophiidae > Psophia > Psophia crepitans. The sequence goes on along the minus strand of VWZZ01003148.1, from coordinate 435,302 downwards.
TGCATGCTCACAAAAAGCAATTTTAAATTTGTTTCTCATGATCATTCACCCTTGGAAGCTGATGATACAAGTTGCTATATGCTCATCCAGCTGGTGGAAGAAGATCAGGTGAGTCATACGGCAGAGCTCCTGGCAGAAATAACAAATTTTAAAAACAGCTAGGGAGAAAAGGGAAATTTACCACAAGTGTATCTTTTAAACAGAATTTGAATCAAATCTGGCAAACTGGAAGTGTGTTTTCAGACATCCCCCTCAGAGAAAAAGGTGGGATGGGGCAGATGAATCACTCGCTGCAATTTTCTCTGCTCTCGTGTCTCCTCAGGTCTAAGCTACTGGACCACCCTTGGAGATTTTGCGTTCAGCTTTGAACCATTCCATGCCTCTGAAACAGACTCAGACACGGGTTAAATAAAAAGCTGAATCCACGAGCACACAGCCAGAAAAAGTGTTTAGCTGGTGAATTCTCACCTAGATACAAAATTAAAAAGACCCGATGTGGTTTTGGGTGGGAATCTGCTGGATCCCAGAGCTCCAAGGCAGGTAGAACATCCTGGCTTTGTTCAAATAGAAAGGCTTTGTAGCGTTGTCAAGCAAACTACCCCAGTGTTTCACTGCCCACAGCTTTAAGAAGTTTTATCCAGGGAATGATTCAGATACTTATAGACAGGTCTCTACTGTCGTTTTAAATCTCTTATGGTATCTTGCCAAGCCTACAGTCTCATCGCAAGGGTACAAGCCTCCCACAGGTCCCTCATACTTGCTCACCTGTCTTGGATATCCTTGGGTCCCTAAATTGGCACTACATACGTGTATAGTGAGGCACCTGAGCTTTCCCCCTAACCTGAATCCTTCTGGCTGTGAAGTAAGGTCTTTACTTTCTGGCCTAGCCAATGTGGCTCTGGAGGGTAGAATATTCCCTTCTTTCATCTTTAACATTTCTGAAGATCCTCAGTTGAAACAATTGTGTTCATTCAGTCTCTTTTTTTTCACAGGCCAAATTCCCTGGAGCTCTGATCTTTCTGCTCTCCCTCTAAACCCGGCCCCAGCCAGCGCCGCATGGGCTGGAGGTCGTTCAGGAGTCTGGCGGCCAATACTCCTGCTTGTACATGCTAATATCATGTTTGCTTTGTCCACAACAACATGGCAGTATTCCCTCCTCTTTAACTGGAGATCTGCTCATCTCGTGATGGCCTTCAATGAAGTATCACCACCTTGCTCGTCTCACCCTGTATTCACGTACCTTACTCCTACTCTGAAATTGCCCTTAGGGACTGGTACCCTATTTTTTCCACACCATTTTTCCAATTTATCAACATGTATTTGAATTGTTCTTCCTTTCAGCGAGCTGGCTGCCCACACACGTTTAATACACACATTTATTTCACTGGCTTTAACGAACGCCTTGAACAGGACCAGTCAGAGGACAGAGCACAAGGGAGCCTGCTCAGTATCACTTTCCGTTTTGACCCCTGATAACTTACCTCTGCAATCCCCATGGTTCAGATATGCTTTTCTATGTGGTCCTTTTATCCACTTGCCCCACTCAGAGACTCATTTTCCTGGAGATTTGGGGTGTGGTGTAAAGGCACAGATTTCAAAGCAATATGTCATTTTACCCCAGCAGAGGATCTGACTGTTTATTTCCCCTCTCCCATTGAATTCCTTTGTCCTGTTGCCCTGTGTATAAAGGCAATATGAATAACCCTGAGCTATGTGGAGGGGGAGGCTACTGTGACTCACACTACCATGCTTTTTTGTTCCCCCTTTGGTGCTGCATTGCCTAGCGCATGTCCTTACTCCTGGCTCTCTCCACAAAAGGCAGCAACAATCAACCAAACCTCCGAATGAGTAATCTGCTCACAAAGAGCCTTTTGAGTGCACAAAGTGGTTGCAGGGAGGAAACGTCCCACTGGGGAACCAGGTGGACAGCAAACATTCGCTTTCCATTACAAATGAGTTCAAGGGAAATGGAGTCACCCCAGCATGGGATGCCAAATCCGTATCCAAAGTTACTTCCCCCCATCCAAGCCAAACATGCTTCCCTTTCTCTCCCTCCCCATCTCCCCTCCTTGTTTACAAACACGTTTACAAGTACTTGATAGGTGACCTTATTTACTTAGTAACCTGTGGATTCATTTATCTTGAAATTAGCAGGTAATGAACTGGAAACCCTCAACAACCCTCCCACTAATTAACATGATAATAAGATTGTTTTGCTACAGAGGTACAATTAGCATGTATGAGCTAGAGGGGGAGAAAGATCAATAAAATGTCTGAAGGGTACTAGGAACCAGCTTCAAGAAGAGAACAAAAGAAAAGAGCTTTATGGGGTTACAACAGCAGGAACAACTTACAGGCCTAGTGCTTTAAAGATACCCAGAGTAGTGGTCCTCTTTCCATTCGATTGCCTGCAAGCAGGCTGGCAGGAGCTACCTGTATCATATTCTTGCCATTCACAGTACATTAAGCATGTATGAAAAGTATTGTAGACAATGTGTTCAAAAATGTGGGGGAAAAAAAAAAGTTGGGGAAAAAACCAGAATGTATATATGGCATCTGTCCATAAAAACGCTGCAGGTGTTAGGTGGTGAAAGGGGATGATGTAGTCATTTACTGCCCATAACCGTGCCAGGACTTCAGCATGTATGTGGAGAAACGCTTCTTTGCTGTTCAATTGACTTTAAGGAGATTACTTGGGTAAGTAATGCTTAAACATAAATCTTCACAGGATCGTGCTTTTACATGGGGAACTGAATGAGAAATAGCAAGGAAAAAAATGCACAACAGTTTTAATAGCCGCTCTCTGCTAAGCCAGATCAGTTTGGTTGAAGGGAGTTGGGGAGAAGTCCCATGCGAGGGTGATGTGTGGGTAGGGAGAGCTAACTTTGCCAGCCAGGTATGCCTGTCACCTCGAAATCCCTGAAAGAAAACTGCCAAAGCAGGGGTATTCCTCCCCAGAGAAAGGAATATGAAGGAAACGGGAGGGTTTCATTCTATATTTGTAGGTGCTTGTCTACTAATAGTGTGTTTCCATCTACATGGACGGGGTCCAACACATCCATGATCGTGTTGGAGGGAGAGGATATACAGCTGAGATCCATGACATGACTAGATGCAAACATGGCATAGGAATTAGGAGGCTAATGGGGAAGAAAGGGTATGGGGCTACAGCTTTGTTAGTCCCTCTACATCCTTCTGTGAGTCAATCCACACCTAATTATTGAAAATAAAGTAGAAAGTAGCACTGCAACAGTTGGTGTGCTGTCTGATGTCAAACTGAAGAGCCAGCAAACTGTACTGCTGTCCTTTTATGCAGATATTGCTGGATAATTGAAGAACTTTGGCTTTCAGCTTGAGGGAGGAGTTTGGTTTAAATCTCTGCAGGTCTCAGTGAAATCCAATAGGATTCTTTATTTTTTTATATGTTCCCATAAGTATTGGCTCCTCTACACAAAGCCAGATTTTGCCCTAGATGACTTGGGAAATGAGATCATTCACAGTTGCTTGACGTAAATGGTGGGTGCTGAAGGCTGCAATCTGGCCCCAAGCTCTTTCCCTCACATCTGGCTTAACCCCACATCTGTCCTCCCCATCTGTACTGACGCCTTCTGTCACCTCCGAAACTCTACATTGCGCAACCCATTTCAGCACAGACACTGCTGAGGAATTTGGGGTAGTCAAGCGTCTGGAGTACGGTCTTCAGGTAGCACCGATGACGCCTGTGAATATTTTACCATGCATCTGATTCTTGAACGAATGTTATTCATCCGTCGTTCGAGTTCACAGAATATTCTCTCTTGGCATTCTTTAGAGTGCGAAAGAGGAAGGAAAACTATTAATTACTTTTGATTGACGTTTTCCATTTGTGTGTGTGTGTGTAGGGGGGGGGTTGTTGTGCATTTTTTTAATAGAACCTCAGGTTTGAATTGGGTAAACTGACACCTTGCAATCTGATCTGACAGCCCGGCTTTGTGTGGGAGTTTGTACGACTCCAAAATTTCAGCTGTGAGACTTTCTGCGTGAGCAGTCATTTTATTAGAAGTTTTGACACCTCTCCTAGCAGGGATCAGTGCCCGCTGTGTGAACGGAAACACCAAAAAGAGCATTGTGTGATGCAGAGTGGGAAGGGTATAAAAGAAGTTCTGTACCGAGTAGCTGAAATTAGCTCAGATGAAGATCCTTGAAGACCTTACCTCACCATAATAATAGTGGGATACTGGGGGCCATCCCACTGTAATTATTGTCATGGATTTCTATTATCATTTAAAAATCACAGAAGCCCACACAGTTTTGTTGCATGTTGTTTCTCCCTCTAAATCCGCCTCTTTTCTGTTATTTTGGGTTTAACTGTTTGTGATTCTCTCTTGTAAGAGGGCAGCATCATCTTTGGTTTGCTCCAACTTTGTGACTTGGAATTTCCAACTGATTTGTTGGCATTGGGCTCTGAGACTGTTGTCTGCATGGGGCACTCCAGATACCTCAGGTGGTCCAGAGCTCGTAGGTGCTATGGATCGTGCCCATCTCTGCTGCCGTTGATGGGACTGAGGAAAGGGAAGAGCTGCGATGCCACTGTTTAGTACTCGATTTTGGAGAAACCCTGGCAGGACTCACTAGCAGTGTCCTGCCTCCCCATGGGGTGCAGGCAGGTAAAGGTAGCTGGCCAAGTGAAAAATACACGAAGCAGAGACTGATTGCTGGAAGCAGTGTGGAACGCAGGGATCTGACTTGGGAGGAGAAGTGCGCAGGGCTGCACCTCGGAGGACTGACCCAGTCCTGAGCGGGACGCACAGACAGACCCTGTAAACTCTGTCTTCTCTTATAGCTTTGTCCTTGTTAGCTGAAAGGGTGGCTTTGTGTTTGTCTGAACGTGAGCTTGGGGGGGGGAAAGTCATGAGAATCAGTTAGGTCTGAAATTTCTGTCTTTCTGTCACATCCCTGCCATACCCTTCCTAGGGGTTTCTTGAACAAATTTTGGATGGGAGGGATGGAAAACAAAACCTGACCAATTGTAGAAATTAGGCTGAGGGTTTTGTGGGGAGAAAGCAGGCTATTTTTTTTTTTTTCCTGCTCCGACTCACCTGCCCTCAGCTAGGTTGAAAAATACCTTCGAAGCATTTGCTAGTAAAGTTCCTAGGAGTTCATTGTAATGAGCAATCCTTCTGGCCTAGATTTGTATCTTCCTTGAGAATAGGTGTAATTTTAGATCTGCTTTGCAAGCTCTATTTTTTTTCTTTTTCTTTTCCCCCTTTTCTTTCCAATACTCCTCGGTACAATAGGAATCTTGTCCCATGGTGTGAAGCCCCTGCAGAGTTATAAAATTGTGTCACCTTCCCTGCCTCCCTTATAAGTTACTCTATGTGACACTATTAAAAAGAAAAACCACAGGATCTCCTGGGATCAAAACAATGTCCTGTTGTTATCGTAACACCACTCCGCTTGGCTTTTTTGGCTTTTACCTTTCATTTCCTACAGTTCTATGCAAGCAGAGCTTGCCTTGCATTGTGCTTCATTCCATGCATGCATTTTCTTAGAGAAGATGCTTTTATTTCTGAAGGATATGCTGGGTGGCCAGAGGTTTCAGATTTCTTCAGCAGGGAATCATCCCTTCCAGGAAGGGGGAGGTTGGAGTGAACAGGCCAGCTAAGAAACTTTCATCTCTGTGCAAGAAGGGAGGAGAGACTTAGATGCTCATCACTTCCTCAGATGAAGATTTAAGCTCAAGTATTAACTAATAAACTCCCTATCCTGTGGGAGTTGAGACAGGGTGTGTGGGGGAGGGAATGGATTGAACATGTGTGAGTTTCCCACTTTGAGCAGGAGTTTTGGTGGCCTGGAAAATGTAATGTGTTTTTCCTTGCAGATGCTCTGGAGTGTGACTCACAAGCCTTTGCAGCTCAGACAGTTTTGCAGAAGGAGCTACCAGCAATCCCTTTGTCCTTCATGTGATATTATTGAACCAGCTCAAGGTAACCTTAGAGCAACCCACCATTGTATGTAAATTGCAGCAATTGGTGTTTTCACACTTATTTTACATCTGCTGACCGTAGCAGAAGTTACCTACACAACAACAGGTTTATCACTGTGTAAATGCCCAGGTCCAGAATACATCTACATGTTAAACCTCCTCAAGTCTATCTGAATGTGTGATGTGTCTGGTCGCGTTTTCTGTGTTACACATTTCTGCAATGTGATTTTATTTGTAACTCGAAGATCCTGCTATTATGTGTTGTTATAACTTGAGGATGAAACTCTTCATAATGCTACCTTGCGCTTATTGTTTTTGACCCAAAAGCCCACAAAGTGCCTGACAAATGCTAAATGGCTTTACCAGAGACCCTGGAGGTCATTAATTATAGTTATATCCATTTTACACATATGCTAAGTGAGGGTTTCAGTAGTTTGTACTAGAGCACACAGTGACTTGGTACAGCGCGTGGAGTGGAGATAAGTGCCAAAGTTTCCTGCCAGTCTACAAAATCTGCTGCCCAGATTTGAAAGAGAGCATTCCCACCTTGGCCCTTGATTCCACCCTACAATACAGGTCCATCACTGCTCTTTTGGAAAGGTCCACACAGAGCTGTGGCCAGGAGCAACTGCAAAACTTATGTGCAAAAGGTTCTTTGAAATGAGAATGATGAAACAGGCCCAACGCCGCTTGCCGTTTGGGTGTTGGGTCATGGTTTTATCCCTTCTGGAAGGAGATGAGCTGTAGAACTGCAGCATCCCCCATTTTGTCTGGCACCTTGTACAGCCACCCTGGGAACTGATGCCAGCTCTCCTTATGGAGCAGAAGGATTGCTGGGCTGGAGAAGCAGCATTGCACTTCTTGAAGGTCCCTGTAGCAATGACAAAAGCATCTTACAGACTGCAGAAAGCTAATTCGTCTTGCTGATGATATCTTTATAGTGAAAGCACAAAGGTGAGATGCTCTGCCAAACCTCCGTTCTGTCCAGGAACTTACGTGGCCCTGTTCACTCCATATGCAAACACTTTTTTGCCATTACTAGTCTTTCACAGCAAAGTGTGTTTACTCACAGTTGTACAGAAAATGAAGTGGCTGAGGAGGAACCTGGGCCAGGACTGCTGCATCTCCATCTAAGACTCTATCTGTTAAATAAGTCCCTGATAGTCTTAACTTTATGAACAATTAAAGTATTAATAAATTAATTATGTACTTAATTAATATGATAAGATAACAATCTGATGAAGTAGTATGTTGCAGGCAATCTCATCTCTTCTTAAAGACAGCTTTATCCTCATAATTTCCAGTGGCCGCTTCCAGCACTGGAAGGTGTTGCAGTTAAGGTGCAGCTCCTGGCCCTTGGCTGGTAGACCACCGCATCAGACCAGCCTCCCCAGCAGTCAAGGCAGAGAGGTGAGCCCCTTGTTTCTACACAAAGACCTACCGTGATACGCATATCTACCGTTGTCCCTTTTACCTCTGTGTGACATTTCTGAATGTTTTGAGGTTGCCAGGGTTTTTTTTTTGTTTTGTTTTGTTTATTTTAATTAAACATGACTAAACAATGATTCTCTGGGTGGGAATCATTCTTCCTAATAACCACAGTGTGCATACTAACTATACTGAAAATAAATCTTGTCTCTGACTAGTTAAAAATTGCAGTGATTTGTTGATGCTTTTTACCTGTCACTAGTAAGATATAAATATAAATAAGTAGAATTACATTTAAAATATCCATCACTTCGCATATGGAGAGTGGCAATGAGTGGGCTGTAATAATAAAATATACTTTATAAGTGTCATAATCATTCAGACACCAGGAACTCATAAGCCACAGATCTGACATTCAGATGATGAATTGTGATTTTGTTTTAAAAGCCAGACATGTCAACTCCATGTGCATATTGGGAATTGTAGTTCAAGTGACCTCTGCTAAAACACTGACCTTAACAATGACTTTGTTTTACATTTCCCAGAAACTTTTTAAGTAGGTGTGATACTCTCCAAATGCAGTTGTTGTACTAATACTAATATAAAGACATTTAAAATATTTTTGACACTTTTGTTGTGGTCATATATTATATGACACAGAAAATTAGATTCAGTGAATGGCTCAAAATTAATTCTATTTTGGGGTCTTGGTAACATCATAAGCCCCTTGAGATTCACCTGTGTGATATATGATATCACTGGATAAGATGATATTCTTCTAAAACTCTACAGCTCATCTATTTTTGCATGCAATAAATAAATACATTAAATATACATACGGAGGAGTGTTTGTATTGGTACATATGAAAGAGGATTAGATAACACTCCAGGGAGACTCCACGGACTGTAGGGATCTTAAATCTGATGGAGGAAGGTTGATTCAGTGGACTTCAGAGACCTGGATTCTGCTCCCCTCTCTGCTGCAAATTCCTCCTGTGTGACCTTGGACACGCCGTTTAAATCCAAATCTTAAAAGTATTTAGGCTCCTGATTCCTGTCGAGATGCCTGATTCATGCTGATTTCATTAGGAATTTAAGATCTGAAAAGGAACAGAGCGCTAAAATCCCTTGAAAGATCAGGGCTATGTTTCTCTGGGGAGATACTACTAATTCACAGGGGCTTTGCTTGGGTGACAGCATAGAGGGTGATAAGGCAGCATGGTCCTCGGAGCTGTACAGATGTGTGAAGTCCTGTCTCTGATTCCCTATGAATAGCTGCACGTGCTATATAGATATAATTTTAGTCATATCAAATGAAAACACAATTAAGTTCCAGAGTTGGAGCTGATTGGCATAACAAAGCTGAGATTTACTGCTTCCTTCCCCAGACCAGCACAGGTTCTAACACAAATCATGCCTCGTAGCCTTCAATTTGATAAACTTTCAGCTATTTTGACATGTAGAGCCAACTGCAGCCTACTCCATCCTGACAAAAAGAGCCTAACAAATGGATTTTCAGTCACCCACTGAACAGAGCTAGATGACAGATCTACATGAAATCCTTTTTGGAGGGAAGGCAGCCTTTTAACTTGATTGATGAAATTATATCTAAATCTGGTAGATTTGGGACTTCAAAGGCATTTTTGCCTACTTAGGGCATCCCAGATGAAGGGAGTATGCTATTTGTACCAAACTCCCATGCTCAAGTGGTTTGCAAATTGACCCCTTTGTAATAGGTTAAAGGTTCCGCGCTAGATAACGGTGGTTCATTTTGATTAATTATGTCAGGGAATTAATGTATGATTACTAACTTTTAGCAGACCCTGCTCTTTCTGACCTCGAGCTGCTTGTTTGTGTGGCTGGTTGTAATTTTCGACCAATGGGTTACGAGAGGTCACTGTGTGGTCAGCATATTTTAAACAAAGAAAAGGGAGGTGGGGAAGGGGGAGCAGAGAAACAGCAATCTCAGATCAGAGTGGATGGACTACAGTTTACTGGCCTGACAGGGGAGATTTGTTAAGTGTTTTAACAGTAGTTTTTTTTGTACATTTAGCTTTTCCAATAAAATATTCTTCTGAAGAGCTAAGAGAGTGGCCTGGGAAGATGTTGGGAGGATACAGTTGAATGTTAAACTCACAATTGCACTTCATACTGGTTTCAATTGTAGAGAATCTTGTTAAAAATAAATTGGGCAGTGTTCTGTTTAGCACTTGGATTGGCTGAGAGCAAGGCTGAAAGCTTCTTATTAAGCCAATGCTGGGGAAACGCCGCTTACAAATTTCTTAACCAATTACCGAAGAGTTAGCAAAGGTTGGTAAAACAAAGTTTTGTGGGGATTTAGCTCCATTTCATATTTTAAACTCTTGGGTGGGTATGTGAAGCCATCTGAGACTTTCTAAAGACTGGAAAGGAAATACGTGAGGCCCGATCCTGTAAAAACCTCTGCACACTGAATCGACTGTATTCGCTGTGCTCAATACGGTGTTCAATAGAATTGCTTATGTTGAAAGTGAAGACTAGGCTTCGGTCTTTACCATACATTATCTATGCTATGAAAATCATGGTAGACTACTGTGTTGATGAAGAGACTAGGACCAGGAGTCTTAAATTCCTCCAGTCCTTGCACAAACTTGTGGTCTGATTGTGGTAGAGATCTTGAGACAGAAGGATCTAAGCACATACTTTTAAAGCAATTAAAGTAGGACTTAAGTTTTAGAGATGCTACATGATAAGAGCTGTTGGAAGCAGAGATACTTATTACTTCTGAAAATCAAGCACTACTTACTGCTGGGCCTAAATATACATAGAATTAAGTAACCAACTGCAAATGTGAAAAACAAATTGCTATTATCTTCCCTGGGCCTCACTCTTATGTTAAAAAATAGGTCTAAAATATCTACCTTGCTCATAGGAGCACTGAGAGGCTTAGTTCATTAATGTTTGCACTGTGCTTTATGGTCCTTAGATGAAAGGCACTACTGATGCTTAAAGAATGATCATTATTATAATACTTATTCTAAGAACAATAGGCACATTTGTTTTATTTTCCACTGAGCCCCTTCAAACACCAGGGTGTCCAATTAAGCTGTAATCAGAATAAGAGTAGGACTTTGCTGTAACTTTTGCAGTTTGCTTTGGAAACCCTAGCTCTTGGTTGTACCTTTTTGACTACCTGCTGAACATGGGGCTCTTTAGTTGGCTTTAGATCCCCTTAATTTTGTTGTTCCTTGCAAAAACGACCTTTTGCAGGTCAAGTTAGAGCACTGTAACAAAGCTTTGTAAAAGGAGAAAGGGGTGCTATCTGTCTGGGCAAAAATCTGTCGTATTAGTAGGTTCAGGAAGGAAGACTTAGAGCTAAAAGGATGTGAAATTTATAGAGAGAAAGAATTGGAAGGGAGAAAGAGATGGGAAAGGTAAGGACAGCGAATATGATGAGGAGACTGCATATGGAGACAGAGATAGCAGGGGTGCCAAAGAAGCAGAGAAGCTAAAGTAGAGAGAAGTAGTACTTGGAATTGTGTATACACACACACAAACCTGCATACATATCTGTTATGGTCTGTTAAAATTGCCTGGCTCTACCGAAAAGTCACCTCATACAGAAAGATGATAAGAAGATTTAAGATTTGTTTTAGCGGCACTGGAAAAAGCAAATCTCAGGCAGGACTGAAGGCTGAGCTCTTACAATCAGCTGACATGCTGCTCATCATTGCAGATTGCCCTGCGGCTTTTATAGGCCAACCCACAATAAGTGTAATTCAAACTAGTGTCTTTTGCCTCTTAGTAAAGGAAAGACTTGCGTCAGGTTGACAATTCCTCAGGCCGGTGTCCTGTTCACAGAGGGAGCTACGAACTGGTGCTTCAGGCAGAAGTAACCAACAGTACCTCCTGACCCTGCTCCGCGAGTGACAACCAGAAATTCAGTTTCCTGGTCCCTGCTTTGACTATTAGACGCAATTGCCTCTTGAGCTCTTCATTTAATGGAAAGTCTCACAGCTGCTGTCAGAGCATGAATGTCACTATTATTTACTTATTTAGTCGTTTTACAGTAGCGTTAGGGATCTCACGCAGGTCATTGTACGCGCATTTAATAAATGGCAATCCTGCCTCAAATGATTTACAATCAAAGCTGTTGATTCAGGAAAGCACTTGCACATACCTGCTCTTCAAGCAATCACAGAAGCACATGGTAACTTGCTGTCATACATCAGATGAAAACTTCCTTCAGTACTGTCTGTCCAGAACTAGGGCTGGAGCTGAAAACATAACAAGCTGTGGGAAAATAAAAAGGAGCAGAGGAAGTAAGGATTTCAGGATGTTTTTCAGCTGGGTTTTATAAGAAAATGAGTTTATGCAGTCATGTTGTCTGCCTGTCTATCTACCTACCTCTAATAATACTTAAATGTGATGGACAAGCACGCTTGGCAGGAGGATAGGCAGCGCTGGATTAAAAGTCCTGGGTTTATTCAGCCCCTAAAGCGCACCTCCTGCTTGAGCCTGCGTGGCACCCAGGTGGCTGGAATTGCTTAGTATGAAGTAGGAGGGTAAAACAAGAGAGGCACAACCATACTTTTACCCACGTGAGAATCTAGACTGCAGAAAGGTCAAAATAGCAGGTTTGAGAAGTTCTACTTCTCAAGGAACCGCTGGCTTATTTGTTTTTGAGCCAGCATAAGGGGATGCATTTCTGAGTCCTCTGAAGGTGAAGGGAATTTGGTGTTGCTTCCTATGGAGCTAGGATTGTGCCCTGTTACACGGCCAGAAAATAGTTATTTCCTTTGTTAATAGGGAAAACCAAAGCAAATTAGGAGCAACAATCTTTGGGACTGGGAAAGAATGTGTCAGGCATTGGCTGCTTTTTACATGTTTGCACATCAGGAACTTGCGTTTTCATGCTCCTGTGTGTGCCCAGGTTCTGGGTGCTTGCACATGCTCTGATTAAAGAACAACTCTGAACAATGCTATTTAATTTAATGATCTTAATAAGCACGTGGGGGGAGTGTCTTTACTGTATAGATGCAAACAATGCTACATGCTTCAACATGAAACATAATTAGGGTGTGCAGTAAAATAAAGGGGTGAGGGGGAAGGGGACATTTTTTTTTAAATGAGAACAGAGGTGACTTCCAACAAAACTTCAAAACCAGCTTGGCTAACAATGAACATAGCCCCATTCTTTTTAATCATCAACAAAATCTATCACACATGTTCTTTCAAGTAAAGTTTATTAGAAAGAAATTGCTACTAGAGAACCACATGTGAGCTCTGACTTGGCAAGGTCAGGCCAGGGCAATAAACCCTTGAACTTTACAAATATGCAAAGCTGACATAAATAACAAATTAAACCCAGCCAGGTGTAGAGCTGCAGTGAGCTGCTTGCCAGAAAGATTCAAACTCTGGCCAGCTTGACCTCTGTTAGCTTGTGTGGAAAGCGGGGGCTTATCTCCTTGGCTTGTTGTCCATCAGGGTTCATACCTGTGGGCTCAGGTCACCTCCTTCTCATTAGCTTAGAAAAATTATATCACTTCATTAGAGGTGTTTGTTCAGCTTCTGAGTGTCCTCAGGCACTTGGATGCGTTGCTGTGTGAGGGCTGGTTTTGTCAGAGCTGGAGACTGCCCTTGGCACAGGCAATGCATCTGCCTGGGTCTGTTGAGTCCTCTCTTTGAGGGATCAGTCCAGGGTCAACCAGCGTGTGGAGATGCCTGTGCTGCAGGATTTGGTGAGATAGGACAGGGAAGAGAGGGCTGGGGTCTTTGGCTGCTGTACGGGGTGACATATACCCCAGAGACCTGAAGTCTGGAAATCAGTAAACACAAATGTCCCATGAGCTGGCTGATTGGTCCTGTGAGCCCTCTGAGAGCCCGCGTAGCTCACAGAATTACACATCGCCCGAGCGCTGTTGTGGATGGAGGTCTGAGAGGTGCTTTAGAAAAAGGAGCCAATCCTTGCACCAATTTTAGCCGTATTTGTTGCAAATTCTCTGCGTGATCAGGACTTCATTAGAGGTGTATTTCTCACTGCAATCAATCACTGTATCATTCTGAGCCTCACTGCCAGATTTCCAGAGGCGTTCAGCTGCAGATAGACCATCTCAGTGGGACTTTCAAATGTCTCTTAAGTGCATTAAGCACCTAACTTCCACTGAATGCTCAAGGGGTTTTTAAAATCCCACTATGTGTCTCTCTACATCTTGCCCTTAAACAAGTGCTTAATTTTAAGTGCAGGTAGTTTCATTGATGTGTATAGTACTACTCGTGTGGTTAAAGTTAAACACGTGCTTAAATGCACAGTTAAACCATGGCTGTAATGGGTGGGGGAGGAATCTGATGCAAACATACAGTGTTTTAAGTATAAATGTTCCACTGTCACACCTTAAATTTTGGATACTGGTTTTGGGCAGAAACCATGAAAAGGAGATGTCTCTTTAGACTTGATAATTGAGGAAATTAGCTCTGAGAATCACAAAAAGGGAATAATATGGCACGCTGGGACAGGATGTTCTGCAGAATCCCTTTACAAGTATAACCAGACTTTACAATATCTTTGCCATGAGAATTGGTTTGACTTCTTTTTTTCTTTTTTAAATACAAAACCAGACCTCTTACAAAAACACTTACTTTGAGAGGCAATACTCTGTAGTTACTACCGAGCTGTCGTGTCGTCTCAAGCAACGCGTTTCACCTCTCTGTGCTTCTATTTTCCCTCCCACTGTCTTTACTATTTATATTATAGGAACTCTGGGGCAGAGACGGTCTCTGTGTTTGCATAGCTCTCTCTATAATGGTGTTGTCTCTCTGCTGGGACCGCTCGGTGTTGTCATTAGTAAAATCTAGTGACTTGCACAATCAAAAAAACTGTAGGAATAAACAATCAACCCACCCCCCCCCTCTTTCTTAGTTCCTCCAGGTTTTAGTTTTGCCTCTGAGTCACAGGTTAGGGCTCTTCAACACGCGAGGTTTATATAGACTTGTTAAAGAGATCTGTCCTGATAAATGGGTCGGATGCTTTTTATAGAGTTCTCCACTGGGTCCACTCCATCATAATGAAGCTTCAACACAGGCCTCCACAGAGCTCCAAGAGAGAAATCCGGGAAGGAGAAAGTGAAGGGAGATTGGGTGAGTTTACACTATGTGTTAAGTGGAAGAGCTGCAAAGAGGTTGGGAGACTTGTCATGACATGCAATTAAAGGCTCCTCTGGGAGTGTCTGTATAAACTCTACACATAGCAGAAAGAAAACAGACAGCTGACAGTTGTACTGTGAAGCCTTAGAAGAATATACAGTGTTCACTGCTGACACTCAAAGGCAATTTTGCTGAGTTCTGTGAAGTCTAAACACTTTTGCTTAGAGTTAGGGACAATTCCTGTCAAAGAAGAGCTTGAATTTCTGCTCTAGCTGTTATGAGTTAGCTTCCAGGAACCTCTCTTGACACACACTTTGTTTTAGTTACGTTTCCATTTGACAAAGGCCTTTGCTAGTGCTTTTTTGTCTTTGCTATTGGTTGTGGCTGGAGCGTGTGACAGGTATCGCATGTGCCTGGGTTCCTATTCAGAGCTCATCCTGTGATTCTTGGGTCAGGCTTTTACTGTGTGTGTCTCAGATTTTCTAGCAGGGGGGTGTGTGTGTGCATGTGTGACACATCCAGAAGCGCAAATGGGGACATACAGGGAAAGGACAAGTTCTGCAGGACTTTGAGCACCAGGGAGAAAACAAATCTTGCCCGGAACGGCCCAGTTCTTAAGCACCTTGAGAACTGTGTTGATGGTTGAGGCTGCTGGTTGGGAGAGGAAGGATGAGAGGGAACCTCTGTTCTACCAACTCCTTCAGCCCCTTTTTCCTTCGTAGTGTTGAGAAGTCTGAATGAGGATCTGAGCTGATTTGAGGTTGAGTGACTACTTGATATATTTAATTAGAAGGAAATCTCTGCAGGTTTGCAGTGGAACCTGTGGTCAAAAAGAAAAATAGCTTGGCATAGTCAGTGGGGAGAGAGGTTCAAACCTCTACCAATCTCTTTCAAAGCAAGAGCTTTATGCTGTATTTCTCTTAGTGACCTGGGTGAGATCCCCAAGCAACAGGCTGTTGGCTATTTTGGTCAAGGCCAAGTAATGCTTCAATGGGTCAGGATGGCAAAGTGGCTTCTATTTACTCCGTGAAGATATCCGTTCAGTGCCAGGGAGTTTACTGTTTCTCTTATTCCTGTAGTTACCAGAACAAAAGGGGTGAAGTCATGAGGCCAAAGAAGTAGAGAGAGAAATCACCCTTTCTTTGATTTCTTTTGACATTCCATGTGCAAGTCCTTAATAAAAAAAAGCAGTAAGATGTAGAGAACCTGAGCACCATTCACATCGTCAGAGACATTATCACAAAATATTCTGGCTATTTATTTTTGGGATGGATGACTTTACTATGCAAAGACCTCAGAAGTCCTATAGAAGGAATTCAAGTAGATTTTTATTTCTTTCTCGACATAGGGGAATAGCAAATAAGAAGAAAACAACTTGGAATCCACAAGAGAATTTAGAGTGTAAATTTAATTTCTATGGGAAGACTGTGGTGATGGGAAATACAGAAAACTCTAAGTTTTCATAGTTGGACCAGGCTCAGAGCCTAAAGGCATATATCACAGAAAAGTATTAAATATTTAAAAGAAGGTTTATTTAGAGTCCTCAAAACTGACAGGATCTTAAATACAAGATCATATGGCAAGAAAGCTCAACATCATTCTTGTCAGGGTGAATTAACTGTGGTGTATAGCCCTGTATAAATAAGCAGCCATGGAAATTCCCAGCTTCTTTTAAAGTCCTGAAAAACAAAATCATCTCCACTTAGAAGACAAAAGAGTAAGACCAGGGTAAGAAGAAAGAGGATAGACTCAAACTCTCTGAGCAATTTTATCAGCACATATTCCTCAGGTAACTCCTCAATTATTTTAGCAGCAGAATACAGAAGAATTGTGTTTCAACGGTCCGTTGTTTATTGCCCAGTACAACTGGCATTGGTTGAAATGAATGACATTTATAATGCATTTCATGACACAATTTTTCAGTTAAATCTTTCCCTTCTAGGTGTTTCTTTGAGCTTTTGGGGAAGTGCTTCTCCTCAGGGGAGGAAGTTGCTATTATTATTGTAAGGAGATTCAGCCAGGCTGTACCTGAGAGACTCATTGAGAGTATTCATCTGTATCTTTCTTTTTTAATCCTTCTCCCTACTGCATTCCCTCCTGCCTCAAAAAATGGCTCCCCTTGCTTAGACTGCTGAAATTTGTGGCAACACAGAAAATAGTTTGGCCCAGTAAATTATGATGAATACCACCAGTGTGTTTGTCACGCTGGTTGTAAAGGACATGAGACTCTCCCCCAAGAAATGGTAGACCCTGGAAAGGAGTCTTGGCCAAGAGCCACAGCTGTGTACGTGCTGTGTTATGGCAATGTGGACCTCCTCTTACCTAGTTTGTGCATCACAACATGTCTTGGGAGGGTTTTAAAGATCTTCCCCACACCAAAAATTCTCCTTCCTAAGGCGGAGCAGAGAGCTGCCAACGTGGTATTTGTACTGCTGTGGAAGCCCTCTCCAGAAGGTCAGTGGGGGAGTGTAATCAGTTTAGAACTGGATGTTGTAACTTACTTGAATGAAAGATTTTTTCTAAAGGTGACATTAAGATGAAATATTTAAGATAAACCAGAAGATTTGACTGGAAATTCGCAATGTCCCTCTGAAACAGTCCACGCTGATTTACTGATCTTCCATTTTCAATTTATGAGCTGAGAACAGAGTATACCACTGGAGGATGAGAATAGAGTAGTCATATTAGAGCCAGCTCATATATCCTACAGACAGACTTTGGAAGAATTAGAAAGTATAATAAAGTGCTTGTCCCTTTAAGACACTGCTTGGCTCCTTTCCAATTTAGATCCTGGAGCATTAGATATTTTAAAAGCCCTTAAAACTGTCTCTTTTCTTTTTTTTTTTTTTTCCCCCCCGGTTGTCTGAGGTTTTCACCTTTTAACAGTGAAGAAACAATGGTAGGAGCATCCTTTGCTTTACAGCTTTCTCCCCCTACAGCTTACTGAGGGATGAATTCTGTTCCCCATCACACTATTTTAAATATAAGATCACTCTTTTGAAGGCAGAGCATCGATACGGCATGTATAAGGGAGCGAAAACATATTTTAAAAAGCAAATTCTTGGGTTTACATAAGAGCAGTGACACTGGGATACACAAAGGCAACCCCAGGTACTTTTCAAGCACATAAATAGTGCCAGGGCACAGCAGTGACCTTTGGTCTCCGACATTTTTGGCTAATGGTCACCGTATGTGGCAAAAAAGCTAACCCTGCAATTGCTGTGGGACCTGACTGGAGGTTTGGGTGTCTCCTTGGAGGGCAGCCACCTTACCAGTGAGCTCAGTGGCCCCTGGGTCAAATGCACAAGTACCAGTGTAGGATCTACTGCAGTGCCCAGTGTGATGCACTCGACGTGGCTACTCCCCCCAGGGAGAGTCAGAGGACGTTAAGGATACAATCATTCTGGAAGTATTTCTAAAGTGAATTTTGTTCAAAATCAGCCCCTTGTCTAAGGGCTTAAATGCCTAAACGAGGATTTTTTTTGAAGGTAGTGTCCCAGAAAGTTTTTTTGAGGATTCTGTTTTGGCTGAGCTGTGTAATACAGTTTGATGCAAGATAGAAGGAGGAGGAAAGGTCTAGGGCAAGAATAAACAAAAAGAAAAACAGTCAGCCTGGGGTCATTTTCTGAACAGTACAGAGCAGAGAAAGGACCCAGGGATCTTTTTTTGTCATAGCAGATGAATGGAAACTTGGTATTAACTCCACTATTTGCTGTTCCTTCAGACCCGACTTTTCTTCTGGTTGGGACTCAGGCAGAGATCCCCTCCAGTTTCAGGCAGCAATTTCTTCTCATGCAGTGGGGAGATTAAGTCTGCTGAAAGACCTCTTTAAGGGAGGATTCAATGTTCCTTTCCTCTCTTCCTGGAGATTATAAGATAATGCATCTGGAACAACATTAGCTCATCCAGGTCTGTGGTTTTATTTTTGATAATCAAATCCCAGCAATCTCATTCTGCATCTGCCTGAACATATTTTTGGGTAAGGGGTAGATATCAGCTAGCACACATGGCTGTGGTCAGATATTGTGAGATCTTCTAAACATGAATAGAAAATTTCCATCCTCGAAGTTATATGTAAACATTCCTTTTTCTCTTGTGCTGTATTTTCTTTCTGCAGCTGAGAGAGTTATGGTAGTTCGGGCCAAGAGAACATGTTTATTTCTCCTTTGGTAGTGTTTACTCAGCAGACTCCCAAACTTGGGTTCAGGCTGCATTTACTCTCAAACGAGAATTATTTTGATGGCCTCAGCCTTATTCCATATAGTGCAGTGTCTATTTGTGTCAAGAGCTAGCATTAAGTCATTGTCTGTCTGGATTAAGTGTTAAGGGTACAATGAAGAGTCTGTGGACATCTTGTTAGGACACAGCTGGCCAAATGAAAGTAGGCTTCCTTCTCAGTCTCAGCAACATCTGCATTCCTAAACAACAAGAGTATTTCTTACCAAACCAAGTGGGTTTTCTGTCAAGTTTAGCCTAGAAGTGAGATAATTATAGGAAAAAAGCTGAAACACATCTTAGGAGCTTTTAGGAGCTTATGACACTTTGTTTGGCCTTTTGAGAAAGCTATTAGTCATTTATCCCCTTTCGACAGCAGAGCACTGGCGTGCAATATCTGTGCTCTGCTTCACCTTAGAGCTTCCTCAGGGTCGCTGTAGCAGAGATGGAGGAGGTCTTCTTCCTACTAGCACCAGCCTCCTGTCCTGGGTGTCTGACCCACTCTGTCTCATGAAGTTTTCTATTTTGTCAATGAGGACATCACATTTTCAGTGAATGTTTTGGGTTTGTGTGGCAAGGTTTTGGTAGCGGTGGGGGCCACAGGGGTGGTACACAAAAGTAATTTTCTTATGATGTTATACGCATAATGTTAAATCTTTCTAATCTTACAACGTCTCTTATTATTAATCATACATTTAATAAACAAATCCATAAAGGACAGTAGTTTCTATTACACTCATAGAAATTCTGAAGAGACATAAGATTTATGCTATCTTTCTGATCAGTCACAATGCCCTGATTTTTAACCTTATCTGAAGCTCTCTGTCACTAGCACTTTTCTTATAAAGCAGGGCATCTTATTCTAAAACCCTTCAAGATCGATCAGTCCTGTAAAAGATATTCTCAATGCAGCTTTCATGTTGTCCAAACATATTTATTGGTAAAAGAGTTCTAAGGGAGCAAAAAAATCGATTTTTTTCTCCTACTGACACTAAATTTTGTTAATGTTTGACAATCACAACAAAAAATAATAACGTTTTCTTCAGTAAACCAACTAAATTTCGAAGTTTCATTTTTATCTATATGACGTATTCATTCTCTTGTTTCAAATTTTGTTCACAATAAAAGATTGTTTAACAAGTTGAACTTGAGAAGTTGCCTGGATTCTCTGTGGTTAGAAAAAAATTCAGCTTCTTTTGCTCAACTTTTTTTCCATGTGAGTTGTACATATCCATGAGATGATGATAAGCAGACTGGGAATGGATCTGAACAAATTGCCCTGCATTTTATCCCCCAATTATACAAGGTGATCTTATGAAAACAAGAAGTGAAGTCTTGAAGGGTCCCTGAATGGCAATGGGAAATAATTCAAGCCAGATTGCTTCTTGCTAGTAGCAAAGAGAGACTCCTATAAATTGGTTAATACAGAACGTTTGTCCACATTCTTTACACTTCAAGAATTGTTTCTTTGATTTTCCAAAGTAATCAAAACACTCAGGTGTGTTAGGAGACTAAATGCCAGTGAAAGTGAGTGAAGAATAAAACACTTGAGTCACAAAACATTCAGAAATGTCCTGATGGTATGGTGAATCCTGACTATGTAGCAACATCAACCAAGCAAATGAAAGGTCTTCCAAGTTATGAAGTCTGTTAGCATTCAGAGGGTGAACTGAGAGAAATCAAAGTGGCTTCACGACAATTCATCTGATAGTCTGACTGTCAAAATAACTGCTTTATAAACTACAGGAAGATGTGTGTCAGGGCCTTTGCCATCTCAGATCTGTAGAAGAATGAAAGATACCATAGTAAGTTATGATAATAATATTTTTCATTCAGAAAGATTTTCAGCAAGTCAGTAGATGTAGCAAAGTGAAAAATGTGCCTGGTCAAAGCTATCTACCTTTGCAAATAAAGACTAGTGGTGAAATTACTTAATCCATTTAAAGGCAACCACCCAGCTGAGGTTAGATTTCTGTCAAGTTAGCTCTTCACTTGGTGAAAGCACATGGCTGCTGTCTGGGTGTCTGTATCATCACTTCAGGTACCTGCTCAATTGAGTCATTTCGCAAACTGGTGCATGTTCACAAATAGTAGTGCAAACAGTTTAAAATGGAATCTAGAAAGGAAGTGGTATTTTTCTTCATCATTTGCTTCTTGCTACAAGTCATCGTACCGTTTATACAGCTTCAGCCAGTTCTGGACTAGCATCGTCACCCTGCAGCCCAGGTAGCTCCACACACAGAGGTAGTGACCAGAATACTGATCTCCAAATATTCCTTGAGAGAAGCATTTGCAAACACTTGTAGGCTGCCACTTGATCGTACAGGCTGTTAGCAAGTGTTTGTGATTAACGAAGACATTGACAGGATGCTGGATTGATTCACAAACACTTTTCGCCACAGAAAAAAAAATATTCAAAGAGTCAATGAGCAATATTTATAGGGAATAATTAGAACAGTTCTGTAGGCAAGCTACATCTGAAACCCACATCTTCTCAATCACAGTGTCTTTGGAAGTGGGATAAGATGCTCAGTGCTGCTGTATCAGCACAAGTCCTATGAAATTGAAAAAAAGAAAAAAATCTGAAGAATAATTTAAATAATTCAAGCAGGCCAGGTGAATTGGGATTTGTTCAAGATCAGGACCGCACGATATTTTACTAGAGGTTCTCAAGTAGGACACAAGATCCCAGCGAATGAATTAATGCAGGGGGACTAGCTCTTTTCCTTTCTCATATGTAAGGTTACTCCTCCGTCGGCACGGTTCCTGCTCGGCTAGCTCATTCCTGCCTCAGGGGAAGGACATTATTTACTAAATCTGTTTTGGGTTTTAAATAGGAGGTTTTGCATTGAAATACATGTCTGAGCCAACCCAACAGAACTTGTGAGATCTGACAGGAGCAGAGGAGAGGCAGCGGTAGACCAGAATGGCTGCCCTCAAAAAATAGGAGATAAATATTACAACTGAAAGGAAACCTCACTTCCTGCATTTGTGGGCTTTGTTAATATGTAACATGCACATATTATTACTACTTGGTGACAGGCTCAAAACCCCCTCCGGCTTTGGGATTCTGTTCACTATTTTTAATCATAATTTAGGTGTGAGGGTTAGGATTAACAGCAGGCAAACATTAACCATGGCTGTTGGACCTCAGTGAGCCTACCAAAATTGGAGAGTGCGCTAGCCAAGAGAATAGTCATTGGGGAAAAATGAAACTCAGATGTATTGAAAATGTAAAAGAAAATTGCAAGCAGCACAGGGAAGGAAGTCGATTGGACAAAATAGGGAACCTTTGCAGCTCTTGATAGAAAAGGTGAAATTCAGTGAGAAAAAGCAATAGAAAGAAGGAATAAGAGAAAACCAGAAAATAATGATATGTCAAAAGGATGCTTATCCTCTACAAAGAGGTCTCTGAACCCACAAAACAAGGGAAGAATTTATATTATCGTCTTTTGGCTTTGGTGACTTACGTTGTGGCAGTGGAATGAAACTCGGCGATGCATAGCAAAGCTATGCTGATGTGGTGTGGATAGGTCCAGAAGATGGCTAAACAGGGTGAACAGGAGGAATGTAGGAGAGCTGTGTGTTATTTGTTAAAGAAAAGAAGTTATTGCTGCTTTGCCAGGTGGGTTGAGGCAGAAATCTCATACCTCTGAAAGTAATACCAGATCCCAAGGGCTGGCTACATGGAAATCTCCTCTATCCACAGCGTTCATTAGGCCATTTGCGTCTATAAAGATCAGACAAATTTATGTTGAGCTAGGTCACATGAGGCCAAAACCTCACCTGCTTCAGGCTTTCAGGACTGTGCTTTAATGACAATTTAGGATCTAATGGAAGGCCAGGAAAAGGGTCATTTTATATATGGAATATACTAGTATCTAACGCTGAAATGATGTAATATATCTGATTGCACATTATGTATAAATCAGGATAGCTCTTAGTAGAAGGACCATATGTTCTCCATGCCAGCGGAGATTTACACAGATTCCTGGGACTACCTGTCCGGGTTAAGGCTGTGCGACTCTTTCTCCCTTCCCGAAAAGCTTGTCTGCAGCGCTACAGTCAAGCTGGCCTTAAAAAAAACAACCTACAATGGCAACAACGATAAAAAAAAGCCCCAAAGCCAGCAAGCGTGTAGTCAGGCATTGCTGCCATAAAGCTCGGCGCTGGCATTCTTTAGGAGCGGGGGGAGTTGCTGCGTTTCCCTGGAATGCGGCGAATGGCTTGTAAATTAGAGTCCCTAATGAAACCGCACTGGTGTCCAACTGCAGCAATCATCTGGTTAAAATCAGGCTGTAATTCCACTAATTTTACTGCCCTTCTCCCAGCCCTCAACGCCTCATTTAGGAAAAAATGTTTATGTTCCCCTCAAAACACCTGCATTTTAACTCGGGTCCCCAAAGCAATTATTTTTATTTTATTTTATTTTTAAGACTTTTTGTTGTGAAATGCAGCATCCCTCCCTTTTCAGAACTGAAGCGCATGAATGCACTGGGATTCCTAATCTTCAGACATGTTCAACTGGCACCGCTTTCCTTGCACACTTCACAAGCTTTGCTATCCTATATATTTTCTGCCCACAGCTGCTGTCCAGAAGTGTTTAGGATATATTTTTTCCCCCTCTCAGTAAATGATGAAATAAAACTACGTAGAGCTGTTTACATTGTGACTAAGGAAGTTAAGGTTGATGGAGGTGATAGTGACTGACACTTATCCAATTTCAGGCTTTCCAAAACGTCTGTGGCTCTTATCATGATTTAGTCTCTACCAGACCTTGTAGACATTAAACAGCAAGAATGAGCACTATTCTCACTCAGAAAAAGAAACATTATATAGTGGATGCTGGAACACTACTATGATGTGCTGTGAGATCTTACCATCTGCTATTCCATTAGGGTGAGTTATTCATTTTGTCTCCTTGGTTTCATGTTCATTTAAAGCTTTGATAGATTATGACTAAAGATCTCCTTCAAAAGTTGTAAGCAGATATCCCCAGCCCGTGATGATACAATTTCTTGAAGCACAGGCATCCCAGACAAGGGAAATAGGATTCCCATAAACAGTCAACTGTCTTCCTTTCTCCTCAGTCCTCACAATCCTGAAATATTTGGCCTGCTAGCAAATTCTGGGAAAAAATAAATAGATACAGGGGCCCACCCATTTCCCAGCCATCTGAGAATATCTCCATCCAGTTTACTGCATCGCTACAGCCCTTTTAATCAGAGCAGAGCTTCAGCCAGGCCAACGTGTGCCAGTGCTGGGGTATAGATCATCTGCTCCTTGGTACAATAAAGCCATACCAGGTGGGCAAAACTGGGAATAGGATCAAGTTCTTGCCCTTGTTCACCTTGGAGAATAAAGAATCAAGGCTATGTGAAATACTGTGGCTATTTGTATGAATGTTTTTTGCGGTTATAACTGAGTGGAATGGGAATTTTCCATACTAAGCAAATTGCAGGGAGGACACTAAATTGAAGCTAGAAATTAAGCTTTCTCCAGATAGCAAGGAAAATGTTGGCCATGGTGTTTTATGAAGCAGCAGCTCAGGGCAGAGACAAAGCTGTAGCAAGAAGCATTCAACTCAAGTGTAGGGCACCATCTCCCAGTTTCCACTTTCTTGTCTTCACACCAGTGTAGCGTGCTCTTGCTGTTAGCAAATCTGGAGTCAAACATGGCTAAAGAAGAAGGGACAGGGAAAGGAGTTTGTTTCGGTTGCTGGGTCATTTGGGAAATGGCAAAATGTTTGATCTCCTCCCAGTAGGAGAAATTTAGATATTTAGAAATCTTTGCCCCTCACAACACCAGAAAACTGTTTTCTTCCTTGCACTGCTGCTGCTTAGATAATCTAGTTATTCTGGACATGGCAAACTATTTAATTGGGAAGTTGGCATGCAGATTGCAGCTAGGGGCTGATGGAGACCCGAGCATCCAGAGTTCTACAAGTACACAGAGACGCTCCGCCACCGCTCAGGGAGGGACCTTGCCCTTTTTTTCTGAACTGGAGGGTAAAGAGCAGAAGCTGGTCATATCCAACGAGGGCTGAAGCCTACGATGAAAAGAGTGAAGCAAAGCAAACTTGACTCCTTACCACACCTGGTCCCAAGAGGAGATTAAGGAAAAAGAGAAAGGCCTGTTGACAGCACCCAGAAACACTGTGGGGGCGAGGCAGTAGCTCAGGCAGACCAGAAAAACCAGGCTCATGCTTAATCTCAGACTTCAAAGAAGAAAATTCCTCAAAGCTAATAGGTCCCAAATCAAAATATGGCCAGGTATGGAACATGTGGTCACCACAGCATCCTGGAGACTGTGAGAGGGGAAGGTTTACAAAAGCAACTGGGCTTCTTCCTCATTTTTTTTAAATATTTTTTCTTTCCTGCTTTCTTTTAGTCTTTGTTTTGGCCTCACTGTATTTGAACTCCCTTGGGCTTGATGGTGAAGGCCTACAGCTGAGCAGAATATACAAATGTAATCCCAATAATAAACGGGAATGAGGGAAATATCATATTGAGCACTGTATCACATTCAGTTTTAATTAAAATTATCACAAGCAGATTTATGTTCAGTATAACTTTTCCTGCTGTTTCCAGGTTGTATTTATCTTCCAGTTTGATTGCTTTTCAGTGCCATTTATGAAAGCTGCCTCCCAACCAGAGATAGTGCTGCATTTTAACACTTTAGTTGAGTTTGTTCTTTCAATGAGCTTTCTGCGTTTTGAATTTTTGCTTGATTTGACATCTTTCTGAGAGCTGGCAGAAGCAACGTGTATCTTGATGGTTCAAAACGTGCAATCGTTGGAAGGTAGGGAAGCAGCTTTTCTTCAGCTGACCCTTATTACGAACTCACTGCTGGGACTGAGACTCCAAATCAGCAAATAGCATCCCATTAAGGTCAAAGAGCCTGTTGAAGAGTGTGGTGTCTGTATGAGAAAAAGAGAATGTAGAGGAGCTTCCTGTCTAAGGTGTTAGAGAAAACCTATTTGAAGGTCTAATCTTTGAATTTCTTTGGGGAATATCATTCTTCCTCTTTTAATTTGAATGAACTTGAAGCTTCAAACTTCCAGTATTTCTTCCGATGCTTAGCTAAAATATACCAGAAGTGATAACGGTTCCCTTTTACCTCTGAGATTCGTAGTTGATTGAGTCATTAATAATCTCCTAATTTCTATGTTTTCCTTTCTTTCTGTCTTCAGGGATCTCTGAAAGCTAAATAATAAAAAAAAGAGGTATTTTACTGGGAGCTTTTTTGCAGTTTGACAGGTGAGAAGGAGAGAAAGAAACTGCTTTTCATAAGGAAGCAGCAGCACAGCTAAAATTAATAGTAGGACTTGGCTCTTAACAACTCTAAATTACTAGACAATTTGAAAACCACATTTCACTGCTTGACTTTTTGCTTTGAGAAGTCGAAGCAGAACCCCAAATACATCCATTCTCAAACCTTGGGAGATTTCACATCCTGATCTGAGCTTTGCAACATGCTCCCATTTCTGATTAATGCATACCAATCCTACTCTGTTATAAAGTCAAATCAATGCCAAATGTGGTGGTGATTTTTTTGATAGGGAATAAGCAACATCCACCAATATATTTCACACAGGTCAGTAGACAGCCTACAGTCATGACAGTCTTGAACTAGTGACCTAGAAATGAAAGACTCCTTAATCCCTTTACCAAATCCTAAACCACTCAATTCCTGCCCCACCTCAGCAACCAAGGTCTTTTATAGATGTGCTGGAGGGTAGTATGTAAGCCAGCAGAGTGTAAATTAAAGAGGAAAAAAAGGCTCTACTTGCAATAACATCATAATTGTGGAATTTGAGAAAATAAGGGACTCAGGAGAGGTCTTCAGTCAGCTTGTCTTAAATTCAGTGCAAATTTATTCTCAGAATATTTTGGCACCTGCAAACAGCCCAAAACTTTTATAAGCATCGTAGCAGGGGAAAAGTGATGCAAGTGAAAGACTGCAGATAGACTCAGAAAAAGGTCTTGATTGTTCATCTGACCTGTTGGCTTCCTCTGTAACTACACGGGTTTACTTTTATCACTATCTAACTCCACTGATTACCACGACATTACGAAGTAGCACTGGCATACAACTGCAGTGTTTAATCAGAGCCCTTATTCCAGCTCTTCAGGGATGAAACTCACGCCTTGGAAAAGAGGAACAGCAGCCACAACCCATTCATCTCTTAAATCTCCTGTTGTTTAATCTTGTGTCACTTGAATCTCCATCTTTGTCCTGGGATTGCCATGTGAAGAGGTTCTCTTCCGCTTTTTCTTAGGTTCTTCTCATAGGTTCTGGCAAGATGTACCATAAGAAAAGTATTCATTTCGGAAGCTGTTTCCTATAACATAACAGAACCTGAAAAAAAAAGGAGTGGGTTTGAATTCTAATTGAATTCAAAGCTACACAGCACAGAGCAAGAACAGCAAACTCTGTGCCTGTACAGTTGGAATTTTGCTGCCAAATGTGGTTAAACAGTTTTTCACTTTTCCCCAAAACATGAACATTGTCTAAGTAGAAAAGTATTTCCATTTGTAGTAGGGACTTTTTTTCATTTTGTACATCTGCAGGCATAAAAGGACCATAATAGACCACAAATTAGATCCGGGAACTGAAACAAGCTCAGCTTGTAACTGAGACCACAGGTCTGTAAAAAAACCTATAGCATCATTTTTGGGTGAGCTCTTTTTTTCTTGTTTGTTTGTGTTTTTTTTTTCTTTTATGGCAAAGCAAATGAAAACTCATTTTATATTCAAATATGACACCATCTGTTCCCTGAGTTAGAAAAACTGGGTGAACTGATCCAATATACATTGCGCTAGAAAGAGGGGAACAAATGCAGAAAACATCTCTTTCTCTCATCTCTCTCCTGTTTTGTGTCCCACTGTTCCATGACTTGACCACAAAGGACTTGCAGATGGCACACGAGTGTTTTTTTTTTCTCTAATCTGGTCCCTTCACTCTTCTGGGCTAGGATTTTCCCTTTCCCAGTGTGATCTGTTGTCTGTCTCCTCTTCCCTCCGACACAGCCTCTCCTAACGCTCTTCCCCTTCTGAAGTGATGAAGATCAGATCATGCAGGACCTCTTACCAGACTCCTGTGGCATACTTAGTCTTAGGGTGGTGACGATGCTGCTGGGCATGAAGAAGAGATGGTTTGTCATAGGTGACACATGCCTCACTGATATTTGTGTTCAAATCTTCCACTTCTTATCCCGTGATCCCATGTAGTGGAGGAGGCTACCTTGCAGGTTTGGCTTTGACCAACACAGCAGCCAGGGCTGCATCCTTAGGAGCTGAATGTCCCAGTCCCAGCTTCTGTATCAGTCCTGTGAAAGTCCCTCTGATTTTTGACCATGGCTATTTGGAATGCGGAATAGAATAAAACTAGTCCCTTGCAACCATCTGAAGCACTGGACGATCATCAGGTTGTAACTAAATGAACGTGGGAAGGGGACAACTAAAAGCCCATTGTGTATGCAAATCCCTGGGAATGTGAAAAATACTCCTATATAACTTTTAAGCTCATCAGTTGAAACAGCATGACAAAAATATTCTGCAACAACCACTGCCTCCACCTCCCCTATTAAAAAAAAGAAAAGAAAAAGAAGAGTCCCTAAGCTAGCCTGAGCCCGACAATGGCTGGTTGTGAGGCATGTGGTAAACAGTTTTCAGCTAACATGGGCAAAGGAAATCAGCTATGAAACTGTATTAAGACTATTGTAATCCGCATAAAAAATAAATTTGTGTATATTCCCAACACACAATTGCACTGTGGAATTGCAGGAAGTGGGCTAACGGGAGGGAAGCTTTGCTTTCCCTAAAGAAAACCTGTACAGGATTATTTTTTTGGTAAAAATAAAGCTACTCTCATATTCTTCTTAAATTGCCGTCCTGTGTTTGGAGTTGAGTGAATAGTTTGTATTAAATAATTTCCTCCGTGAAATGAACCTTATATTATTATTGCTCAAGGACTGTTGATAACGTGCTGGGGTTTCCTGCACTTACTATTCATTTCTGATTGTTCAACTGCTTGAAATCCTATATGTGTATTCCTTTAAGGATTGATCCGGGTTTGGGTCGAGTGTTTGATACCTCTGTGGGGCTGGAGCCCCAAACTAACTGTGTCAGTTATGGTGATGGGCTCCTTCACTTTTCCATGCCCCCTTCGGGGGGAGCGTGCCACTGCGGACCCCAACAGTAGAGCAAATCCAAGAATAATTGCTGCTGGGGTGGGCTGTGGAGAAAGCAATGCAAAAAGAAAAGGCTGTGTGAGCTTTCTCCTGTGCTTACTGGAGCGGGGGACGTGGCATAGCTCCTGTGAGCAGGGACCATCACCCAAGGGGACCTTTTGTCCCTCGCCACTGTTGTCCTCTGGCTGGAAGGCAGCAGGCTGCTACAACCGGCCACAACACAGGCTTCCCAGTTTGCAGGAAACAGGTTTGTTTTTTGTTATCCTTTTGGCTTTACTCCCACTTGAACAGAAACCAACATTTTTTAAAACTTGGAGGCGAGGCAAGGCCTCTTGAGTTTCCGCTCGGGAAATCCTTGGGGCTAATGGGGCACACATGCCGGGTGCCACCGCAGCCTGCTGCCAGCCAGACCCTGGTGGCATGTGCTGCTGCACAGCCATGGGATGTCATGGGCACCCCCTGGGCACTGGGGAGCTTCGTCTGGGCCACTCCTTGCTCCAGCCCTGTGGTTCAGAAATCCCGGACGACTGGCCAAAACATAATTTTTTTTTGTCCCAACAAAATTCCCATTAGCAAAAAGAGAGCTCGAGATGTTCAATAGCTTGGTGACACATCAGATGCTCAATAAAATGGACATTTTGCTAGGCTTGCTGCTAAATCCAGGGATGCTTCAGCAGTTCCAGAGTGCTCCTTTGGGTGCACCTGTGGTCCTACCCACCAAGGACCCAGGCAGAACTCCCATGGTATCCCACCTTGCAGGGGCAGAAAAGTCATCTAACCAAAGATATTCCCAGTGTGGCTGTGCAAAAGCAGGCACGAGCCCAGTGCTGTCCCTGTCACACTTCTGTGAGCACTTATTTCACACAAGGAAAAAGAAGGAGCAGAGAGAAATAACCATTTCAGCAAGAAATGTGTCTAATGCTTTTACCCCGTGAGTCACCGAGGCTGCCAGCTGGGTGTTTGCTGAAGGAAGGCAGCAACAAAATACAGAGCAGGACAAGGAAGGACAAAACTTACTCGGCTAAAAGCAAATCTGAACTTTTCATGTTGTAAATTTGGAGGAAGGAATGCAGTCCCCTCCTTCCTTCCCCGCCACTAGCACACACAAAACAACCTGAAGCTTGTAGTTAAGAAAATAAACAGCAGAGAAAGCCCCTGAAGGGCCTTGGCAGCAAACTGTTCTCACTAAATTGGGAATCTGCACACTCATAGTCTGAAATAAATTAAGATGCTGAGGGGTGGGGGGAGGAAGAAAGGAAGGAAGGGGAGAAAACAGGGGAAAATCAACAGCTCTGGGGTGAAACGCAGGTTGATGCTGCCTCATCATTTTTAAACCTAAAATAAAACAAGCAAATTTTCTTTAACTGCAGGTCAAAATAAAAAGGGGGAAAAAAATCTTCCCTCATCTGTTCACAGTAATTACTAACAGAAAGCAGACCCTGCCAGCTGCAGAGTTCGTGGATAAATGGAGGGACACATTATTCTCTCTCTGTGGGATCAAAACCCCAAACTTCGTGCCTCAATTTGCCTGTAGTACGTCTTTCACATACTCTTGCAAAGTCATTTCACTGAGCTGCTCAGTCGGGACTTTTTCATCAGACAAAAACTGTGATGTTTGCAGGCTTTCAAGTTTATTTTAAGTTTCCTTCAGAATGAGAAACATGACTCCTACAATTTCCCAAACTTTTACTATGTCATTTTAGTGTATTTATTATTGGATCTACCCACTTTCCTTGTTAGCAGCCGGTCACAGCAGAACGAGTTCATACTGTGACCTGCCTGCACTGGCTGCTGTGGTGCGACGGGGTGTAGTAAGTCCTCTCGAGGTACGGCTGCAAACCACGTGAATATTTGAAAGGGACAAGATTAGCATTAATTCACCAGAATATCTCAACTGTTTGCTCTGTGATACCAATGCAAAGTAGTTACTGATTTTTATCAGTAAGTCACTTGTAATGTCCTAGGGTATGGCGATCTCTGATTCATGTGCTGTTGTAGAAGTGATGACGATAAAGAAGAGCAAGGAGGTGACAGCCTAATCCTGGTATTTGCCATCAGCTGATTTTTAAGGCACCTTGGAGTCCTAAGCCAAGCACAGACAAACAGGACAGCCTGGAGGTTTCTCTCTGCTGTCATGAGAAGTGAACTTGTAACAAAAATAGTAATTGGGGGAAATAAAGTTAACTTAAAGGCCTTGTGATTATACAAATCGATTGCACTGAAGAATCCACACCACCACACTGCTGAACATGTCCAAACAGTCCTTCCATCACAGATAGTAACGAGGAATTAGGAGTCACAAACTGTGAGCATACTTGTCTGTGTGTTTGCGTGCACTGTTTCAGGCAGTACAACGATGGGGTCAGTATTCGTGTTATTTGTGGAGTTAAAAGATCAGCCCTGTTCTTTGCAGGTTGTTTAGCAAGACCTAGAAGGCACGTGGTTTCCTCGTGTTTTGGTGGTCACATGTAAAACCGATGATTTGCAGTATTTGTCGAACTTCTCTGGCATGTGAGCAAGGAGACCATTACCTTTTCTGTTGTAGAAATTGTAGAGAGTGATTAGTGAGAATTATGAGAAATTTTGAGAAAGCTATTACATCGTTTTTCAGAGCATGAGAAAGGAGGAATAAACACAGGAACAGAAATCAGGAGATCTAACTACTATCTGTCTCATACTTGCTATGTGACCTTGGTCAGGGCCCCGTGTATCAGTTTCCTAGCCATAAAACAGATGGAGTTATCTTCTTTCACTGCCTTTCAGGGCACTGGAAGGTTTAATTCATGCCTCCTTGCAAAACGCTTCGAGATCCTGGGGCTGAAATGTAAAGTCTTCTTTTTATGATTCAGGGTTTTATTCATTTTAACGTAGGGATTTTGTTTGTGACACGGCACCGTGGCTGGAAAGTTAACCCGCTCTGCACGGCGCTCTGTCCCAGGAAGGCAGCCTGCTGGACTGCAGCGTTTCATTGATGCATTTTAATGTATACCTTTTATACCTTCGCCACTCTAGAGTGGAAAACCGACATTATCTGGGCCGATCTCCTGCTTTCTCACTGGCTGATTACACCACAGAAGAGGCTAGGCCTGGGGCAGATCTATTTTCTACACCTATTACGCTGTTGCGCAGTCGAAGTTCAGTTGTTAGCTGCTTTTAAAAACGACAAATGTGCTCTAATTTTAGAGCATCATAGCAATCATTGTTTTTATTTCAGTAGAGAGGAAAAGTGGAGGAAAAAAACAGCTTGGGACTTAATAAACACCTTAGCCTGCAGCCTTCGACTTTATTCATGAGGTTTTTTATCTTCTCTTCCACTCTCCATGCACTCACTGCATCTTCTTTACTGCACAGTCTTAAATTACCATTGCAAAGGTTATATGTTTATTTACAAAGAGCTGGCTATGAATGGTGATCCTAAAGGCGAGGAGGGTGTCTCATGGCAATAAACATCTCTTGCTCTCTTAAACACCAAGGCCAAATGAATAAGGTGATGTTTAGTGCCTCAGACATATTATGGTTTATGGCTTCATTAACTACCTGACCTGTATTGTGTGCAAATTTCATCAAAGTGAGATGCATATTTATTCCCTGAGGTGGGCTGGCTGATAATGTTCTTATTCTTAAAGGAACAGTGCAAGTACTTACTTCTAATTAGTGTTGTGAAAGTCAGGGAATTTTGTGAGGCAAGGTAATTCCACATACCTGTAATTTCACTTAAAAGAAAAAAGGTAGTGCAATGAATATTTATGCTTAGATGCAATTGAAAATACATGAATATGGCTTTTCTTAACTCTTTGCAGCATATGGGATAGTTTTAGCCATTTAAGGCATTTGGAAAAAAAAACAACCAAGGCAGTTCCCTTCACCAGAACTCAATCAGGTCTTTTAAATCAACTGAACATGAAACATAAAGTGTTAAAATTTCTCTCCCCATCCCATGCCCGCTCCTGTGCTTTTTGCTTCACATAGTCTTAGTTAATCTTAGGATCTGTGTTTGATTTCCCAGCAGGGTGCTGGGGATATTAGTATCATTGTGGGTTTTTTTTTTAATTATAGTTGTATACACAGTCCCTCACCAAACTGGGATTACATGGAAAACTTGAATGGTAATCCAGTGTCTGACCGTAGACCAGCTTTCCTGGAGCACAAAGCGTGTCTTGGGCTGGGTTCATGCAGAGATGCTGTGATGAGGGTTCCACTGTTGTGGGAGGGCTTATTACTCATAAAACTGCAGTCAATGCAAAGGGACTCCAAAGTCATTTCTCTGTCTTCCCTGCACATGCCTTCCCGTTTGAAAGGTACCCCATGGCCACAGTAGCGCTTGTCGTAGGGCTCATAACAACACAGCTCTATATTCATCTGTCTTTACCGTAGTGGAGGTGTTTCTTACAGCCTTGAAAGATGCTTCTGCTGTTTGCAGTGACCACATCTGAATTTACTGGTAGGGCAAAAGTAGCTTAAATGTATGTGGCCCTTCCACTCCAGGGTCAGTCAAAACAGCATGTACTGTCTGTCCTGTAACATGATCACAGCTCTTCAGCCCTTACATTTCCATCAGGGCTGAGCCTACTCCTCTAGTTGTTCCAAGCACTTACATTTCTAATTCTATCAGACTAGGAAAAAAGATGCTGGTAACAACCGTGTTCACGTGCTTACAGTAGCTGGCCGTAGGAGATAGCACTTAGTCCTGCAGAAAGGAGTTTTTGAGAGTTGCATTTAAAGTTTAACCGTAAGTATATGATGTATTTTGCCATGTGCACTAACTTAACCAGAGAATGTCATGGAGCTAATTCTGAGCAATTGGATGTCTGTGGTCTAACCACTGGCAATAGCTGCCACGCATGATGAATGGCCTATGGTCAAAGTACATATCCTGAACATGGAGAAGCACAGTTTAAGCTGTTGTTCCTCTGTGGTAATGTTGTTCTGTGGCACAAGGAAGTTTTCTTATTCTGTGAATGTTTGCTTTCCAGCTACTGTAAAAAGAAAACTTCAGTAATTAACTGGAGGGGGGAAAAAAAGGAACAAAATGAAAGAAGGGAGAAAGAAAATGATCTTTCTCAAGTGCCGTGAGATCTCCCAGATGGCAAGTGGAGCTTCAGCCTAGGACTGGATGCCAGTCCCTGCAGTCCATGAGGCCCTCTCCTCACAAAGCAGCTCAACCACCTTTCAGACTGAGGGGACCCACCTCTCCTCCTACAGGGTCAGAACTAGCTTTTTAGTAAAGCCAGGAGAAAAATTGCTGTGGACATTCACTGCAAGTGAGCTAGGACTCCAGTGACCCTGTTTACTAGATGCTTGGGATACTTTGTATTTGACATTCCTTGACAGTTTTCCAGGGGTCAAACACAGGGTGTGCTCAGACTCGTGTCTCCCTATGGTCTCTTGGTAGTTTCTTCCTGGGAATAAGCTCTGGACCTCATGTAGGAACTCTTTGACTTGGTTGGTAGCTTTGAGCACCATTTGCTTACTATGGTTCTGTCAGCAATGTCTGGACTGTCTCTGCCCCTTGTAGGAGTCTAAATATGATTGTTAGGCAATGAGCATGTAATAGGCAAAAACAAAATGAAAAGTGAGGCCTGCACATAGAAATTTGCCTTGGATTTCTTGGAACCAAAGGCAACTGGCAGCAACCTTGCCTCAGCATCTATCTGTTTTCAGCCACTACTGCTTCACAACTCCTTCCTTTCTGGGCAAAGGCCTTCAAGAGATAAATTTCTCCTTGACAATAGTCCTGGTCTTGGATGATGAACAAACTACCCCAATCCTGCTGATATAGGTGGAACTAGCTTTTTCCCAGCTTTATGACGTCGCTTTGGGAAACTGTCCATATTTTCACTGCTGTTATCTTTATCTGAGTTTAAGGTTTTGTGCAATTGCCTCAAATTCATGCCATTGAATTAAAAACCACTAAACAGCTAACTAGGTCAGCTGCAGGATCTATAATAGTCATAGAAATAATTCAGAACTCTCTCTACCCTTTACAGTTGGAATTAATATTTTTTTCCATTTTAATGAAAAATACAACAACAAAGTCATGCAGAGGACAAAATGGCTTCTTGTTTAGATAGAAAGTGATAGCATTTTCTCACAATTAACATATCCAAAATGGAGACAAACTTGCTCTATTTTTTTTCTATTGGAATCTGGTCCAATCTAAATTATGAAGCTAAGGGAAGATTTTTTTTTCAAGGACACAGAACAGATTTTAAGTCAGTATGCTCTGTATTATTGCAGCTTCTGCCAGTACAGGCGAACAGGGGCACCAGTACGCTAGATACTACATAACCCCAAATACTTGCATTTCTAACTTTCACACATATATACAAGGTAAAGGCAAATGGGGAGGGGGGAGAAGGGGAAGGACAAACAACCAAGGAAGAAAAGAGAAGAGTGATACGCCTAAGTAAAAAGATAAAGGTTTATAAGGGCAAGGACAAAATTAGATAGGCAGTGTAGCAAGCCAACGAAAGAAAAAATATGTGACCGTCAGAAATGTAATGTCAGCACTGACCTGGCCAAGTAAGTAGGGAACAACAGCTTGTGAATGTTTGAGAAGTCCCAAACCTGTTAAGCTTCTTCCTTGAAAACTGCAGTTTCTTACTTTTAAGTTATTCAACCTTTCACCTGTTTGGATTCTGCCCTCAACCTTGACCCCTGTTATTTGTGTACTGTGGTAGTAACTGAGGTTAGAAATCTGAAAAAGGGTAAGTAAATGTAGATGGGAGAAAACTCCAGAAGTCTGCAAAAATTTGGAGACTTGAAATACATACAGCTTTCTTTTTCCCATAATTTTTTTTAACCTGTAGAAAAAAAATGTAGCTCCTTAGCAGTTTTGTTCAATCTGTTAATGTTTTCTCAGTTAATAAAAGTGGCCTAGGCATGAGGTTTGGGCAAAACAAGTAAATCAGACCTTGAGGACTGTGTTGCAAAAAGTAGCTCAAGTTAAAAAGCAGGAACAAAGTTTGAAACCATGTTATTGTAAGAAATTACACTGATAGGAGGATTCTGATTTCCAAAGACTGACTTGTGACATGGGGAGAGTCCACAAGACCTGGATCTCAGCAGGTCTAAATCATTACATATAGAGGATCTCTTGCCCTCTGTCCACTGACTTGGAGATAATTCTCAAAGTTGTGACTCACACCACCTCTCTGATGGAGCAGATCTGCAGAGTGGGTGTTCACAAGTGACATTTCCCCCACAACTTAGTGTCATGCTGCCTTGTGTCATGCTACAGGGACTCACCTAGGACAAACATATCGGTTCTTCAATAAGTTTGCTATAGGTTCATACATATGCAAACAGAGATGCAAATGTAGCAGCAAAAGTACTCGAAAGTTCTTCTGAACATAAATAACGGCAGGGGAGGCAATCAGAGGTTTGTCAACAAATCCTCTTCCATTCCTCTTTCCCCAAGATGCCAAATTGTGGAAAGAAAAGGGTTGATGAAACTGGTAAACTACTCCACTTCAACACTTTCTAAAAATTCTTCCATTGCCTGGACCAAAATCTGTTGTTTTGCTTGCATGTAAGATAAGTTAAGGGAAACTCATGTGAAAGAAAATAGAGTGAGAGAAGAAATGAAACCATTTGGAAAGAAAATGCTTCAAGCCATCCTCTTTTCCTTGGTGCATGTGTGGAATTTTGGTGTCTAAAAATATTGGTTATTTTATCTTTTCATCTTGATTTGAGATAGGAACATTTTTTTTTTTAAATGTCAGATTTACACATGGGATGGGAAAAACATTTCCTGTCTTGATCTAAATTGTGAGTTATGTGTACGGAAATGTTGTGGGTACTTTTGTGGATTCTCTTTCCATTATGGCTCTATGCATGGTTTCTACATTACATCATGGGCTGGACTCAGCACAGGCTAAATCCGTCCCAGGAAAGCAAATTCTACTGAAGATTTTATAAAGCGATAAAATGACCCTGGAGGAGCAATGAGACTTGGGAAAATTCATTTCTGCTTTGGAACTAAGATTTCAAACTCAGACTACCAGAAAATAGTCTCCAGTACACCGAACCCCTAGATTTCCATTCTCTTTCTTATATTTATATGTACAAATTATTTTTTACCATGTTGAGATCAAATTTTTCCCCAGTCGGCATATTGTATTCCCCTGAATCCTTGTTTTATTTCGCTGTTTTCGATGAAGGGTGAAGATCTGAAGTATACATAATTTGCTTATCTAGTCCATTATGATGGGGTTTACGTATAACACAGGCACCTATCTGGACAAAATAGAGTCATCTCAGTGATAACTGTCAGGGCTTGCATATCAAGGGAGAGCAATTGAGGGCCAGCGTACTTTTGGAGACACCCACGGTAAGTGTAATCTTTCTAGTAGAGAGAAGGAATACATTGCTGAATTTTGCACAAGTTGGAAGATGCAGAAAAGAGCTTTGCTATGTCCAAAAGAAAAATAATGATGCTAACTGAGCTGCTGGTTCATGCAGATGTACTCTTTTCTTGCAAGGCCAGTAAGGGATAAACTAAAAGAAACGGTATTGCTAAGGGAAAATACTGTGCATGACTAGCAGCTCAGGAGGACAGAACTGGGTCTTACTGCCATCTCTGGTAACCAGGAGATTGGATGAAAGGCTTTTGAATAGGTTCCTTCTTTCCTGTCAGAGTCTTAGACTTCGCCTTGACTAGGATTTGAAGGCATTGTTTGAACATGCTACCTCACACTTTTTGATTAAAAGCTTTGAGGTGAAGCCTTAGTTCCATTTAAAGTTAATGGCAAAATTCTCACTGACTTTTCTGGAACAGGGATGCAATGTCTTTGTGTGAATAAACCCATGTTTCTTACTTGTCTACACTAGATAAACTTTTAAATCAAGACTGTGCTGTAGTGAATACATCACCCAGCCACACTAATGTGTATTTTTAAATTTTCAACTCCTTTCTATGTTCAAGGCATGCAGGTCACATCCCTTCTCAAACCTCCTACCCTAATACACAGGGACGTCAATAAAAAAATAAGCAATAAAATAGGCAAGCCCTCTGCGACATGGACAAGAAGTCTTGTTCTGCCATCTTAAAATGGACGTGACAGGTAAATAGTAACTGGTGGTTTATTGTAACCAAGCCCCATATTACCACTGATGCCCAGCAAGCCAGTAAAACCAGTACAAAAAGTGGATTAAAAGACAGATTCTATCCTGAAGAATGAGAAACTGTGATGGCATCAACCTAAATAAAGAGACCAAAACCAAATCCAGGATTTTACTCAGAAAGTAAATGCTGAGATGGCACCACTTCCATAACTCAGTCAGTAGGCAATCAAATGTGTGGCAGAGAATATTTGAAACTTGTTATTGATACACATATGCTCAGCTGGAATTCTTGGGAAAGAGATCTGGATAATGCTCTATGTGATATTTTAACATGTATAACCTATTAGTGTGGTCACCTTGCACAATAAAATCTTTTAAAAGGAACAGTTTCAGACAAAATAACAGCAGGCATGTAAGACATAGAGAAATAGAAAATGAAGC
The DNA here is from genome assembly GCA_013399095.1 of Psophia crepitans. Classification (NCBI taxonomy): domain Eukaryota; kingdom Metazoa; phylum Chordata; class Aves; order Gruiformes; family Psophiidae; genus Psophia; species Psophia crepitans. The sequence goes on along the minus strand of VWZZ01003148.1, from coordinate 396,870 downwards.
TGAGCAAAATCCCGAAGTGCACTGGGAGCAGTGGGACCCCTCCTTACATCTCTTTGGACCAGGACTTGCTTTCAAAGAAGGGAAACTAATAGTTTAAATCATTCTGGTGCTAATAAAGGAAGACCCACGTTATTTTATGTGTTGTTAGAATCAAATAATTGGGTGGGAATGAGAAAAAGGCCAGCTGAGGAGGCAGCCACTGCCAAGGTGCGGTGGAAACACATGTTTTGGTGCAGCCCACAGCCACATCTGCCCAAGCATCCATGTTAGTCAGGGGTAAAAGTCATCCCCTGCAGTTATTATTTAACAGTGTCCGGAGAGGGAATGCGAACTGCACAGGGAAATCCCCACTTCAAATCAAAGCCTGGTGTGATGCCAAAAATGCCTGTGCGATTTTATAAAGGTGAAGGGAATCAAACAAAAATAAACAACGTCTAGGGAGCGGTAAGCATCCCTCCTCCCGCAGCCTCCAGATGCTCGTCGGCCTGAGTCACACATGCTGAGGTGGATACGCCGGAAAGCCGAAGCAACGTCTCAGCGGAGCTGGAAGGTGTCTGGGTTTGGCTTTTGTGATTCCTGCAGCTAATTTAGACCGAGACAGTCCCTCCTTGGTAGGTGGTGTGACACAGTCCAGAACCGAAACATTTTTGTGCAGATGAACTCTGCACGTCTGCAGTGGATCATCTGGCAGAAGGAGAGGTAAGATGTTACAGGCAAAAAATTGAATGCCACATGGGCTGAGCGGAAGGAGAAGAAGCTGTCTCGCGAGTGCTGAGAAATGCTGACAGCTCCCTGACAGACAAAGCTGCCCGGCCCGACAGGACCTGATCCGCAGTTGCCCAGTGCAAGTTGTCCAAACTTTCCTTGGAAACCCCCTTTCCTCTCCTCCCACTGTTTCCTATTCAACAGGAGTGGTTTTTGAATTGAACGATGCTCACGCTAGCATCTTCTTTCGAACAAAGGGAGATCCCATCGGGACTGGGCTCCAGCATCTCCTGGGACTGCCCGGAGAGTGTTTCTGAGCTCCTCCATCCCTTTCCCCTTCGCTTTTTGTTACCGTTCCCAGAAAGGAAAGTGATTTTTTGAGAGTGTCAGAATAGTGTAAATGCTGATATATAGGCCACAGTTGTTTGAGGGCCTTTTGAGAGACAAACTCCTCCCCTCTCCTCTGTTCCCTTCAAGTTGGGAATGATTCATCAGCTGGCCTTTAGCAAGAAAAGAGCCCTGCCCTGGGTCTCAGGCCTTTGACCTGCGTGAAGCGAGGGGTCAGGCCACGAGCAACTGTGCAAGCGCCGCTCAGCAGCTTCGGGTCTGGGAGACACAAGGGAGAGGGGATGGAAAGAATGGAGTGGGACGGTGGGAAAAAGTGGGAATTTATAAAAGTTAAGAGTATATTTCTAAGAGTCTCAGCGGATCAGCTGACAACTGGGGTCAGGGGTCGTATTTATGCTTGATTCCCTGGGCATGTTACAGTAACATCTGCTTGTTAAGGGTCTGTGGGGACCAAATGTTCCTGACCTTTGCCTACGGAAGGGGACAAACTGGGAGATTAGGGGTGTTCGTACTAACGTTTGTGTTTGACTTGAAGGTTTCTCCTTATCTGAGCCTGGTTTGTCAGTTTTGCCGAAATTCTTTTATGCTCTACCCAAATAAACAGGTCAATCGTGCCCACAGTTTGGCCAGGGTTTGAGGTCATGGGGGGATTTGACGTCACTTGACTCCTAGGAAGGAGAATAGGATGGGTGGAAACCCTTCCTCTGAGGGGTGAGGCTCAGTCCACCCTCTGGTCTGAGCACACCATCCGTCGTAAATGTCTGGAGCAAATACTTTGTCCCTGCCTGCATCTATATTTAGTAATGAAAGAGCTGATGCCAAGATGTAACCAGAAGCTTATGAAAAGGGTAGAACCTCACTCCATCTTCTGTGGTAGATTTTGTGACTACTGGCCATAACAGAAAACTTCATGTGTGGAAATCCCTCATTATACACAGGAGGAGTTAATGTCCCCTCACAGCTGTGTTTGAAATTCATTTTGAGAAGCAATAACTAGAAATGACATCGCTTTATGAACTATAATCCTAGAACTGGAAAGATATTCTTCCAACTGTATGGAACCACAGAAAGGTGTTTTAAAAGCCTTTAGTGATAAAAGTCTCCTTTTTTTCCCCTCCTTTTTTTTTCCTGCTAGCTAGTAGGAGTTTGGTTCTCGGGTAAAAGGACGAAGTGTTGCTGAAAGAAGGATGAATAAACAGTTGTGGATACTTTCCCCAGTAGTAGAAGCTTTGAGGAGAGAGTCTTAGATTAAATGTTTTGTTCTCGTGTTGATCTCATGGAATAAGAGACAAAAATTAATACCTCATTTAATGGGAGCAGAAAAGCACCTGAGCGTTAACACCACCCATTGAGCATTTTCAATTAATTAAGAAGTTCCTTTTAGTACCTGGCTTTATCCTAGTCACTTATGATCAGTCCACGACTATGAGTATCTGTGACCATACAGCAAGTGTCTACTATTCTGGACCTGGGAAAATAGGACTGTTGACTTTTAGCTTGTTTACGGACACTGTTTGTGACATTTGTGGTATTTCACTTCTGTCCAAAGTTAGTCTCAGCTCAAACCCCAGAGACCACGTAAAGTTTTATTTCAGCTAAAAACAGCCTCAATGTTGGAAACTTTTTGTTTGTAGGCGTGTATTTTGGCTATTTTTATCCAGCAGCAGCTACAAGTTATCTCATATCGTGCTATCACTTGTGTTGCCCTGTCCTTGGGTCCAAAGTCAACAACAGTTAAATTTGTATTGTGCAATCTAGTTTTAACTGTATAAAAGAAAAAAATAGAGACTGGTTCAAAACAGAGAACCTGGCTAAGGTCCAGGAGCTGGAGGAGAACTGAAACAAACTGGATCTAGATGATCTGGGATGGTTTAAAGTTGGGGTCTCAGAGTGAGGAGGCTGGTGAAGGACAGGAATGTAGACCATTCAGATCCACCTTTGTGATTATAAATAATAAAAAATTTCATTCGGAAGTGCATTCTGCCAGACTTCACAATAAACCTCCTAGCAGGTCATTGAAATTCTCTTAATCAGGGTCAGAACCCACAAGCTGGGGTCTGCCCTGTGAGTTCAGTGGGAAAAATATTCTTCTTTCCAAATAGTCTTTTTTCCTCTTTCCCTTTCTCTTTGAGTTGGAAGGGACCCCCACATAAACATGCAGAGCAATTTTCCAGTACATTAACCCGGGAGGGGGGAATCCTTACTAGCAACGCAATGGGTAGCCTAAAAAAAAAATAAAAATGGAGCAACCGGGTGAGCTGAAGATGGATGAGCCTGGGATATAAGACAGGGTAGTTTTTCCACTGTCTTGCCCTATACACCTAGGACAAAGGCTTCATTGAGTGAGATGCTTGACATCAGCCTCATAAACTAGTAGTTGGGCACAAAAGGTCTGACACTTGAAAGTACCAGTCTCTGCCCTCTTTGCATTGCAGCTGCACAGAGGGGTTGGGTCTAACAGTTGTGTCCCTTTGTCGCCCCATAGGACAAGAGGTGAAGATAAATAGTGTTGACTTTAATGCTGTCACACAATTTTGCGTTTTTCCAAAAGACAACACTTCCTCGCAGGCCTTACTTTATTACCTCAAGCAGCTAGAACCACCTTCCTTCTCTTGGGGGTGGGGACAGGCTAGAGGTAGTAGAGGGCAAAGGGAGGAGAGGTGAAACCCAAACACTGGTACCTCTTCCCCAGCAACAAGCTGGGCTGTGATTTTCTCCTGCGTTGTTATGGTGGCTTTCTTTTCTTTCTCGTGGGAAAGCTGGAAATGGCCTGAAAAGCTTGGAAAGAAGCTCAAAAATGTAGAAATTTCTATGAATTAAAAACCCAACATCTCTTAAAAAATTTAAATGCTCCCACAAGACTCACACCAGGAAGAAGAGTTGAATTTTCAATGGCAATTTCCTGGAGAAAAGCTTGCTAGTATGTGTTTGCAAGCAATTGCCTTGCAAAATGGTCATTCATTAGCTCCTTCACTGTCTTGTAACCAGAACCATGAGTGTTTCACCTGGAAAAGTAGATAGAATAAAAATATATATTGGCGACAAGATTGAAATAGTAGCATCTTTACCAACGCAGACAGCAACGGAGGAAATTTAAGAGTGGTGAGACTTTTGTTCACATCTGAACTCGGTGGGCCATAGCCACGTTCAAGTGTTTAGAAAATACTCTGCCTGGTACTATGCTCACTGGGTGCAGAACTCCCTTTTGGATGTGTCCGTGTCGTCCTGTACAGTGACTCATTCAATGATGAGCAGAACATCCCAAGTCATTCGCATTTGTCCAGCTTGACCCTTCTCTTTCCTTCTCCGTGGTGGACTTGTGGTAACGACACCACAGGAGATGAATAATTTAATTAAAAATGTATTAAGGGGAATTCTATACGTCTAAGAAAAATAAATGTTAGACCTGAGACATGAGGGCTGTGGAGAAACAAAATAATTTAGCCTATGATCTATGCTGCTTCAGCTCTTAGATTGCTTTGGGTATTTGTGTCAGACTGTTTAAAGCTGAACAAGGTATCTTCCCAGTGCACAAGAGTCAAAAGAACAGGAGCACCTATAGCTGTTTTTTGTACAGAGGTATGTTGGAGGAAAGCCTCACAGACAAGGTCCTGCCTGACAATGGTTACTTCCATTTTCCAAGTTAACAATATTGTTAGTTTTTCAGGCCTTGTAGCCTAGTCGAGTTTGTTTCTTGGCTTCTCATTGACCTGTGATCTTGGACTGACTTGAAAGGCTGCCTTGTATGGTTAAAGAGTGTAGTTTGTGTCTATTTGATAAGTTGTCAGTAAATCTAAGAAAATAAAGACAGGCAAGTTCTCTCAGGCTGTTTTGAGTTCTATCTGCCCTCAGGACTTGGCAACTAAACAGAAGATGAGGAATCCTGTATTTGAAAAATACATTCAGTTCTGTGAGATATCAGGAATAGGCAGGAAAAGAGGATTTTTTGCCTCAGCATTGTCCTCTGCAAACTGCCTACCCCGTCACTATGTTACGCATTTCAATAGAAAGGAAAAAAAAATTGCCCAGTGGATTTGACAGCTGTCTGGCAGCAAAAAAAGTCCTGGGCAAAATTACTAACTCCAGGGAGTCAATGACAAAGTCCAATTGACTGCGATGGGGCAGAACCTGTCCCCTGGGAACAGTCCTAGCCAATTTGGCCAGGGACTAACTTCTTGTTTTCCCAAGTCACCCTAGCAAACACTGCCCACTTCTTTCTGTGCCTGCATTTTTCGGTGATCCTCCTGAGCACTGAGTGACCTAGTTTCTGGGGCACTGAGCATCATCTGAAGTCAAAGGCTGCTGAGGGTGCTCTTTGCTCACTCACATTTCCAGAAATCAACCGAGATTTATTTCCAAGTCAGCAAAATCAACTCAGGCTACTAAAGTCTGATTTTCAAAGCTGTTTGAAGTCAGTTGAAATTAGGGGCTAAAGCAGCTTAGAAAACCAGCTGGCATCTATCTGCATCTTTATGTGAGTAAATATCTTTAAAAATCCAACTCCACTTCCTTATAGTTAGCATTTAATTTTTTTTTTTTCCCCAGAGTGCCCATGCTCCCATGACCTCACTGAAAGGAAGGGCGCTAAAATTATATGGCAAGTCTTATAACGTACACAGACACATTACACTGTATGTAAATGCACATCTCAGGTCTGGAAAGAGGTTGAGTCTTTCACTGGGCTGAGGGCCAGAGAGGTGCTGGAAGTAGAGCAGTGTAAAGATTTTTTTCTGTGGACATTGGATTGTTTAGGGGCCTTAACGCACCTCTCTCCCTTCAGTCACGTTGAGGGTGGTGTAGGTATCCCTGCTTCGCTGGGTGCGTGGTTCCCACATACAGACTGAAGTAGAACCAGCCTCTTGGAAGGGGCCAACCTTTAGCACGACCGGATTATCTGATCTGCACAGTAGCATATACAAAAAGTTGGAGATACGATCTTACTTTCATCCTCACCTACCTCATCTGTGCAACCCCTGTGGGGTTGTGCTGCCTAATGCGCGGAGATCTTCATCTCTAAATCATGGCAAGGATAAGAAGGGTTTATTTTGCTCTGCCCCTCTTCTCTCCCTGCTCTCCAAATACTATTATAGTGGGTTTTTTCAATAGTTTAAGAAATGCTCAGTAGCAAAATTGAAGAAATTGGGCACAGCCCTCCTTCAAGCAGAGTAAAATGGTCCCAAGCAGCCAAAACAAGAGTCCTCTCTCACAGAGGTGTCTTTGTGCAGTATAAAACTAGCAGAGCTGGGTCTGTGCCACATTTTCCTTGCCCTGTGAGGAGTGGAGGGCTGAGAGCATGGCTGAAAAAGGCTCAGGACATTCTCACAGTCGGGGCTGGCAGTACTCCTCGGAAGGCTGTTCCAGCTGGCCGGGATCAGAGCATCCCCAGGGGTGTGACAGATTCCCCCAAGAATGAACAAGCAGACTGAAGAACATGAAGATGTGTCTCCTTTCTCCCACCCCCTGCTCTGATCCCAAACCCAGGTCAAAACCAGCTCATTTCAGCCCCCAAAAAATAGCCTTTTGATTCCCCTTCCAGAGCCAGTCTTTCTGTAGTAGCTATTTAAAACGTTGCAAGTTTCTGCTATCAAGATTTTCCTTCTATTTGCCTGGGGAAAATAATTGATACTAAGCTCAAATAGGCAGCCTCCTCCATGCAATTCTTTTCTCTAAACAAATTAGCATACGTTGGAAAACTGTCTTGGAAATGAGACAAGCAATGACTCGATTTGAACTGTTTATGTTGGCTGAACATTATGACACTGGGAAAGTCCGGTGCTGGTCAATATTCTTTTTCTTGGGAATTGACAGTAATAGCTTACTCAGAAGAAATGCGACATCTTGCATACTACCAATACCAAGCCTGGAGCTGCCGGCAAAGCCTTCTGTTATTTTAAGGATGCTTTACTGTAATTTTTCATTTTGAGGAGTTGCTTGATTGCATTATTTCCAGTATATGTTTTATGCCAAAGACGCAGCTAGGATTCTTACCAGTACACAGCTGTCTTGGCACTGTGAACTCTTTTCTTGAATTGTTGCCTTGTAAAAACTCTCATTGATTTTGAAGTTCTCTGACTTACATTTAAGTCTTAACTGCCTGAGGTCCAACATACCTAACCAATTTTCTTTTACTTCATATTATATGCTCAGCTATCAAACAGAATTGACTATACTGGTTGTAATACCATGACATATGGGGAGAATGGTCAAACGCCGTGTGTAGGATAGCTGAGAGTGTCCTGTCCTTCGCTGCGGCCAGATACCCACCACATGGGAGAGTCTGCTCAGAGCTGACATCTGCAGCACACAGACAAGGAACAGAAAATACTTTGGGGGAAAGAAAAGGAAAAAAAAAAAGTGAATTACTTCTGATGAGTATTTTGAATGATGAAATGTTTTGACTACCTCATAAACTGACTGCAAAGGGAAAGACAAAAATAGCTAATGGAAATTTTGCAATTTCATTTTTTCATCCACCTTAACTATAAAAAGATACTTCTGAAGCCTTCATGTGGGATTTTTTAAATTCGCAGAGTTCAAGACATTTCAAAGAAAGGTGATAAAACTTGTATCCCCATTTTACAGATGGTGAGACAAAAATATTCCTCACATTTACCTTATACCTTATGTCTCTGCTGCCTAATAAAACCTGGTCCAGGAAGACCGCTGCCTGCTTCCTCCAGTAAGACAAACCATAGAACTTAGGGTCTTCTGGCTTTTGGTTCATTCTCCACAGCAATGAAGGGGAGTTAGAATCACCTTCTGGAGTGAGCTGAGCTGAGATGGCAGTGTGTGTTGACAATACACATTTAAATATGCATCTAACTTTAAGCACTGAGTAGTTTTCCTGAAATCATTCAAGACTACTCTGTGCTTAAAGTTAGATGCATATTTAAATGTGTAGCTAAATCAAGATATGTTCTTGTATCAAGATAAGTAAAGCTGTAAAAAAAGCATCTTCAACTTGGAATAAGAAGTATTTTTTTTATCTCAACAAGAACTACACAGAGAATAAAGTTCTGTTAAAACTACCTTTCCTATTGAAGCCAGAAAGAAAAATATCCTAATTTTATGGGCTTGTGAAAAAATAACATATTTTTCACTTGAAACTTGATTTTTTTCTAAGTAGATAAAAAAATAACAGCCATCTTTAAAGAAAAATTATTGGATCAAAAAGACTTAAAAAAAAGAAGAAAGAATAAAATGTCTGAAGCCATATTGATCCTTAAGAAAAAGTTGGATTGGACCATAGCTCAATTTAAAAGCTGCCAACACCTGAAGAAAATACATTTTCATCCTGAAAGCTTGTCTGCTTTATTTCTACCCGATTTGTTAATCCAATAAAAGGTTGCATTTTAACTATCTTGACTCACTTGAGAATAATTGGCATTTTTTTTTCATTTTATGGCATCATTTAAGTTTTAGAACGGATTATTTGCCTGCATATTCCTGCCTTTTGCCACGGCTGATAGATGAGTTCCCACTCAGCGGGAACTCTCCAATTTCTCTTTTTGAGCTATATACCGTGCAGCTACTGTGAGATCTTCTGTTTGGCTGAAACCTTGTCCGGTGCAAGGGGCTGGAAGTGCCGTACCATGACTCCTGCCCTAGAGCAAGGTGTCCAAGAGGGCTGAAATGTTGAGTTACAGGCCAAAGACAACGTTGTGTTCCCCAGGGAATTAAAATAGGCTAAACTAGGAAGAAGGCATGGCAAAGCAGGGAAAAATACATTGCTGCAACACTGGAGGGAGGGGATAAAAAAATTATTTCTATATATGTGTGTGTATTCTGACCCACTGATATCAATGGATTAACCCCTCCAGAGCTCAGTATCTTCTGGATTAGTCTTGTGGAGCATCCGTGACGGCTATTGCTATCAGCACTCCTTGGGAGTAGCTGCGAACAGGCTGTCTCACAGCCCTGCGCATCCACTGGCTACGGGATATAAATTCCATCTTCCTTTTACAGAGTCCAGGGTGGGTTTTTATGTGAAAAAGTAGGGATTTTGCCCTTAGCGAAGTCTTGCTTGCCGCACACAAAATGTCCTGTGTGAGGGAATTCTCCCTATCAAAGGAGAGCCATTTTCGTCCTGATTTGTGTCTGAAACATGAAAACAACATAACAGCTGCATGCTGCGTTGAATAAAGAACATACACATGCATTTAAATCACTTATATCTTACTTTTTTATGATGCAATTGTGAATTATGTTCTTTTTGCATCTGTAATTAGAGGGCAGAACAGATGGTGAAGGCTTCGTTTAAAGTGATGTGTCCATTAAAATAACCTATGCTGCCAAATGATTGTTCACTATAGCAGGGTATTCATTCACTAGAGCAGGCTTTCTGCTCTCTTGAAATACGTTGGGAAGGCCTCTGGACTTGACAAAAATCCTTTTTAATTTTAGGGCTTTCCTATAAAAAGACTGACTGTACAGGGTTAGCACTAAACCCTCCAAGCGTATGTTTTACTGTATCTTTACAATTTTAGGATGACCTTGTTTATAACGAAAGGATGTGAATAAAAGATAAAGGGAAAGGAAAAAGGGAAAGAAACCCAGAATACATTAATTTACTTTAAAGCGTAATTATTTTGTGACTCTTAATGAATTTCCAGGGTTGTTATACCCAACCTGGAGCAGAGGGTGACCTATTTTCAGCATAGGATCTGTCCTGGTGCTCAGTGTAGCAGCGATTAAGGTCCATGGCTAAAGTGCTCTAGAAATATTTACACTGATCAGAGCAGTCACACATGATGGTTGCGCAAAAAAAAAAGTATTTCTAAGTCTGGTGATGAGGAAAAATACTTAATCTGTCCCTTTCTCTTCCATTCCCTCTTCTTGGGAGATCACTCACTATCAAGACAACTGTCCCACAATAAGAGAGTGGGAAAATAAAGAATTTGGTTTTGCTCAGTGTTCTTCTTAGTAGGGAGACAGGTAAAGAGGTGAGGCACTCACTGCCAAAAAACATCATTTAAAGGAATAAAATCTTTGAGTATTGGGGTGAAGCCAACTTTGGCCAGTTGTGATTGGAGTGTACTGCCAAAGTCAGCTGGGAAGCCTATGAAACCTGGTCATCAGTCTTAATCCAAGTTCTTAGTCCAGATGTATTTTAATAATATAATTTGGTTTTATGTGTACATGTGTGTGTTCTCAACAGGGAGGTCAATGACTGAGTGGAAAATGAGATTTTTTTTTTAATAGATATTTCTCCAATTCAGTATAATGTTATAACAAAATAATAACAATGGCAAAGTCTCTGCAATGCTGCTAATTTCATCTCTGAGGTGGAGAATATTCATCAGGATTGTCCCATGGCCCATCTGATGAACGCTGGAACATGCCCATGGTGTATGGATGCAAAATAAAACCAAAAGTCCTTTTACTCAAGCCACCTGAAAAATATTAAGTGATATATAGACCAGATAGTTTAAGCTGGTTTAGAATAATTTATTGTGGAGGTAACAAGTCAAAGTCTTTGGTGCTTCAAGGGAATAAAAAAATCTGTGAAATAAAGAAGGCTATTTCTGTTCAAAATGTGAAGACAGCCGAATGCTTTTCATGCTGACATGTGATTTTAATTTGTGGACACCAGTCAAGTGATTCACATGTTAAACTGTCCCATGGCATTGTGAGACAGCACGACTTTCTCGGGCAGATGAGCGAGAATTTATAAAATTGCCTGTCTCAGGTAGTTCAGAAGGAGCACAACGCTCTGCGACACATTCATTGCTGGTATGATACATAGGTCCCTAAAGTAGTGAACAGCTAACAGATGAACAGATTACATCACAGGTTGAGAAGAAAATAAAATGTGGTGGCTAAACACAATCTTTTTAATTGGCATTTGCATTATGTTCTATATAAATATGTTTTTGAGGGGAGGGGACTCTGTCAGCACTTGAGTAGTTTCACATGCTGCCTATTTGTGCTCTCTAGGCTGCAAACCAGCTCGTCAGCGATCAGCTAGATTTTAGAGCGGATCTATTATTCTGAGCACAATTCAGATATACTCTTTTTTTTTTTTCCCCCATACCTATGACTATTGTGTTTCCATACCTGCCGTTGATCATCATTTCCCAATTATTGTAACATGAGAAGCACACATGGTTTCCAGACTGCACTTCTGATCTCCTCCAGTCCACAGCTGTTTGCTTAATGAATGCTTGTGGTTTGTTTCCCTTTCCCTGGAATTACAGAAAGGGAGAGAGAGAGAGAGGAAAAGGGGGAGGGAGGCCATAGATCAGAAAAGAATTTACTAATTTAAATGTTGATTATGGCATAAGTGGACTCCAAGGCAGTGCCCAGGTTACACTCCATTAATATCAAAACAAGCTTTATGAGTCTGGTCACCCCAGAACTGGAATGAGTATGCATATAGGAGATGAGACCATCAGCACTTAAATAAGTCTGCATGAGGAGGTAATAAGTGACATGCTTCTGTGGAGGACGGTTTTCAGGTCTAGAAAAAACCTTTTTGGATAAAGCACATCCCAGAAAATGGCATTAACACAGGACAAAGACAACATCAGTGTAAAAATGCCAGCAGCCTGAGACGTTCTGCTGGGGCAGCAAGCAAACAATGGGCACAAACTGTCTGAGGCATTGCGTAAAGATAGCAATAATCCTTAATGGCAATTGTAAAAGGTGCATTATGTTTGGCAACAGAAAGGAAAATGCAAATTGATTCTTTCTGTTTACATTTAAGTGCTTACTGAAGTCTGCAGGTAGACTTACAGGTATGTTAATCTGTCAGACCAGAGGAATTTAGTTTATTCTCATAAATGTAAAATAATTTCTTTTTGTGTCTTTGTTTTTTTCTTTTTTTTTTTTTTTTTTTTTTTGTGTTTTTTTTTGGTGCGTGTGGTTTTTTCCTTCCCCCCGCCCCTTTCTTTCATTCCTTGCATTGCTTTCCAATCCAGACAGTGTTTTTAAGTCTGGTCTCTTCGTATTCCCCTGTCGACACACCTCTGAGCCAAGCTGATGGACAAAATGAGTCTCCAAGCTGAAGCCTTTCAGAAATGATATACAGGAATTAGTGCTGATATGCACTGATGGGGAGCTCTACTTCTGTTTCATCAATGGCTGGGGAAACTGATCCAGGACAAACTTTGGAAATCTTTTACAGCCATCTGATGCAAAGTGATTTTTAGCTTTCCATCACCTTTGACACATGAACACTGGCATAATTTTTGTACTACTGTGGTCCCTGCCAGGGGCAGTTCATCAGATAGCAGGGATTAGGGACAAGTGAGCTAGTTCAGCTGGAATTCCCGCCTAGCTCCCCTTTCACCTCTGTGGCCTATTCTGTGATACGTACTAAATCTGAACCATATACATTACATTCTACTATCACCATCCTGTGTAACTCCTCTTTAATCTCTTGCTGCCATTGAATAGTGTGGAGCCAGTACTTCTAAATTTCATGACGCCATTGAATTCCGTGGGGGAAACCTGGGCTGTATTGAAGGCAGCAGCAAACCTCTCATGGGTGGTCAGGTTTTTACCCAGCGCCTCGACTTCCACTTTTCTCAAAAGCAGAAAGCCTGATTTCAAGCCAGCTCGAATTTTTTTGTTGAACAATTCTGGAAAGTCAAAATGCAGCTTTTAACAAAATCATCTATTTTAGAGCAAAACGTCTGTTTCGATGACATTTGATTTTGTAAAACAATGCAATGAAGTATTTCAGTAATGTTGAAATATCATGTGTCTATACTGAAGCATAGATTTATTTTTTCATTTCAAACGACTTTTATGAAAGAAAAGTCAGCATTTATTGTGCAATTCTTTCAAGTTTAAAAGGTCACTGTGGGAATGAACACTCTGATGTTATGCAGATGAAATGTTTTGTTTTGACTCATAATAAAAGTTTTATTTTGAAATCTGTTCATGTTAAAACTGCTTTGAAATAGGAAAAGAAACATAAAATAGTAGTACTTCCTAAGTACAGGAAAGCTTCCTGCTCCGATCCACGTACTTTTTACATTTTTATTGAAAAAGTTATGTTATGTATTGCCCATAGGTATATGGGCTCCCCAATTAACTTGGCAACTCCGTAGGAAAATTGCAACTGCTGTGGAGAGTATTATTTATTTACAAGTTTAACTTAGAGTGTAATGTTGGGGAAGTTTCTATCTCCAGTATTACAAATCCACATATTTTCTTATTTCTACCACCGAACCGCTGCTGTTGCTGAATGCTGCCTTCCAATAAGATGTGTCTAAATGAAGTGATTCATGTACCTACTGACAGTCAGGAAGATAACTGATAAACATTGCTTCATAAGCTGCTATGCAGATGCAAAATGGGCAATCTACTGACGTAAAAAATTAGATAAAAGACACTCAAGCGACGTACATCCTACAAAATACATGAATTAACTTCTTCAAAACCCTTCACTCATTTGCAGAATTGAGGAATACAAAGTGTTGCTTGTAACAGGAAATAGGGATCTTTAATCAAAAGTTAATTGATGTGTATACCACATTTTTCTTGGATTCTTCTGCTCCTTCTCTAACTTCAGACAAGGGTGTATCAATTTTTCAATATGTCTTGCTGTTTCTTGGAACTGAACGTCTAGATTCTAGATCCTCGTCGAAGATTCATGGGTTTAAATTTGAAGTAACTCCATTAACTTCAAGAGGGAATTCAGCCCGTTGCATCTGGCTCACATCTTTCCCTTTCATTCAATTAGTGTTTGGCACAAACATACAGCTACTTAAAAGCTTTCGATCTGGTTGGGAAAAATCCTCATGGCAAAAGACAACAGAAAGAGCAATCCAGTGACCTGCAAGCTTAGGTGACTGAAGCCAGATGTGTTCAGCTGCTTAGCAGTCTTAAAGCCACTTGTTAGGCAAGGCAGAGGCAGAACAGCATCTAACATTGCAGAAACCTTTTATCTTGCGTTGATGGCAAAATTTCAATATGAATCTTAAATCCAAACTTTTTCTAATGTCCCCTGGAGAAGTGACCTGGGACAGTCAGTTAATTACGGTACAGCATTTGTTATATGTGTTTGAAAGACGATGCAGAAGAAAAGGTTCTTATAAATGTTATAAATTGCAGGATTTTAGGCAAGAGCTCATTTGGCTTTGGGATAAAAAGTTAAACGAGCAGTAAAAGTTTGCACTGGGACAAATTTAGGGAAAGTTCAATGTTCTGGTCACTGTCACAGCAAGGGGTTAATAGGATGTTAATGGGAATTGGAGTGGGAATTGGATTAGGACCAAAATGGAAAGAAACCCCAGAAATTGTGGTAATTTCTACAATTCCAGATGGACATTCTTAGATAATGAACAGAACAGGGCAGGTACTGTCGAGCACATCCAACACATGTTTGCCAGCATGCCATACCCCTGACCTAGAAAGACCATTTTTACGAGTTAGAGGTTGGCTTGGGTTTCACAACCGTTATGCAGTCCTTGGTCTTGCTGCTGAAATTACCAGAAAATGGGAATTTTTAGAAGCGGTTTCTCACTGTGTGTATGCCTTCAAAATGAGAGACATTATTTTTCCTAAACGTACTGTTAATACAGACTGGATTCAGACCGGTGACCAAATGCTAAAGAGCTTTATAGTTTCTATGCAGCTGTTCAAGTCATCCAGCCTGACCAGAACATGCTGCAGTCTAAGGAGAAATGGCAACTTCATCGTTAATGCTGGTTGGAATGAAGAAGAGTGATGCAATCCGTAACAGGCCCTCTTTTCACAATACATGTGCCAAACAAAAACAAAAATACAAACCACAGCACATTATAAATGACATAGGAAATGAAAACTTCCAACCACTGTTCAAGGGAAATAGAGAAAAGAGAGAGATAAGCAATCATTATAGTGCAGTCTTTTTCTGCTCAATAATATTAAGTTCAGGCAAAACTGGAAGGGTTCACATCCTCAGACAAGGAAAAATGTTTTTCATTCTCTTATAATTCAATCTTTCATCCTTTTCTTCTTATTTATTTGACTTCTGAGACATTATGTTCATTCAGGTGCTAAGCTCCCATTGGGCTTGAAGTGGAATTAGCTTGGGATGTAGGAAGCTGGAAACTGTGAGCAAGGCAAACCCCTATGAAACTAAATTAAGTAGTTAGCTCATCTCTCCTCATAGTGTCTTAGCCTGCAATAGAACAAAAGGCCAAATTTAACCCTGATGTAAGAGGTCAAAACAGTTAAGAATTAAACCAATAGGAAAATTTCTCTTTATTTGACTAACAAGAGAAAGCCTTCTGTATAAACAGGCATCCTCCTCCTCTTCCTAATCTCTTAAACATCCGGCCAGGATTAGGGTCCTGTTGCACTAACTGCTATATAAACCCAGAAGACAGAGCAGTTCTTCTGCAAAGGCTCTTTATTTTAAACGGACACAAGGCAAAGGCGGGAGAGAAAGGGATACCGTACCCAAAAAAGAATTAAGTTTGTGAGAAATCTGCTCGGATCCCAACATCAGAGAGACAAATATAATAAGAGCATTTCCAGGCAAAGTACAGCACTCGCATCCAAAACTGCTAACCTTAACTGCTGCTTATATAATAGAGAGAAATAAATGAACTACCATTGCTTCACGGCTCTACTTTTTGTTATAGGTCAAACTTTATCGGTAGAGACGGCTGCTAATCCCTGCCTGGCAAGATGTGGATGCAATTGTTTTATTAAGGAGTTGTTTCACAGCATTAATGCGATCACCAAATTTGAGGGTGGGAAAGACTTTTGGAGGTTTATCATTCTCTTGCTTTTTGACGCACGGATAGTATATTAGGGTCCCCTGTTATCAATTTATTGTGGCTTCAGGATACCAGCCAACGCAGACCTCAGAGCTTCCTATCTTTTATCTTGTGTCTGCGGTGACTTTTCTCCCGCAGCAAGGCATTAGATCAACTCCGTCGCCAGCTTAGGGGAAATCCGTCAGTTAGCATCAGTGGAGGAATGAAGAGGAATGACCTGGCAAGAAGCAAAGTAACCTCGAACTTGAGCCAAGAGCTTGTCAGAGAGCATAACAGCATCACCCAGTTTTCTCTGGGTGTTGAGAGAAAAAAACATGGAGGGTGGCGGTGGCTGCCGCAGCGAGCAGGATCCACACCCTCTCTGCAAACAAACACCAGCTTCAATAAGTGCCTTTTTAATGTGCATTGAGTCTTTGTGTAGGAAAAGGATGTGCAGTTGGCAAGTACAGAGCTGTAAGAGGATAGTTTGAACATGCTGATAAAACGTCTAGCTTTACTCCAGAGTTGACTTTATCATTTACCCAGGGATATTGTTAGTAGAAGATGATAGCCACGCTCCGACAAGAGACAGACAGTGAAATGTATATGAACAAAACAGCCATTGTGGTGAATTCTATCCTGTTTGTGTGGTGACTTCTCTATCCATAATCACACAACTTTACAGGCAAGAGATAAAACACAAAGCAGGCGGGGAGAGATGCGGGGGTAAAGAAAGGGAAAAGAGAGCACACCGAGATCAAGGGGCTCTGGTAAGAAAGACGGACACTGTCCCTCTTAAAGCCTCAACACTAACAAAGAAAGGGAAGAGAAAAGAGAAAGAAATCTCCGGTGCCTGTGTCCTTAGGCGAAGGGATGGCGGCTGGAGCAGTGGGGTGAGGTGTGCACTTTGGAAAATGAGGTTAGCCAGTTCACTCCTGCCAGATGGTCTGCAGGAGCGGCCGGAGCATGGTGGCAACAAAAAGTCAATGCCATGAATGGAAAGAATGGCTTTCCTGCCCTCAGACGAAGCTGTGGGGATTACTGAAATTAGAGCTGGGCTCATGCTGCAAACATTTTCCCCTGAGCGTTCACTTGCAGTGAAAGGAAAACAAATTTGCACCCGTGTGTAACATGCCTCTTTTGTATTCGCCTTCCATGGGTCTCTCCACCCACTGAGTTTTATTTGTCTAATGAAGACTTGAGGGCTGTGAATTTTAAGCTCCCATGTCTGACGATTCCTGGCTGAAGTGGTATACTTCATTGTATTTATTATTTCTGTTGATTTAAGTCAATATAAAAAGTCCTATTCAGGAAGTCTCAACAGGGTTTTAATTGCAAATGATGGACATTCTGTGATTGAAAATAATCCTAAGGAAATAACGCTGGTTGAACTGGTACTGTCTTCAGCAAGGCCAGCAAGACTGCAATGAACCAGAGGAGGATCTTACCACCACCTTTGCAGATAGGACCTAACTTGCACAAGCAGCACAGCAGCGGCTAAAGACTTCACGAAACCCCTTTCCAGGAAGGTTTTTTGGTACATAGCACGTAGCCCAGGGAGCAGGTTTCCCCTTGGCCCTGCCGGAGAGGCAGCAAGGAAGATTAATCAATAATCTGACTGTGGGATTTTCCTGTAGGACCAAGGTTTATATGCAAACATCCAAGGCATAACAGCCCTTGAAGTGACTTAGCCTTGGTTCCATATCTACCCCTGAATGAATGAGGACAAAATGTGCTGTACTTTCCAAGGCACAGCTCATGGAAGCAGCTTCCTCTATGCAATATGTTCTGCCTTGAACTTTGCCTCTCTGCTTGGGAGTTCATAACCTGAAGGCTCTGACTCACAAACTCCCGTGGTCTCGACTGCTGGAGGTTACTGCTTCTCTGCCAGAGGTTACTGCAGGGGTGGCAGAAGGTACCTCTGCAGTCACTTTGCAGTCAGAAATATTAGTTCAGACTACTGGAGGGAGGAAGGGGAATGATGGAGTTCACCATTGCTAAATACACTAGAGCCCTATGACTCAGAGCTCTAAAAGTGAGCAGGTCCATGCAATTACTTTCAGTATATGTGCTAAGCAAAAAATCTCTTCAACTCTCTAGGTAGAGAATGTAATGACAGTGATGTTTTTCTTCTTCTAATCAGATGCCATTAGAACCAGAGAGATAAAGGGTTAATCTCTTCCAGAATTCTGCGTTGCCACTTACCTCCTGCTCCATCCTTCAAGTGAGCTAAAGCCTGCCAGCATCTCCTGGTGTCCCCCCTGGTTTTGGTGTCACTCTGAGCCTTGCTGAAAGCAAAGGGTGTGCTTCCACAGGCTTAGCCAGTCTGGAAAGAAAACCAATTTCTTCTATGTTAGGTGAAGAATCACAGCGCAATTAAGACTGATTATGAATCTTTATCTGTATGTTATTAAAGACAGAGTATTTTTAGTTAGATATTATAATGTGTTTGGAAGACATTTTTATTGCGAACTTGTACCAGGCCTTTAGAAGTATTTAAAATGAATTATTTGCTTGACTGTAATCAAGAGTTGGGTTCAGTGTTCAGAGCCATCCGTACAAAGCTGGTTGCATGCTTTGAACATCTATCCATCTGGAAGAGTAGCAGCTCATTCCACAGAGACCATGAAAGAGCCAAGAGATAATAACACATTTTTTTTCAACTGATAAAGGCCAAACTAGAACCATAAATTCAGGAGCAATAATTTGTTACCAGTTGTTTAATAGATTTACCACTCTGTGCCATTGCATGCTGGGCTTTGAGTTCATATCCCATTTTTATTATAAGTTTTTTGTGGTTCTGTTATTCCTGCTTAGACCTGTTAATATGAAAATGTCTGAACATTAGGGTGTGTGTGGAATCATGTCTCCAGGGGAGCAGTGCAACCTTGCTGCTGAATCTTTTAAAGCTGGACTGCCCAAAATGTGCTGCAGGGAAACAAAAAAACCCCTCAACTACATTAGCAGGGAAATGGACTACTTTAAGTGACATAATAGGTGTTCTCCAAAGCTAACTTCTACAGTTCCCCAATAGGAAAATATTGATTTAATGAGCCAAAGGAAAGCAGAAACTTCTTGAGTAAGAGGTGAATTTCATGATGATTCACTTTTTTTTTTAACCGTGGAGAAGACTGTTTCTAACCTATATCTTGCAAGCAAACCCAGAAGCTATCATTTGTCAGCAAATAATAATGCATGGGGTGCATCCTTTTTCTTTATGAAAACAGCATAAATCTGAAATTCCTCCCTGCTGGAAAGAAATTTAATATTTAAAGGTAATTTGACCTGTACATGTGTGTGCCATGAATCTTTTATGTGACCTACAGCAAATGTATTTATATAGTATTATTCTGAGGATAGTTATCTCTTATTCATTTTCTGGGATATTATTTTTCTTTCTTTGACTAATGTACATTTGGCCTTCTCATTTCCCCACTCAGCCAGAACTGTGTTAACCTTCCTATTTATGCCTTTTTTTCCTGGTTTTCAAGGTCTGGTAACTAACACTGGACCATATGTGTCTAATATTATGATAGAACTCTTCTTTTTGCTAACATAAAAATATGTCTTTTTTTGTTTAACCCTCTTATTTCTATTGTTGCTGTTATTGTTACATAATTGAGTCAATAGTGATGTGTCAGGTGAAGGGGAAAACAATCAGAGAGTGGAAAATCACTAATTTTATTGTTTCACTTTAATTTCTGTTCCTTTGCAGAAAGAATTTATGGGAGGTTCACATAGTTTTGGGTAATGTGTTATCTCTGACCAGATCTCCTTTGCAGCGGACAGACCCCTTAGACTGAAATTCTACACAGGGACCAGTGCAAAAGATATATCCCGTTTACATCCCACTTAGCCATATTTTGAACTAACTCTGCATGAATTTGAAGGCCTTGTCATCTCTCTCGACAACAGTGAATTTCATACACTGAAATTGTGATGTGTTGGTCTGTTACAGGGGCTTTGATTGACAAAATGGCTGTTCTCTGGACGTCTGATGAAGCTACTGCCTCCAGTCCTGCCTCTGCTGCAAAGATATCTGTACGGCTTGTCAGTCAGCCCCTGACACACCGCTATTTACAGCATGGCATTTTATGGTAGATCATCACCAATTTCAGTTGGTTTTCAAACAGTGTACAGTAAACTGCAGTGGTTCAGGATTGACTGATTGACTCCATAGCTCACATAGCTGTGGAAGGAGGAGTAGGATGGGCAGCTGGGACAGGAAACTCATCAGATGTCCCAAATGAAGCTGTCCCTCCTCATCCATCAAAACCTTCAATTGCATCTTTGAGTTCAATGGATCTGACTTCTAATTGCTTTTAATCATGTGTGTTGATCTCCTACTTTTATTACACTGGACCAAAACCTAAATCAGTCATTTTATCTCCCAGTTGCTCTCAACTGTTGGATGGGCAGGCCACTTACTGTCTTCACTGTGGCAGCACACAGCTGCATTTACTGTGCTCTCGCCATAGGTCTGCTGCCTCCAGGAGTTCTGGTTCAACTTCACACAGCGGTATCTAAAGTCTTAGCATCTCTCCATGCTGAAGCTATTGCTTATACCTGCTTTGCACAAACACAAGATCCAGGAGAGGGTATGCCCCACGGAAGAGAGAAGTCAGGAGCATACTGTTGCCCCTAAAACCTGTTTGCATTATGGTCTCTCGTCAGCTTTTCCAGGTGTCCTGGTTTCATTAGGGCCAAGGATGTCCACTGGTCAAGGGAGACATATAGAGGTGACTCCTGTTAGCTCATTCGGTCTTCTGGTGTGTTGTTGAACTGTCTTGAGAAAAAAGGCCATCGAGGAAGGGGACACAGGCTGGATGCACAGTCCTGCAGAAGGGCAGGGAGGAGTTGTGGGTAGACCTTTTCTTGATGGTTGTCACTCAGTAGCAGTTGTGGTTCAGTTTCTGTGTTCCAGGATACGTTAAAATTTGAGCTTGGGAAAGAGGAATTTTTCCATAGGTTATTATTATATTTTTCTGATGTCATGAAAGTATAAACAGTTCTTATTAAATCCTATTATTTAATACAAAACACAAGGTTTGGGACTGAAAGCGTTGGCAGGGTTCTTTGAATATAGCACTGGCAGAAGCACAAAGAAATTTGTATCTATGAGTTGTCTGTATTACTTGACACATTTTTGTTGGGAAAGCCAGTTTGGTTCAGACATAGTGTAATCGTACCAGACCGTTTGCCCTTTCCTGAGTCTCCCATTGACCTTCATACTCCAGTGAATCTTAATTTTTAAGCCTGGGGAAAGATAGCCTGTTGCTTCAGGATGTTGCTTCAGGCCCCTAGCGGCATTAAATGTATTGTTTGACATCTCTTAACACTGTAAATCAAACCGTGCCTCTTATACAATCGAAACTGAGGTATTTAGTGGGCTGAGGAGGAAAGAAAGTAGGCTAGGGGAAATGGTAAATAAGCATTAAAAATATCAGAAAAAAAAGCAGCTGAAGTGCCAAATACAGAAACGCATATCTATGCACAGACACTTGCATAGATTTGTGTGTGTACGTGTGCGTGCACGCACGCACACACACACAGAGCAACATTACCCAAGGTCTGATAGTGACCTACAGCAATTGAACAGCAAAAGGACTCCTCAAAAGACAAATATTCTTTTTCTTTTTTTTCCTCTTTTTATGTCAAGAAAATTTGCAGCCAGGATTTATGACTGTAGCATTATTTGTCCGAATGATGTATGTTGGATTTATATCCGGCTACATGTAAGCAACTGTGTGTGTGTGTTTTGTTTCTTCCCTGAGTTTATTTTTCTTGTTTCCACGTGCGAAGATCCAAGTATGAGTGCAAAAAGATGTAATTGTGATAAGTTGGTAGACATTCAAATTGTGAAGCTTATCTGAGGCTTGTCTGGGTGAATGTACTGTAGATGCAAAACATTTTCAAAATCTCACGGGAACTGGACATCTCTTGCAATATTTCAAGTGGAATCATTTTCTTGGGCTGAAAAGTTTTAGATGCTGGAGAAAATATAAAGACGGGGAATAAAAAAAGGCTACTCACAGTTCCAAAATATTTTTGCCTGATTTCAGATCAACCGGTCACATAAGATGTCAGCTGAAGTAGCAGGGTTTTCACGGTCAAGTTGATAGTGCAGTACGAAAGGGTTTTGTACTGAAGGTCCCTGGGAATTTTGGTCTGTGGCCGTGTTATTTGGCTTCCTGTGCTGGACAGACTTTGATCTCATCTTTAGCTATGGAGGCACAGCAAATTTTTAAATTTGTCTATGTGGCATGAGAAAAAGAAAAAGATGATTCCCACCATTGAAGAAACTTCAGAGTAAGTAACGTTGGCCTTTTGTGTGGTAGAGAATATACTGCTGAATATAAACTGTCCACAAGCTCCAGAAAAGAAGCAACCTCAATCTGTGCTGGCCCAGATAGATATTATTCCTCCACGTAGGACACACTGTAAACACACTTAGAAGTAACACAATGAAAACAATCTTGTTTGCCCTATTTCTTTAGAGCACTTTGTCCAAAGAGAACAGCAGGACTGGCCTGTAGCCTCATGACCCAGGACTTCCCCTGGATTATTGTAATGCTTCCAATGGTGTTGTGTTTCTCCTGTGGTCTTTCAGCTCAACGTGTTTCTCAGCGACATCCCACTTCTTCAAAAAGGAAATTCTCAGCCTAGAAGACTAATGCAAAGACCCCAATGGTCTCAAGGTACGGAGCATAACCTCTCAGAATGAAATTTTCCCACATGTGCAAGTATGAAACTTCTAATTTACGAAGGAATGTTTACCAAAAGTGGGGTTTTTGGAGTAGGCAGTGGTAATTAGTCCTTTGGGGATTTTGTGGCATAGGGACAGATATGCCTGTTTTGTCTCCACTGTAGGATATAAAATGTTCAGAAATGTGTTGAATCAGGACTAAAGTGGATCCAGCTCTGTCCAGTCTTGTGCTGTTTTAAGAATCTTGGGAAGAACAGACATTGTGGGTGGTTCATTGCACCGACCAAGAGCATCTGATGATGTTTCTGCTTCCCAGAATGTCATGATTTTGAAAGATATCATGAAAAAAATATAAATATGTCAGGACCAATCTCTGACATTCAGATGTGAGGAAGTCAGCGTTGTTTCAATGCTTGTAGATCACTTAGTACTAGCCAGTAAATTGCTGAAAGCACTTCATTCTTGCTTGAGAAGGATTCCCCAAGCTCCAGGTGAATCTCTAGAAAATATGTTTTCAAGAGGTACATGTTTCAAGAGGTCTGTTCATTTGCTGAAACTGAGAAATGGAGAGAGCACAAAAGTGCATACCAGAGCCACAACCTCCCTTGCTTGGATGACTCACAAGAAATTGTCTTCTCTGTGAATCTCCATCTGTGGAACCTTGGAGAGATCTGAATCTGTTTACACTGTGTGCTCACTCAGATACAAAAAATCACACGCACTTTGCTCTGAGGACAGCTGAATGACACGCAGGTAATACAAGCTTTTCAAGAGGCCTGACATAGCAGATTATTTTTTCCTCGTCTACCTCACAACAAAATATTCCAATGGATTTTACCAGACCTTGTCAGGTGAGGAAAAAGGAAGGATGGGCAAACATACAAGAATTTATTTTTTTTGTTGTGTCTTACCATTCTCTTCTTTCTATCTCTTATTTTTCAGTCAACCTGACTTCAAAACAGAGTAAGAAGATTTGATCTCACCATGCCTTGGCTGTCCAGGGGATTGAAATTGCATAGAGCCCGGAATAGATGTGCATGGAAATTGCACATTTTATACTGATGACTGCACAAGATCAGAAGCCATGGCAATGCTGACACTTTTGGCCTGGTATTTGGTGGGGCTGTGAAAAAATGTGAAGCTGCTGTTGCAGATGTCTTATTTTCTGACTTGGAGGGGAAGAACTTGTAGTTTCAGAGGTACCACTACTGCAGATCAGTGACAAGGAGGAGACTTTGGTATCAGTCCACTAGCATATCCCTCACAAGCCGAGAAAAGTTAATATAAAGCATTGTAATCTCTTTCACAGCCTGCAGGACTCATAAGAAACCATAAGAAGAAGTTTCTCAAGCTTGAAGTGTTCTATAGGATACTAAATCTTAAGTCTCCTGGAGGCCACTGGGGAAATGAAAAGGTGTAGTTGTCACATTTTGTCAAAGTATAACATCTATATAATAAGCCAGTTAGCTCCCTTTCCTCAGACCCAGCCCCGCTTGATGTACTAAGGCCATGTTCATTGTTTTCCAGTCTTATTGGTGTGTTTTTTTTAATCAAAGCAAAATAAAGCTAACCTTGGGCCAGATCCTCAGATGCTTTAAATTGGTGTTGCTCCACTCTGGCTGATTAGACTGATTTATTTCAGCTGGGAACCTGGCTCTTGAGACATGTTCTCATTCTCTGTTCTCTTCCATCTCTTTAGCCCCTTGTTTTGATTTCTGCACTTAAATTTTTGGTTAATTATAACAAAAATGGCAAAAATTGTTACGTCTTTATCTTCAAATCTTAGCAAATGTACCTTGGTTATAAGCTGGACAAGCAAATGGGTTACTTAAGGAGGTTGGTTTGCTTTGCAAATCAGATCTTGGCCTCTACAGAGAGGGAAGAGACTCTGCCTGAGATGGGACTTCTAAGGAAGGGGTAAACCTGGGAAAGGACATGCTCTCACAGCAAATTAAGGTAAGTTAAGTGTAAAGAGAACAGCAGAAGAAATGAACAAGCAGAGTAAGTAAGGAGATGGCTGTTCATAGTGACTTTCAGGTGATTTTTTTGGTAGAGCTATGGAAAGAATGAGTGGTGAAGAGACAGAGAAGGGCTATAGCAAGCGTGAAACTTAAGGAAGAAGGAGAAGGGAAAGAAGACAGAGTGGGAAATAAAGCTCTAAAGAGGAGACGGACACTTGCACAGTAACTTGCTCATTAGCCCTTGGTTTATAGTCCCTGCCTTGGAATTGTCGCTTCTAATTATCTTTTCACCTTTGGTTATTAACTGCAATCACAGAAAACTAATGATCACCAACCTTGCTTTGAAATATTCCCTGGGTAGTGCCTGAGATCATAACAGTTTTTTTAATTTGACCATATAAATAGGAATATCTAAGAATTTAAATAAAAGAAAAATAGTAATGAGTCTGAGTCAAATGTCTTTTAACAATTAAAGTTTCTATAGTAAGAAGAAGGTTAACTGCTGGATTCCTTGACACTCATACATGCCTGATATGTTTAGTATCTTTGGTGCAATTTTCCTTTCTCCACTCTCTCTTTTTTTTTTTATCCTGTGGAAGCTAAAACTTTATTATAAAATTGAAGATAAGTATATCAGTTTGTTGGATGCTAGCAGAGCAGAACACAAGCAATGAGAAGATAAGGGAATTTGGTCAAATACAAAAAATACCATGGAACCTAAACCAAATGACATCAGATAAGACCTCCACTGACTTTCTATTAAAAATGTAATAAATAAGGATCACAGGAAAATACTTTCTTTTTTTTCTGGTACTTTTTTTTTGTTATTGTCTCTAGTGCTCCAGAAGTATATCTGTATTAGTGCTGTTTTCCCATTTGTAATAAGTAAATGCAGGTCATTTTATACGGAAGGTCTAACAGGTCCAGATTAATGATGAAACTCTTTCAGTATATGTATATATATTTTAATTTATAGACTCAATTATACTTCTGATGGACAGCCTTACTGACCTGCTTAGGGACTTAGGCATAGTATTAGCAAGTCAGTGAATCCTGAAATCTTGACCAGTAGTTCTGAGACCATGATAAAGGCTGGTAGCTGGTGAATTGGACAGAAATTGAATTAAAATCAGTGTAAATGTTAATGTGATCAGTAGTGGCAATGTTTGGATTTTAGCTTCCCAGATGTTCAGAGCTAGGCTCTCAGATGGCAATAATGCAGTGTATTGAATTGGTTTGCTGAGCATAGCGTAGCTCCGTTGAAACAATTCAGCTACATGGACTAGTGTTATTCTTGGCTGTTGGAAAGGTCTGCCACTTAAGCTGCTGCTTCACCAAGTGGGAAGAGAGGGATTGCTGAAAAAGAGAGAAAAAGGCAGAATTCCCTCTTGACGTCTGTTATTCATTCTCAAATCTCTTCTGTTCACCAGAGACTTCCAAAAATACAGTTTGTCTGCAGTGTCTGTAAGATGTCACCGATGATGAAAGACAGCTGCAGATAGCTTTACCGTTGTGCTTTCTTCACCCATCTTGGATATTTTCCTGTGCAGATGCAATTATCCCTAGCTGTGGATTTAGTAATATAGAGACTGGGAATCAGACCATGAATTGCAAAGAGCACATGCTTAATTGACCTCTTCTCCAGGATTTTAATGTATCTAGATCTTGGTATCACCTTGCTAGGGACTCAGGTAAGCTTTACATCACTGCATAGAACTATAAAAATAATAAAATACATCCTGATTCATGGCTGTTGGAAAGAGATAGGGGAATTGTGGCTGCTCTTAACAGCAACCCTCTCCTCATTTCATTTCCTATGACACCTACAAACAGAAAACGGTCACAGTTTCAGTCTGGGCAGCACATTAGGAATAAGGCATAGAATGGATAATTTTGGCCTTGAAAGCATCATGGGCTTGTTTTATTTCTGAGGACATTTCGTAGACTGCTTCCATCCAGGAATATTTTAACCTTTCCAACAGTTCAACGTTCACATCTACCTGTGTGGCTCAAGCCAGGCTGTCTCAGGGCTTTGGCATTGATAAACTTTGAATGACAGAGAAAATATATGTTATAGACTGGAAAGGGGAGAGTGCTTCTGATGGGAGAGTAATCCCCTTTGGGCCTGACGCTTGCCTGTGGTCTTAGGTGAGGTTTGCTTAGCGGTGTCTGCTCGGTCTCCAGTGGACTATAGCCTGTGCCATAAAAAGACTCCGTGCATAATACGGCATGTTTGTTGGCCTCTGCCTTGACGAAACCCAGATGAGAGCTGTTTATATCCATCTAGGGACAATCTCCAGTGGGAAAGGTAGTTCTCTTTGACTAACAGATATCTATGCCATTTCATTTTATTCCAACTTTCAGTCTTATGGATCTTTTTCTTATTTTTTCCCACCTGCCCTTTATATTTAAATGAAATAGGGGAGAATTTTAAGCATCTATAACTTTCGTGAAAACCAAAAGGAATGAAAATGTTCACCATTCATCATACACTGTAATTAAAGAATGTTAAACACAATATGTACAAGTGGGTTTAAATAAGCGGTGTCCATATAATTTTTTTCTCCTTCACGCTTTAAGTTCTCAGTTCTTAGGCAGAATAGGTTACAAAAAGTTGAGTCAACTGTAAATAAAAAAAATAAAAAAAATCTTAGAGAAAACATGTCGGGAGAAGAAAATAAAGACAACAAACCCACAAAACCCCAAATAACCCAAAAGCATTCATGCTGTCTGCCTGGAAATAGGAATCTTTTCCCTCATGATACCACACGCTGTGGGCTTACAACAGGGTATTGCCCCACTGCTAGGCTCAACTCAGGGTACACACATGTGCACACAAACAAAGGCGCACCCACACGTGCATCCCCGAGGAGACACGAGAGAGTCAGCAGGAGAGAGAAAGTGTGTCACACCCTCTAAATTCAGGTGGCCTCAAGCCGTGCCATATAATCCCAGCCTCAATTAAACTTTCCAAGGTCAGTGGTGTTCTACCAGGTCAGACATAAATAAGTCAGGTGAGAGTCCTAGGGCACTGAAAAGCCATATTTATTCTTTATCCACAGTTCATAGCTATCAAATGAAGCCTAACAGAGAGAGGGAGAGTGAGAGTGTGTGAATGTGGCTCTCAAAGCTGCTCCTGTTGGAAGTACTTTTTTTTTTTCTTTTGCTTTTTAAAGCAAAACCACAGTTTTAACTCACCCCTATTTCAAAACTGCAGACAACTTCACTGTGACTGTGGAAGTTTCAGGAAGCCAAAGGAAGAGATTTTAATTCAGCAACATTATGTTTAATGACTAAATTATTCAACTGAAAGTATCCTATTTGCTCTGAAGATTTTTTTTTTCTAATTTTTTTTTTGAGGGAGCTCTCATCCTTTTAAAATTCAGTTTTGTCTATAGCTAAATCTTTACTGTGTGGAGCATGTGAGGCCAGATGCC
>VWZZ01003148.1:233570-367717 GCA_013399095.1 Psophia crepitans | reverse complement strand
CCCACAAAACCCCAAATAACCCAAAAGCATTCATGCTGTCTGCCTGGAAATAGGAATCTTTTCCCTCATGATACCACACGCTGTGGGCTTACAACAGGGTATTGCCCCACTGCTAGGCTCAACTCAGGGTACACACATGTGCACACAAACAAAGGCGCACCCACACGTGCATCCCCGAGGAGACACGAGAGAGTCAGTAGGAGAGAGAAAGTGTGTCACACCCTCTAAATTCAGGTGGCCTCAAGCCGTGCCATATAATCCCAGCCTCAATTAAACTTTCCAAGGTCAGTGGTGTTCTACCAGGTCAGACATAAATAAGTCAGGTGAGAGTCCTAGGGCACTGAAAAGCCATATTTATTCTTTATCCACAGTTCATAGCTATCAAATGAAGCCTAACAGAGAGAGGGAGAGTGAGAGTGTGTGAATGTGGCTCTCAAAGCTGCTCCTGTTGGAAGTACTTTTTTTTTTTCTTTTGCTTTTTAAAGCAAAACCACAGTTTTAACTCACCCCTATTTCAAAACTGCAGACAACTTCACTGTGACTGTGGAAGTTTCAGGAAGCCAAAGGAAGAGATTTTAATTCAGCAACATTATGTTTAATGACTAAATTATTCAACTGAAAGTATCCTATTTGCTCTGAAGATTTTTTTTTCTAATTTTTTTTTAAGAGGGAGCTCTCATCCTTTTAAAATTCAGTTTTGTCTATAGCTAAATCTTTACTGTGTGGAGCATGAGGCCAGATGCCAACACAATCCCCTATTGAATACAAATATACAGATTTCATGTCCTGATTTAGCCAGTAATGAAAAGAGACTGTGCAATGTTGGTCCATCAGGCTTGTAAACACCTTATTTAATTTTCTCTTGTTTTGGGGAAGCAGAGAAAAGAGTGGGGACAATAATGATATTTATATCTTAGCCCAAACGTGTTAAAGACCGTGCGTTTACATTGGCTTCTCTGGGCATCAGACCCCCTGAGAAGAGTTATCACATTCAGAGAAAGTAATTAAGGACAGTTGTGGTCCACTGACTTTTGTACTATCTGATAAAGTAAGTGAATTTTCCAGACCTTTATGACTAATAACCAAATTAATATATATGTTTTAATAAACCAACATACCACAAGTCTGCCTTGCTGTGCTGCATAATATTTTAAAGGTAGAGTTTTGTTAAGTAGGGTTAGACCTTTCTTGTATTTTTTCCCCTGCTGAATAATAATATTGATTGAAGACTGGTTTAGAGATAATTATTTAAAAAACCCCACCCAACCCCCCCATCCTAAACNCCCCCCCCCCAAAAGTGCAAGAAGAGTCATGTTGTTATAAGCAGAAAGTGTAAGTAGTTTTTTCTAAGAAGGGCTCAGAGGTCTGAAGCCGGTTTTGTTCTGTTGACCTAACTTGATTTACACCCGTTTACACAGTTGAGAAACTGATACATTAATGCTGCTGGGAAAGTTATCTCATACTTCTGTTTGTTTTTCCTTATTTAATCTTTTTATTATGATTAAGATATGGTGATCTATTAAGAATGATAAGGTACACATATATTTGTTTTCTGATGACTTTCACTCTTTTGTTGAGAAATTTTTTTGTTATTACTCAATTGTTCTTTCAAAATTAAGTCTGTAGAAATCTTTGTGGATAATAGTGCCAGCTTTTATTCAGTGTGTATGAGGGGTCACATAATTAATTGTTGTGAACATACAGACAGTGGACACTTATACACTTGGTTTTGAATCACTGAAGATATACAATTTTTGTCAAGAGTAACTTTTAATCTGAGAAATATTCAAACACATGTTTAGTCACATTTATCTTCCTTACAAAAACTTACAGGCTCCCAGTCAGGGAATGGAAAAAATACTAGGTAATTAACATGTCCAGATGCATAATGATGAGTGTTGATTGGTTAAAGTGAGCACTTTCCAAACAAAGAAAATTATTTGTCAAAACTGTTACACAATTTTGGATGTATTTGCTGCATTCATCATCAAGCAGCTGTATTAGTGATTCCAATTTTAAAAAGTTTAAGATAAAGTTAACATTAAAAAGCACAGGCTTTAGGGAGAGTTTATGGAGGACAAAGTGTCACAAAAAAGTGTTTACAGAAATATCAGCTTTATTTTATAGGCATTCACATTAGAAATCATTTTAGCACTTGGTATACATTAGCATATGTGTTGAGTCCTCTGCTTCTGTGCCTCTGGTTTTAACATCTGTGAGGATAAGGGAAAATCTTGACAAATGGTTCTGAAGGTTTTATGTGCTCTTTATCCCAACGCTGGACTGCAATCCCTGTTATGCCTGCTACAGTAATAGGAGAATCGCGATCAGATGACCACTTGTACAGATTAGACATGAAGAAAAGATGTTACAGCAACATACTGTATTCCTCTTAGATTTTTAACCACACACCATGTTTTAGTGAGAGGACAAGAGGGGCGAAAAAAGGAAAAATATATCTTTTTATTATATCTGCTTCCATCATGTTTCCCCAGCTAGCTCTCAAAAACGTGTCTTGCTAGTGAATATGGTACATGACTCGTTCTTGAAGGAAGGAATTAATGCAAACCTCAAATAATCAATGCCATAAGAAATTTCACCAATAGCTGGAACAAGAGGTGATTAAGTGAAACTGAATCCAAGAACAATTTTTCCCTGAGAGGAAAAGATAAAATATCTCTTTAAGGCTAAGTTGCTATAAATGTATATAGAGTTTTTAAATATAACTCCCACCTCACCGAAGCACTCAGTCTTAAATACTGGCAGGTAGCGAGGCCATGGAAGCTCCTTTAGCTGGAGGGTCCCATTCCTCACTTAACAGACTTCTTGATAATTTACAGTCATCTCCACCATGCTAAAGATACCAACTGAGAGAGATGAGCCAAGTGCTTTTTCCAGGTCCAAGTTAGATTAGTTACAACATCCAGAGTTATTAATTGGAAAGAAAAGGAGAGAACATTAAAGAGGGCATTAAATAGCTCAACATTTTGTGTAGCATCCATGTCTTTGATTTTTCTGATTCTCCATTTACTCAGAATAAGCCCTTGAAGTCAGCGGCTGAAAAGAAAGTAAATGATCATGAAGTTGTCTTCTGAGGCGAGTCTCAGCCTGGGGAAGAAGCACTGTAACAGGGAAATCGAACATCTCTTTATCTTTCATGGATGTGAATGAAGTAATTTCTGAGGGGAGAGGGTAAAGTGGGGAAACACATGTAGTCTAACTGTCGTGAAATGTGGAAATGCAGCAAGAACAGATTTTCAGTCATCAGAAAAGGGATCTCTCAGACTTTTATTGCTGAACTCATTGTGCCGCTAAGCATGCGTTACTTTTTCATGTCTCACTTTCCTCATCTGGCAAACATGGGTAATGATTTACTTTTGGTGCAGCTTAGGGTGAAAAAGAAATTGGTACTGAATTGCCTTTTTCGACACTCTAGAGTGCTTCAGCGTCTAAAAATCCCAGAGGTTCTTCCAGATTCAGCCTGCTGCAGAGCTCCATGTAGGAGTTGTTCTACTGGACTAACTCTTTGCTCTAGCTTATTCTTTCCTCTGGACCTCCCCACCATCGTGGGCAGGAGGACGTGGTCAGTATGCACAGCAGAAATTGTTCAATGCACCATCAGCCAGTCTTTGCAGTGCAACTTTTTGACTATGATTACAAAGTGCTGGAATCAAATGGCTGCGGAAAATAAGCCACTCTCTCTAATCTGCTTCGAAATACCCTTGGACACGGTGCTGGGGGACAAAAAGTAAAAATTATTTATTATTATTTTTGTTATTTCTATAGATTTTCACACATCCAGAGTTCACGCTGGGGGAGAAAGTTATGAACCTGTTATCTTTCATGTGTTATGTTATTGATCAAAGCCAACGATGGCGTTAAAGTTATATAAATGTTTTGTAGGCCTATAATGATTCATGACTTTCTGTACAGTAGCAATGCTCCTGATGTTGTTGTACTGTCTGGAGCTAATGTTCTGATTAATGCATGTTTTCCTTCCTGATTTAAGAAATAGCTTATGGCTAAAAATCTTTAGATGTTCTCTGATTTATTGCATCTTTGTTCTTTTTTTTTTCCTTTTTTCTTTCCAGCTTTTTATTCCTATGTATGTATAGTATGAATATATGTATTTGTAAATGTGTCAGCTTTAGAGATATCCCTGATGCAGTATTCTTATGAGTTGTCTCTAAAGACTGGTATTTGTATTGAAAAATGCATTTTGTTAGGCCATGCCTGCGAATCTATCATCTGATGGGGGCACTTTTCTAATCAGCGTGTGTTGTTTGTCAAAACAACACCAAACAAATGTGGCCACGTCATTTATTGGCTTGTGGGGGACAGGGGGGAGGCTGCTTCCACTGTTAAAACAGCATGAAAAGTCAGGGTGATCTATCATAGTTACAGTACAGAAGTAACACGTACACAGTGCACTCGCGCCCCGACTCCTGTTTCCTGGGTGGTGGGGGATGAATTTGGGAAGGCAGGGGGTTTAATGGGGTACACCTTGGGCTAACCAGCTGAATGGTCTACTTCTAGAAACATGAGGTAGCTCAGTTCTTTGGTCCAAGTAATGCTGAGGTCTGAGGGCCAGAACCAAACAGCAGAGGGTCGGTACTCTCCTTGGGTTTTCATACAAGCCGTTGGGGTAGAGGACAGGCTTGTAAACTTTTGTCCAGAAATATAACTAGTTTTGTTGTTTACAACCTCTCCTTGGGCAACAGTGTCAATGGAAATTACTTTGCTTCTACAGAGGAGTCGGCATCGTTTTGATTTTTTTCTTTGAATTTCCTCATGCACTGAAATCGACGTGTTTATGGTGATGTCCATGTTTGATTTCTTTAGTCTTAACTCAGAAAGCACTGAAGTCAAGAATAGTCTTCCTCAAAAAATTTTGTTCACAGAGGTCTTTGTTAAGGAGGAGACAAATGTATTGACTGCAGGGACTACCCACAGATTTATTTTTTAAAATTTTTTTTACTTTTTTAGATCTATTTACTAGAAGTGGACCGTCTGCCTGTTAGCCCTCTGGTCCCTTAGCCTAAACTTGCTGGAGGAGTGGTGTGCAAAAGAAAGTACCCACTTCGTTTTTATCTGCCGTGCTGTAAACCACCTACTTGTGTCCTTTTGTGTCTTTTGTGAAGCCTGTTAATAGCTGTTACCGCTAATTGCTCTGCTTAGCTTGCTGTGTTCATCTACGGGCAGAAACCGGGGAGATCAAAGAGCAGTATACTCCATAAAGTCTTTCAGTGTTCATTCTGCAGCTCTAATTCACCTGCTCATGGCTGAGGTACTACACTGAGAGATGGCACAGAACTTTGGAAAAACAGATGGAGAGAGAAAAAATGGGGTTTATTTCACTCAAACTTTTGGACTGCTTCGGCTGTAGGTTCAAAATGAAGTGTTAAGCACTGCTTTGATGCAGGACAGTGCTTTTGGAGGCTGTGCCAAGACCTCTTTGTTATCTGAACCAGCCTAGGAGGGATGATAAATTTTTCCTTTTCTTAAAAAAAACCCCACAGTTGCATAGAAACATAGGGTGTGACAAAACCTCATGAATCATAAAGCTTCAGTCCTTCAGCAGATGTTTAAAACCCACAAAATGTGAGGTCCATTCCCTAAGGACTGTAACAAAAATTAGATCTTATTATATCTACTGTAAGTAAAGTAAAAATCTTAAAAATGTATGTTGTTCCACCAAATAAGAGTTGAAGGATCAAGAACCTTCTCAGCATCCAAGGCATCTGAAATTACATGCACCTTGGTGGTGAAAATGCTTACCTAGTGCTGTGAAGGGGTTCCTATCTCATGTTACACTGGAAACCACCTTCCACCTCCCCTTTACTTGAAAGTGGGTGCCCTGACTGGCATTATGAAAATTTCTTAAAGATAAAAAGGCCTCCCTAAGGCCTTTTTTTTTTCCAGACTTACTTTTGGGTTCTGACATGAGACACACCAATATTATTAAGCTGCATGGTCTGTGTTCAGTCTTTTGAGGGAGAAATGATTGCAAAGGCAGCGTTCTTCAACTGGAGGTGGCCTTGGCACCATCAATGAGTTGGGAATCTACCCTCTGCAGAACAGAGAAAATATATTTTGGTCCTTAAATGATTTTAGCCTGGTAAATATCAGTCATGTCGCCAGCTTTTGCACAGGTATGGACTCCATAGGGTTTAAATGACACAATTTTTTTTTGCTCAGTCTTCAGCAGCCTCGTTAATTCCTGTAAGAAAGACTCCATTTTATGTTGTTGGGCAAAATACATTAAGTATCCAAATTTTGTATCTGCCAGGGGTCTGTCTTGCTTTATAATATTCACCAGATCCCTGGCACATTATTATGGGTTGCCGGCTCAAGTAAACTATAGATTTTTGTCTCTGCTGTGATGGATTGTTGATATAAAATTACCAGCTGATGTTTATCCACAGACATAGGAATAACAGTATTATTAACTATTCCTATATATTTTGTGTCATTATGACTGTAAGGGCTTGTCTGAATAATAAAGATTCCCTTGAGTGGGACTCAGTAGGGTAAATGACTGTTTAATAAAGACAGATAATGTAGATGAATCATTTTGACTACTTAGAGGAGCAATTGTGCTAAAACTAACTTACACAAAGTCCTTCTGAACACATTAGGGGGTCAAATTCTGCCCCTTGAAATTATTGTAACATTGCTGTTGAGTGGGAAAGGACTGAGGTGTCACTTTGGGAGCAGGGACAAATTTTTAGCAGTGTGAATTTGATTCATTTACATGAATGAAACTTAACTACTATCATTTTTTAAACTCCAAGACTGTAAGTAGTATAAAAACATGCCGACATAAATGTCTATATTCTGTCTTCATATGTTGAAATAGATGTTTAAAATAGATTTCTGCTAAATTATATGGCTTAGTTTTCTCCATTCTCCATGATG
This sequence comes from Psophia crepitans, assembly GCA_013399095.1. Taxonomy (NCBI): domain Eukaryota; kingdom Metazoa; phylum Chordata; class Aves; order Gruiformes; family Psophiidae; genus Psophia; species Psophia crepitans. The sequence goes on along the minus strand of VWZZ01003148.1, from coordinate 360,799 downwards.
TGATACTTCATGCTACACTGAAGGAATAAGAATATGAGTTTATTAAGTTTACTCAGAAAACTATTCAGTCATCTGTATGAGCTCTTGGAGCTATGTCAACATTTTCCTGAAAGATATCTGAGATTATTTGATGTTTACTTTTTTTAAGTACAGTATTTGTGAGTAAAAGTGCACAAGAACATTTTATTACATTTTAAATGTAATTCCTGATCCCAGGGTGCTGTCTATATAAATCTGAACAAACCTACAAAATCACTATCTATATTAGATCAGCAAATCCTCTCAGTCCCAGAACTGGTCACTGGTTTAAGAATAAGAGGCAAAAGTGAAATTCCTTGGTAATAAAACTTCTGAGCCTTGACAACTGTGAGGTAATGCCATTTCTTGCAGCATTGCCTAGACCTTTCAAAGTACACTACTTTTTATTACACACCTTTCCTCTGCCCCTAAACCTTCACTTCTAAAGTGCACAGCTCACAGGTAACTAGTATATAATGTACTTTTCAATCAACCTCCTCATTCACTCAATGTAGCATGAGTTTTAGATAAAGCAGGAAGATGTGAAATGCCGAATGAAAGGTTTAGGTTAGATGATACCACTCACCTGTTTTAAATCTGTTGCTGTCTGTGGAGACAAAAAAACCAACCAAACCAAAACAAACCAGGAAGAGCTCTCCTTCAGGATAATTCAGGGTGGCCCAGCTCTTCTCCCAGGCAGAGAAGACACCAGCTCCCAGCATTACTGCAAAGTCCTATCCCTGATCTTCTGGGGGATTTACACCTTCTTTCAGCTTGTTTTTTTTTCTGAGCTTTTTGTCAGGCCATGTGTGGGTAACAAAATGATGTCTCCCTTGGATCCACCAGCTCTGCGGGGGGAATTTTGCCTTGTAAGCCCCAGTGCCTGCGCTGGTATCGTGCTGTCTTCACTCCAACACGCTTCTGTGTTTCAACCAAGGGTGAAGTGGGCAGCACTAGAAAGGCTGAGATGACGCTGAAGTGAAAACTTCCTAAAGGTGAAACACAGAGTGAATCAGATTTCATCTGGGAAGTAGAAATAGGAGGCTCACAAGGGCCTGTCTCCTAATTATCAGTTTTCACATAACTTACGTGTAAATCTCCTAACCTGAAGAACCTAAATTCAACATTAAAATCTGTGCTGTGGTTTGTAAGCACATCCAAGCTTTTGCAGTGTAATTGTTGACTGCTGGTGTTGTTATTTACACTTGCACATGCAGACCGTGGTGGGCTTGCCTCTGCTGGCAGTGTGGATGGGTTTAAATTTACTCGGATCAAGGCAAAATACCCTGCTGAGAGACTCAGGCTGAGCATCCTGCTAATAAAGTATGTGACTCTTGGACAAGAGCTGCTCTCCATCTGGCAAGCCCAGAGTGTGGGCTTGAGTACGATTTCATTTGTGTGCAGTAATCCCTGTGGATGTACCCAAAAGTTTTTGAGGGGTCTAATACAGGAGATAAATAGATATGGTGAAAAATATAGTCCCATCTCAAAAAAAAAATATATGTTCCAGAGTTAACAATCATAGAGTTCAAGGAAGTACTTAAAGATGAAGGGTCAGCTAGTGATTATGTACACAGATTTTTTTTTTTGCTGGTTGTTTTTTTTTTTTTTGGCCTTGAATCAGGCTAATCTTTACTGCACAAGGTAAAGCGTAGCCAATATGGAAACATCTGTGTTATGCAAATTCCTCTGAAATGGTTGAATGACAGGTAACCGATTGTATTTTGGAGCTGTTCCACGTAGAGTGAATCAACAATTTCCAGCAAGTCAGTCCAGCAAAAATTTGCGTGGTTCCTTTTGATGCATACACAGCTGTGAGCTTCTGTGTTGACGGTTTTCAGCTGAAACTAGAAATAGTTCAAAAAAAATATTATTTAGACCTTTGAGGTACTGAGAAATCTAAAAGATGGACTGAATTAATCCTGAGATTTCCACTCCAAATTTCCAGCAAGCTTGGCTGTGAAAGGTTTTCCTACCTCTCTCCTGTAGTCCCATATTACTCCCCTTGACATCCGTAGGGAGACACATGAGTGTGTCCTGGAGCAGCTTGATCATCTCCATGGACAGGAGTAGCGATGGAGATCCTCGTGTAAACCCAGGGCAGAGTAGTGTCCCTTGCTGTGTGGGTGGATCTGTGAGATCAGCTGCAGGACAGGACTCCAGTCCTTAGACATCAGAAACTTCCTAATCTGCTCTGTCAGAAACAGGTGACGATGAAGCTTTGTGACTATCCTTAGCACTGGGTAACGCAGGACACTGTAACCCCAGTCTAAATCTTAAAACGCAAGCCCTGCAGTGTTATGGAGAACAGATGAGAAGGTCCTGAGAATAAATCCTGCCAAGTAGTTGTCCTATTTCAAAAAGCTGTGGTGGTTCACTTCTGGATGGGCTTGCTGCTATCTAGCACAGGAGCTCATGGGATTAACATTTCATACCCATAGCACTGAAATAAGTAGGAAACATGACTTCAGGAGAAATAAAAATGCAGTTAAACAGAGTGCCATGATGATTTTCTTTTTAAATGTGAGCTTGGCCCAACCAGGAATCCTCATAATTTAATTTGCACTGACCAGAGATATGTGACCCTTCCCTGCGAAATATTTTACGTGGTGTGGGTCACGTTAATTGCAAACATACCAAAATGTTCTCTGCTACTGCCGCCGTCTCCGATTCATTGGTGATCGGTACAAGGAGGCAACACATGCTTATTGTTTAAAAAGCCCCCAAAACAACAGAAGGATCATCTATTGCTCAGATGAAAGGCAGAGACAAAATAACCAATCTGTAATGCAGATTTATTAATAGTCATTCACTGGTTTTCACTGAAATACTCTTCATGTAACCTTGACTTTATTAAGTAGTCCTTAAGGTGCATTTTGAAGACAGATAATGAGTTTGGGGAATAGTCTTATCTACATCAAGCTAATCTTTAACAGCTTGGAAGGGAACTCACAGAAACTTTTCCACTTTAAGTGACATAGCCATGTTCAAATCAAGCCTTTTAAAATGTCATTTTAATAGGAAGAGTTTACCGGCATTTTTAATAGCTATACTTCATAGAGGAATATGACTTAAACAAAGGCGATAGAAAAAGTTACTGAGTTTTTAATAGTATTAATGGGGCTGGAAGGAAGCGGCGCTGGAGAAACAGGAATGCTATTGCCGTGGAGTGGCACTTAGTCTCTCGATTAATAAAGACGAGGCAGATCTTCCTTGAAAAAACAACTTCTTTTACAACAGCGTCCTCTTTAAGGGAGGGTCGGGGCAAAGGCAGGGGTTTTCAGTGGTATTTCGGTGCTGAGCCCGCACATGCCACACTGCCCAGCTTCCACAGGCAGAAGTTTGCGAGAGCCTCCTGACGCTTTGTCAGCGCAAAGGCTGGCTGTGCTTGAGGGAGGGAAGGGTAGGGAGGGAAGAACAAAACTTAAAAGAAAACAAACCAAGAGTCGCTATTTTAATGAGAACTCAGATTTAACCCATCTGTACTTTCCCCTCCGCTTCCAGCATACCCTCGAAAATAACTTCACTTTTCCTGCATCGTGTGTAAAACCCCAGAGATGGTTGTGCACCCGGGGGCACACACCAGTCTTTCCCTCCAGCTCATATATAGGTTGCTCTCTGAATTTTAACCCGCTGGTACAGCCAGATGAATTACACGAACCCTTTTCTGCTGATTCCAGTTGGCTTAACTCATGTTGTTTTGCTTGCTTTATTGTTTGGGCATCAAATGTCCCAGCTCTCTCAAGTACACACACATTTGGTTTCTGACTAATGCGAGGCCTCTGTCAGAAAGACAGCATTTGTCATTTAAAATCCAGCATGTCTTAAAGTCAGGTCGTGACTCAGATACCACAAACTGTATACAGAATAGACCACAAATTCCTCCAGTAAGATTGAACAAGGCTTTCCGAGAAGCCACTTCCCCCGCTGGTTATATCCTAACCCTGACTGACAGGTAGCAAATAACCATAGCTCTTCAGTGGCTTTTATTTTTTTAATATTTTGTGTTAAAATTTTTGTCTGCTGTATTCATGACTCTTCAAAATCCTGTCTTCTCATGTGCTCTTGGCTAGAAAAGTAGCTAGAGAAATTTTGTTGGGTACATTTTTACAGAAATATTGGCATCGATTGGCTTTCAGCTCCAAGGTTGGGGATTTTGAGTGGGCACGGAACGCCTGGGCAAAACAGCCTGATCCATTCGAGTTTCCTTCAGCCACAGCTCTCGTGTGCTTTGTGCGCAAACCCCATAAATCGGCCGGGGTTTGCTCAAACGGTTCCTGAACTTCTGCAAAACCTCTTGATGAACCTGCTAGGAGCTGAGGAGGGGGAGAGATTGGGGATGGGAGCAGGGCTGCTGGCTGCGGGGAGGTTTGCAAGGAAACCTGAAACCAGGTGAGCTTCCCTGGCTGAGCGTTTCCTGGGGCTGGAGACCCGCAGACATTTCTCATTTGGAAGCAGAATTAGAGTTAACAAATCCGTTAACAAGCCTCGCACGCTTGCTGACCAGTAGTAAATCCCAGCTCAATTTATTACTGAATACAACACTTTGGCCTAAGTCCTCAGTTCTATTCTGAAAGTGGATGGGAAGCAAGTCGGGATCTTAAATCCTAGCTGGAAAACACCATCATGAGAATCAGGTGGGGTGCAGCCCTTTGATTTAACTTCTTTTTTTTTTTCTTCTTTTTTCTTTTTATTTTTTTAAATGGAACAAGAGAATTCATCTGCCGATGCACTGTTCTGTGCTCTTTTGTCAATAGAAAAGTTGTTTTGCTAATGGTTATCTGTCTGCAAGTCCTTGACCTGCTTGTAAACACATTTCTGCAGGAAAACCCCAGGCCATGGCCTCGAGCCTTTACGTCAACAAGAAGAGATAAAGTGACCAAAACTTAACCTGATCTGGCCTGGAGTGCCCTCTACTGCCCCTTGACCAAATACTTCCCTAATCTGTGTCCTTCTGAAAGGAACAGATTGTTGTGTAAGAAGTATTACCTGGAATGAAATCAATTTTGGGAGCCTGACTTCCTCCTCCTTCCCCTCTGCCCATAGCCAGTGTCTACTGAATTGCTGGAGCTTAAGGAACAGAGTCTGGGTAGGTTTTGGTGGAAAGGCAGGAATTTTTCCTAAAATTACCCCCTTTCTCCCCACCTCAGGCATCTGTCACCCGAGGACAGCCCGACGGGGCAGCCCCGGCTGTGGTCCGTCATGCCACGTTAAACACGCCACCTTCCAAGCCATGTAACAAATGCAGACAAATCTGAACTCGCTGATCAAGTTGCTTTTAAAAGCCATTTGCTGATCCCCTGGGATTTGTTCTGGATTCACACAGCGCAAGCAGAGGCTTTGATACAGCCAAGATTTGGAGAGTCACTAAACTACGAGCGTGGCCCCCGGTTGCGGTAGGATGCTCCGAGACCATCTGCCAGCCCGGCGGTGCTGGGCTCAGGGAGGGGGCAGGCAGAGAGCGCTGCGGTGTGATGGCATGTGCCCCCCCGGTTTGGCTACGGCACCTGCGTGGGGAGGCTGGGGTGAAAGCTGGCTGCAGCTAAAGGCAATTTGGGGGGACAAGTGACACCAAATATTTCTAGGAAGGAAAGAGTATGTCCCTACACTTTTTTTGGTAAGAGATGGGCTAGAAAAGTAGATGGGAAATGCACGTTGTGGAAAATCCTATGTGCAGTACGTAAATGAGAAGAGGGGAAAATGCACGACAGCTCCAGAGATAAAATGACAAACTGCAGTCGTGGTTCACAAAGGGAGCATTCATTGTGCTCTGCCTCTGTTTGCACCCTGCTCAAACTGCTCGCAAGGCCACCGCACCGGCAAGTTTCACGACTAATCGAAAAGCTGGTGGGTCACGTCCCTCCGGGGCGGTGAGTTTTCCGTCTCTTTAATTCAGTCGCAGGTTGCTGGGCTCAGTGCCACCATGGTGGGCTAACTCCTTCGGCTGGGGTGGGTGCACGGGGCTTCTTCAGAGTCGCCGTGTGGTTTAGAGGCAGAGCAAGAAACCCCTTATTTTTATAAGTTTTGCAATTAATTTCCTGGTGTTCTGCAGGAAGCATTCTATTTTCTGTAACCCTCAGGAAGGAGAACGAAAAACTCATAGAAAACTTGATAGAGTTTTGGGTTCTTTTTTTATTTCCCCACAACAAAAACCTGTTACAATTTTTTTTTCTTTCTTATGACAAAACTTTCGAAGCTTTTGTTTTGTTTCATAGCAAACTTAACAAAAAAACCCCCAAACCCTGCAAGTGAATAACAAGATGATACGACCATGATGATTCACAACTTCGTGATGTCCATCCTCCAGTTTTTCAGACTGGACTGGGGTGTGAACCAGTCTTGAATTATCCGGTCCTGGTACCTGTAGCTGATCGCTGCATGTGAAACTGCACATGACAGAACAACCCCCCCACCTCGGGGTTAACCTGGGGGCGGTGGGGGGTGTTAAGCAAAGCTTAAGGAAAAGACTCAGATTACTGAGGGGCTCTTAAAGCCTGCAACTTTGTCAGGATCGCCCAGACACGGTGAACAAGGTTGTTCACCCCTAGGTAGGATTCAGGCCATGAAGCGGAAATCTCTGCCAAAAAGCATCTCCCACTTCTCTGGGAGGCAACTTTTTGCCTTTTTTTTGTTTGTTTTCCCCATCATTTGTAGGTACAGTCTCCTGCAGGTATCCTACAGACCTCTACCAAGTGTTGGGAGAGGAACATGAAATTCTTCAGGTGTGATTCCAGCTGGGTTATTTCCTTAGCATACAGCTGTTTTACAGGCTGCTTTTGTGCCTTTAACCTTGTTTATCCCTATAAGGCAGTGATAGCTCTAGCTTTGCATGGTTGGATTAATTCACAAGCATTAATCTAAACTGGACAAAAACTTTCAATGTTGGCTTACAGGAAGTATCATTTCAGGTTTCCTGACAGAAAATCAAACTTTGGGGAACAAAGTAGATTTCTTTTTTTTCTATAGAAAGGGTCTACTTAAGGGAAAGTAATTTTTTTTCCAGCAGAAAAATCATTTTAAGAGAAAATTTTTCATCTCCCAAATTGAAAGTGTAAATTTTAACCTTGCTCAATAATTCAAAATTATTGCTCCCTTTTTTTCTTACAACATTTCTTTATTTCCATGCTTCCAAAATTGGACAGGCCTTTGAAGATGAACACAGATCTGGTGGGCACCTTTTCAGATTAGAAAGATTAGTTTTATGGTAAAGAGAACTTGTCTTCCTTGTAAAGTATGAAGCTATATAATCAAAGCAGGACTGACTGAATCTATTCAATATTCTCAGCCTCTTTCCAAACCAAACTTCTGAATACATGTTAGTTATTCTGATTAAGTCATACTCCTGAACTCCCTCCAGGCTCTGCACTGGAGATGATATTTATACAGCACTAATGGAGAAAACTTGGTGCGTTTCAAAAAATAATTCCCAAGAAAACCAAAGCATCAGCAGATGTAACAGGGAAATTTTCAGGGAACTCTGGCTCGCCTTTCTTTTTTTGCTAAAAAAGGCCAGCTTCAATTTAATTCTCAGCCCCGGAATATTGCAAGGGAGCAAGTTTTGAAAGCATTAAGTGACCCATTTCAATGTTGTTTGTGCTCCTAATCAAAATATACACAGTATTTTTGTTCTGAAAGTTGCCAAAATTAATTGACACTGAAGTTTCAGTCTGACTTTTGGTAATGGAGCATTTTATTCTCTCTAAGTTTGTGAAAGTTTTCCTGTCTTGGAACTTTCATTCAGTCTGGGACTAAGGCACTTCTGACATTTCAAACCATTTATTAGGTGGGACGTTGTAGGGTCTAGCGACTATCAGCACAAAGTGATCACTTGCTATGGCTTAGGACAAGATCAACTGTTGGCATCAGCACAGTTTATATTGTAAAAGGCACTGCATACATAGGCATCGGCTGAGAGAAAGGACACGCTTTTATTTGCATGTTTATGCCTGTCTTAAACTGATCAATCCATCACTTTATCCATAAACTTTCCTAACGCTGTCATTTGGTGAGCCCTCAGAAATAGGAACCCTGCAAGCGAGAAACTCTACGTGTGACTTTTTTATACAGGCTCACACACTCCTGTGTATCTGTGTGTCAATATATACCGGCTGACATAACAAATATCTTTGTTTTTAGAAAAAGAGGATTTTCCTTGTGGACTTTAAATAGATTCAGAGGATATTCCGAGGTATCAGACTGTATTTCACTGTGATATTCGTATTGTCAATAGTGGGACCTTTCTGTGGAAAATGGGGTTTTTCCCTTTTCCTGTAAACATAATATTTCTGGATGGTGAAATATACAGTAAATGTTAAACAAGAAAAGAACTAAATTGCAGACTATTCCCTGGTCAGCAAAACCTGCCCATTATTTTTCAGTTTGCTGAATCTGTAGTTTTTACCGTTTTTTTAAACTGTGACTTTTCAGATTCATGAGGGTAGCAGAGGTAATCTTCATATTTATAAGGACACACTGTCAACTCGCTTTTCATAATTTATAAACTCTTTTTTTTTATTATTATTATTATTCCCTTTCCCTGTTGGAAGCCTGAAACTGGCATGTTTCCTTAATAGAGCTGGGAAAAAAAACCTCTACATTTTTGCTCTGGGAGATGATTTCTCAGAAATAAGCTATCTGTGCTTCATGCAAAGGAGCAGTATCCTAGCTGGCTTAGTGGGGCTGGAATTCGTGCTGCAGGGTCTGTTTTGCAAGTGTTTGCATGCTTTAGCTTTTCAAGTTGCAACTTGCATTTTGGTTTGGTGAGGGATTTGTCAATACGCTACGAGCCTCACGTGTCTTTTTTGACATGAGCTGGATGAATGTTCGTTGCTTTGCTTGACTGGACTCTTGCCTTTATCCATCCCGACCAACCTCTCCTCCCTGTGACCTTCTTCACAGCACCTCACGTTCCCGGCTCCTACTGTTTGCTCCTGGCATGGTGAGAATAGACGTTCTTCTTCTGCCCCCACATCGAGGGACTGGCAAGGACCAGCACCCCTTATTCCAAGATGAAACAAAAGTAGTTTGAGAGCCATTTCCTCTTCCCCTTTGTAATTTCACTGAATTACTTTCCAGTGGTGTTTATAAAACTAAATATTTCCAGGCTTTTAGATTAACCTTGCTGCTGGGCTGATGTAAGCGGGCAGAAACATTTCTGCGTTTTCAGAATTGGTCCCAGAATTTGCAAGAGGCCAAGTCTGCTTTCAGAAGTAATTCACAGTGTTGCTACTGATTTATAAAGCACTATGAAATTTGGTGACTGGGTACTTTAAATACCATCTCTTTGGCATGCTAGTCACAGATAAAATCTGTTTGGAATTACTTTTAATGGTTGTTTGAATTTAAAATCTGGTAAAGATTGATTCAAATTGAAGGTCATGAACTCCTTTACCCATTTCCCCTTATTGGCTCAACAAGGGTCCTATTTCATGATCTTTTGGCCATGATGTAACTCATCTGTTTAGTTGAGAAGGTGCTGATATGAGTAATTAAGCTAAAATGGCAGTGGGGAAGAACCTGTTAATACGTAGTAACATGTCGTTGACTCTGTCCATCCATCTGTCAGTCTCTCCCCTATAAGTTTTGAACTTGCTGGTTAGTTTCAGCAAAATTTGTCACAGGAGTAGAGGTGTTTATTACCATTATGATACTAAACGCTTTTGGAAAACTGGCAGCTGGTGGAGGGGTGAGTTTTCCTGGTATAAGAAAAGACAACTCAGGCAGTGCAGATGTACAGATCAGACTGTTTACAGGTCGACCTGAGCCAGCCACCGCGCGTTTGGTCCTTTATTGAGCTGAACAGGGAGGTGATGCGAGAAGGGTCTGGGAAGGGATGGTCAGGAGAAGGAGGCAGCGTGGAGGACTCTGTGCTGATGGTTTAGGCAATGTGCAGCACGTGTTTGAAGAAACTAGGCATCATTAGTTCCACTGCTCAGATAATAATTTTTTATTATTTTTTTTTTAATCTGGTGAAACGTTTACCACTGAAGAGGGCCTGAACCACTTATGTGCCGTTTAAGTCCTTTTACGAGATTGGATTTCCTTTGGTAATATCCCAAGGAAATAACATGGCTGTAGAGTCTATGACTTTTGATATTCCTTTAGGATGCCCTGCCCTGGGAGTAACTGTGAAACCCAGGGGTAAATCACTTCAGAAAAAAAGATCTGTGTGAGAGGTAATCTAAACATTTTTTATTTGCTTGATATGCTCAAGCTCTGTCATGAACTCTCCTGCAGGATTACGGCAGATCCTGACCCTATTGACCTAGTATCAACCCTTTTCTGTAAGCTGTGCACAGCAGAGAAGGAGGAGGATAGATACTGCGGATGGCTTAGAGGCTTAGATGCAGTAGGCTCTGAGTATCAGCACCAGTTCAAAGGATCAAAGGGGGTCTGTGACTCTCCAACCAGGCTAATTAATGGAAGAAGTGGTATTTGGTCTTCATTATGGACTTTAAGAAAGAAAAAAAAAAAAAAAGTCAAGTGTTTTTTCCTGTGGTAAAGCACTGAACAAGGCTGGTGAAAGTAACAGAGCCGTCTCCATTAGGCTTTCAGCAGCATTTCAAGAGCTTGGAGCCACTTATGAAGTCACGCTTAGGCAGCACTTTCTTAAAAGTTAAATGTCTGATAAATGCTGATACTACCTGATCTGAATTCTTAATATGCTTCTAGATAAAGCAGGCCCTTGCAAAGGTCTCCAATGCTCACACCATGGAAGAACCCTATGAGGAAAGGATTCTCTGGGTTTCTCCTATACCCTCTGCTTTGGATTTGGGCTCAAGCCCAGCAGAGCTGATTCTGTCTCTCACCAGACCAGGCATTGCTCCACGGTGTGCCTTTCATTTAAATATCTGTGGTTGCTACAGAGGTTAATAGGAGGTCAATGGCTGGGGCTCAGATATGCAGCAACTGGGGGACCAAAGCGCCGATGGGCAGAGGAAGCAATAAGAGCATTTTAGGGACATTTCTGCATTATATGTTTTATTAGCTCTCTAAAAGGGGGATGTAAAACTCTCTCCTGAATCCTAAACAATCCCTTCTAATCGCTGACCCTTTCTTTAACTCACTCAGATATTGCTTAAGTTTGAAAGAAAATCACTGGTTACAGGAGGTTTTACGTTTACACAGAGGGATGAGTTCTGATAACGGGTTCTCGTGCTAATTGCCCATTTGTCTTTGCACATCTCTACATATGTATATCTGTACCTCCCTATATGATATGTATGAATATATGCGTCAGGGCTATAAAGACTGTAAAGCAGTGATTCAAGCTCATACCGTCCCTGGAGACATTCAAAAAACGTGTAGACGTGGCACTCCAGGGCATGGTTTAGTGGGCATGGTGGTGTTGGATTGATGGCTGGACTTGATGATCTTGGAGGTCCTTTCCAACCTTAGGGATTCTATGATTCTATATTTCTGTAACTACACTTGTATACTGGCCGTGTGCATGAATTTGTGAAAATATATGTTTATATGTAACTGAGGATGATCAGGTTTTAACTAAACAAACAAACAAATCATGGGAAACATATAATTTCTGTGGAATTATCTGGTTTTATTTGAAAGCTGAGAATATTACTTTTTGTTTGTTTTTTGGGTTTTCCACATTTTGCTTAGGGAAAGTAAGAGATATCCAAGAGAGCAGGCTCTAATTTATCTCTATTTTTTCCTATAAATTTCCAATGCACATAACTTCATGCATGCAAGTGTATGTTATAACTCTGTATTTGTGTGACTGGTGCTTGATGGGCTTATGCTTTGGTGTGAATATGTTCGCTTTAAACTACAATAGTAGTATAGACCAAAATTGTTAATGATATGATTTTTATCGTGGCTTCACGGTAGAACACGACAGCATGTATGATCATCGGGTATTCAAACAGTGAAATGTGTAAAGCTATTTTTCTGTAATTGGTCCCAGGGCAAGGGGTTGATCTCATGTATAAAAGCCTCCAGATATGCTCTTGGTACGATTTCTAATTAGGGAACCAGGAAAGAACTGAACTTTGGAAACTGTGATGAGTCCGTGCCTTTAAAAAAAAAAAAAAAAAGGAAATAATCACTTTGACCTTGAACTCCAAAAGGCCCTGAAATCAACCGATTTTACTCTTTAAGCTCCTTAACAAGCATGGGGATTAGAGACGAGCTGTGTAGAACGGTTCATATTAGATATAAACGATAACGGACAATAGAAATTCATCTATGAGCTCAGCACAGGCATCCTGTGCAAATTCCATTTCCCCAAGATACGGTGATACCATGTTACAGCGTTATATATACCGCTGATAACAACATGACTTCATCAGTTGGGAAGAGACAGAAGAACACTCAATAGCAGCAGGGCAAACGCAACTTTCGGAGATGTCCAATCCTGGTCTAATCCGAGTCCGTTTAAATAACCACAACCACGCGTATCAAAAAAGGTCAAATATCATCACCGTCCTACCTCGTGTGTGAATAAATCATCTGTTTAGCTGTTTATTTCAAGTATGGTGAAATCACCCTCCCTGATAAAGAAATGAAACTTATGAGAGGAATAAACCGACTGTAGACTGAGGCTGCACATTTCAGTGGCCTTCCATCTGTCCGCAGCTAAACAAGGAAGGATGCTGCTGTCACTTTAGAAAAAATCTTCTTTGATGATTTCATTTTGGGCAGACTTTTTTCTCCCTTTCCTTTTCTCTTTCTTCCACCAAGAAAGGCTAAAAAAAATTCACGTCCCCACGCAATGGGGGGGATTTCATCGTATCTTGAAACAGAGAAGTGCACCACATGGAGAAAAGGAAAGAACTGAGGAAAATACCTATATAAGGAGATGAGCCAATATGATTGAAATTATTGGTGGTTTGGGTTTGATAAATGTAATTCATTCAATAAACTGTTTTGCCCCCTCCAAGAATATACTGAATTCTTATGCAGATCTTGAAAAAAATTTCCCTTCTGAAAAATCATACCTGCTGAAGAAGAACGTTGTGTCTTCTAAAAGGCACCTCTCTCTTTGTTGATACAGAGAGGTGAATGATGTGGTTAGACAGGCTACTGCCTGCCATGAAAACTAGCGAGAAATGATATTGCACAATCTTTTCCCTCTTCCGTTTCTCAAAAATTGTTATTTTATTTCACTTTTCCCCATTTCAGTCTGTGTGGCCTGGCAGACCTACTGGAACCAAGCCTAGGATAATATTGTCTCAGTTAGCTGATAGGTGTGAGGGCACCTGCAGGAAGATAAAATGTGTTTGTTTCAGAATTTGCTATGTAAAACTCAAAATTGTCATGATTTCAGGACAACCTCCAATTTCCCCTGAAAGACTTGAAAAGTGGGGAAGCAAAATTAAAAAGAAAATCAACTCTGCGCTTTTTCATTAGTTCTGGCAGCTTCCCCTAGAAACACACCCATGCTCAGCAGTATCATTCTTTATTTAGCTCCGAACAGACTGAAGGACCTCAGTGAATTCTTTCTCCCTCCTCCTTTTCAGATAATAGCAATGATGCTGCCACATATTTTGCAAAGTGCTCTTTTCTGGAGCTGAGATTGAGTTACATCCAACGCGATAGACCCCACTGGCAGCCGTGCTTTCTTAGCGGAGACATTCCATTACCATGCCAAGTTATTTTTAATTCTATCTGGACTTTTTTTTCTTTTTTTTCTTTTTTTTTTCTTTTCCCAAACCAGCACATAGAAGAAAGCTATCGAGTTGCTCAATCAATGTTAGTTTATTATTGCTTACCCAAGTGTTTAATAAACCTATCCCAACTCTGGACATAGCTTTAAATACTTCATTGACTGTAACAAAGCAGATTTTTCCTATCAGACCAAAGTGACTCTATAAACTATAATTAAGCACTAATTATGAGCTCTACTGGTCAGATAACAGAAGGCAAGGTCCATTGTGCAACTGGCAGAACCAGCAATTAAAGGAGATTATTATTGTCAGAAACAGAATAAAACAAACAAAGAAAAAATTTGAGGGGAGGCGAAGATTTGCAACTGACCTGGGTAAACTTTCTTTTGTTTGTGGCTTTGGGAGATGATGACATCACAAACACAAAACCCCTATGATATGATCATATAGAACATATGTAATAAGTTGTTCTGAAAAATTCACATAGCTTGTTGGATAACAGGTTGTAGAGTCAGGTTCTGTTTGGCTCCACTCTTATACTTCGAAAGCAAATAGCTCATAGTCCAAACCAGAAGTCGTATGTTTAGAACAAAAATATTTTCAAGGAAAATATTGTGTCAGTACATTTTTTACTCAGTTTTATAGAGCATTCGAAGCCAGAGAGGGCTGCGTTGCTCATGGGCTTAAGAACTAGAAAAATGGAATTGAAATAGAATGAAGAATAGATTGACTCCCCAGGAAGGGGGGAAAGGACCCTCTACAACAGGTGAAAAGGAAGTGTGGTTTTATAAATTCGTTCCATTTTAACGTGCCTGGCTTCTTTTCACTTACGCCATTTTTACACTGGCTTAACTTGATTGGCTCCAGTGGAGTTTTCAATTATGCCAGATACCACTGAAGTGTTATTAGCAGCCTGCTTGGAATTTCTCTTGAAAGTCTGAAACTGTTTCTGAGCTAACAATATACTCTTTTCCCTCTCCCCCTTTGAAATAAAATGTTCACTCTGCAGAAAACCTTGATGTCCCGTTGAAGCAGAATGCTCAAACACCAAAATGATTTGACTTTTCACATACAAATTTTAAATTTCCATGGAAAATAGTTTCCAATTACCTCCAGTGATTGGTATGCCAGTCACAGTTCATATACTCCTAGACCTGATACAGACGTTCAAGGGAGCCAAAAGTCCCTTACACACACACACAGAGGCACATTCCAGCTTCCTGGAACACTGTTTAGGCTTTCAGGTGATGACTGGGAATGTGGCCAATATCAGAAGGTAAAGGGCAAAAGAAAGCCATGGAAATGGAAACGGCAATATTTCTTAGGAGCAGGCAGGTGCCTCTGCCCCCCTACTTGTGATTGTGCCTAAACCTCACAGTACTGCTCTTTCCTTTCCGATTTTTTTTTTTTTAAAGCAATTTGCATCTTTCGGGAAAAAAAAAAAGAGGAGGATTAATAAATTTCAAATGTTTCTGGTGCTTCTGTGCCAACTGGCACTGGAGGGGGCCTGTAACCTTGCCCAACTGCACTATATATAATTATTAATTAGAAAGCAACCTGGGAAGCAATGATCCTCTCCCCCAGCACAGAGCAGAGGAACTCTGCTGAATTCACGGTAGGAAAGAAAATTGGTTTTCCTAGGTCACATTTGGGAACAAACTTTATTTTACTTTGACTAGTGGTTCGCTATGCAGAGTGGAATTATGGGAATTAATTGGAATAACTTGGGTGCTCATTTTATAAATCAGCTGGCAGAACTCCTGCTGTAATTAATGGGTCCGACTGGCAATTTTCCACAAATACACACCCATTTCCCGGTGATTTCCACCGCGCATGCATGCATTTTGCAGGAGCTCAACTTGCAAAGGGACATATTTAAGAGTTTATAACTGTCCCAATGACAGCAAGTTCTAATTTAAAACTCCTGTGTAATACTTGTTAGGAAGTTTTAATATCAAAAGGGCAGCCAAGGTCTTCCATGAGAAATTTCTAGACAGTGAAAGAAACTAATCCTTTTTAGTGATGTTTGGCTTCTCCTCTGCAGTAGCTGATCTCTGATTTCATATTTTATATCCATGGTTTGTTAATGAAATTTTCTCCTTTAAAGAGTAACCAGGCGGATAGAAAAAAATTAGCTCATACTTTGCAGTAAACGTTTGAAGTGAAATTCAAGTAGCAGCCTGAGGCTCACAGTATGTAAAACCAACTACCAAAGTTTGGGGGGGGTGGGGGTGGGTTAATCTATTTTTCCTTCTCAGGAGACCTCTGCTGTATTAAATTCTTTGGTTGAAGAGAAGCAGCCAAGTTGGCATTAGAACTGACTTAGCAATTTGCGTCTTTTGAAAAGGGATTAGCAAATTTAAAATGTTCTTGGTGCCCCTATGCCAGTTGGCACTGTCAGGGGTCTGTAACCTCCCCCATCTGCACCACTGCCTGCCATGGGTCTACCTCAAAGGTGTTACGGGGCTTGTTACACTTACTTCAAAGAGTAAGAGAACAGCAAATTAGGCAGCAGGAGAGTTTTAATGTCCACAAGTGGCATTGTTGCTATTTATGGTGCACACAAGGAAGACAGGTTTGTTCCAAGCTCATCCCTGGATATGTTGTACAGGCTTTTCTTACCTGGCACCTAGGTTCATGAAGTTTTAATAGCACTTCAAATGTCCCGATATATGTGAGGCAACATCCCTGTCCTCACAGCATCTCCAAAGTGGAAGTGTGAGCTGGGTATCAACTGGAGACTCAGAGCCACAAAGGTGGGCTTCACCTCTGAATTTTATCCTGATCTAAGGTAGTCTTCTAGTTCAGCCATCAGTAGTTTTGGGGGGCTGTCTCTGATAGACCATGGAGAAGAGAAAGCCCTTTGACAGGACAATTAATCACACCTGTCTTACAGTGCAGTTACCTCCACTTCTCTGGTGACCACGGAACCACATTGATTGCTGTCACCGGAGAAATGCAGCTATTTGTAATTTGCAGGGAGGAGCTGTTCTTCCAAAGGACCAACTTTTGTCTGCGGTCTACAGAAGGAGCCCAAACACCTTGCTTAGGCTGGATGGTTTTGTAGATGGCCAAACTGAAGCCCACCAGAAATCATCACCAGGGTACAGCTTCAGATGGCTCACACTTCATTCAAGGCCCTGCAAATTATGCATCTCAAATATTTTCTACTGAAGAACCTAAAATCATCCAGTAAGAAATGTTAGGCATACAGACATGGGTAGACTTTAGGTGTTAGAATGTGGTGAAAAGGTTTCTTGCAGTGCAAGGCAATGTCTTTTTTCAGCAAAATATTCAGCATTTCTTCAGTTTGTCCTCTGTTTTTTTGGTTTTTTTTTGGTGGTCACATTACGGTTTTGTGTATGTTTTTGTAACACTATAGATACTCCCATGAAGTCAACTGATCTTCAGTAGTGATCAAAATCCAGACTTCTGTTTTGTGGGACTTATCTTCCATTTCTCTTAGGTATATGAAAGGCTTACAAGAGGAGGAAAAAGGCTTGTGCAAGATTCCCCAAATGATACAACAGCAGGTACCTTCTAAACTCTATTCTGAAGGCAAATTAGCCTGGGTTTAGGAGTATCAACCAGTAAAGCTGTCTTGCTATTGAAAATGCTCAGTTCCTTATATCTTAAAAAGACGAGGGTACAGCGCTGCTGCCATTGCAGTGGTGCAGAGGGAAGACAGCAGACCATCAGACAGCCCTATCCAAAATCAGCTTCAGGGCTTCCCACTGTGCCTAGAAGGATGGGAGACTCAGGACAGAACAAGCCCTTCTGAGGACCCCATTGGGAAATAATAGTCCAACTTCATGTATCAGGCATTAGACTGGGAGCTTATGTTGTAAATGAAAATTTGGTGAGTGTTTGCTTGCCTCCCCCCCATTTACGTTTTATATTTCCTATGTACATCGTCTGATATTATGTGCCTATAAAGCTTCAGCTTTTTTTTTTTTTTTTAATAAAAGTCCACCTGTTTGCTTTACTTTTAATGCTTCTGCAATATTTGAAGCCCTATAAAACTCTGTGGGTACTTCTGTTGGAATAAATAACATGGGCCAAATCCAGCCCATACTGTTCACACCAGATTTCTTATATGAGCCGGGACTGTGATAATGTGTGCACAGTAAATAAGGATCGGACACCAGATAATTGTAGCAGATTTTCTTCTACCTCCCAAGATTGCCGTGCTTGATTTGACCTGGCTGCCTGCCGTCTGAGGTGTGCGAGGGAAGGAGCAGACGTAAAGGAAGCACCTTCTTAATCATGAAAGACCTCTTTCTGAAGTAAAAAAAATTGTGCCAAGAACTTCGTTCAGCCACTCATCTGGATAAAACTAGACACCCTGGTGTCAACTGAATAGGAAGCAATGGGAGGTCTACGTGTCCCAGTGGCACAGGAGAAGAGGGTGGCCAGAACTTCACAGCTATCAGATCACGTATGTATATATGCATATAGACTACCTGTATCAATCACTAGAGACAACATGCGTATGACACGCATACACATGTGCAAAACTATCAACACGCAGAAGGAGAAGTAGCAGCTTCCATTCCTCTGCGTATGCACCTACTCCCTCTGAACTGAGGAAGGAGAAAGGAAAGATTCAAATTAAACACCCCAAATTACTTGAAAGTATCCTGAATTATTAGGAAGGCAAAGCAATGACCCAGCAGGGAGCGGAAAATGTAATAACGACAAGTTTTGTGCCTAAAGGGAAGGCAGGAATGAAATCAGAAGGATCCGATGGGGCCAGGTGAGTAAAGAGTCAGCCAAGCAAGGGAGTGTGAGATACCCGGAGGCTGTGCAATATGCTGGCAAGGAGCCACGCTGCTGGGAGGAGAGGAGGAGTGTGCGTGTGTGCGAGAGAGAGAAAAGGGGAGGGAGAGAGAGACAACAGACCGTAGTGAGCGCTGAAGAGGTCCTCTGACAGCATCAGCCCCCATCTCTGCGGTGGTGGGTGTGGATGCAGGAGGAGGCACCCAGGTGCACAGAGCTCCAAGAAGGTAGGAGCCCACACTTCCATGTTTGCCCCTCTGCTGGGTCCTCACCCTCAGACGCATGGGTGGGAGCAGATAGTGGGACACAGGCACTGCAGCGCTGAAAATGAAAAAGCCTGTGATCTGCGGGAAGCCGGCATGGCTGGGGAGCAGGCACCGATGCCGACTGTGGCGATGTCGTTTCCATTAGCCCGTGAAAGGCAACTTCAAAAACAAGGTTTATATTTGCCATTGGCTGTTTAATAGGGGATTAGTTAAAGGGAATAAACTGGCAGTAGGTTTAGATGGATGTGACTACAGGGACAAAGGCTTAACATGACATGCTTGAAAATGACATTTGCCTGTTGCCAAGCAGATGTGGCCTGCTCGTACCTGTTGCTTTGGTAGAAGGGTGGTGGGCGATGCGAGGAGCACGGTGAGAGGGGTACCCAGGTGAGCTCGTGGCTGGTCAGACCTCCACCTCAGCCACTGAACAGCAAATCAACCCCTTATTCAAACATGGGGAGATGCGTTTTTGAAGGAGTTCTATTAGCAGAGGACAGACCAACATTTCTAGGTTTCCAAAGGTGCATACACAACTCTGCAGTATCCTAATTTTTCTTGGCAGTGTGTGTGGAGTCACAGACACTTCGGATACAAAAACCTTACTGCCTTCCCACCCAACACTGTTAGGTTGTTCTCTGCTTTCTGTTGTTGTTTTCCCCTTGCTCCTCCAGTATTAGCTTTAGAGAACCTCAACTTCACAAGATGTTGCTGTGGCTGTTGTTCCATGTACCAGCCTGTCCCTGATGGTCTAGGAGATGCACAAAGGAACAAGAGAGCTCTTCAACCCCTTCCCAAAACTCTGACTTCTGAGAAAGTGATGGCACTCACTTTTGACCAAGTGGTTTTTCTTTTCAGTGGGCAGCAGGCACACGACTCAAGAAGAAAGAGCCAAGGCTGCCCAGGCAGAGCAAGGGCCCTACTAAAGGCAGCTTGGAGCCAGTCAGCCAAGCTGGACCTGTTTGAAAAAGAGGGCAGGAGAAGAGGACTGGGAGAGGATTAACTAGTTTTTTTTGGGGTGGCATTTCTGCCTGGGATGCTGTTGTAAGTGCAAGCACAGCTACTTCCTGGCCTTGATGGCATCTGGTGTCTCTGATCACAGCTAGCTAAGGGATCTGCAGAGCAGGTTGATTGAAGGCCTTAGGACATGTCAAGGGGAACAAGCACAGGACAGAATGCCAGCTTGCTGGGCAAATGGCAGGAAGCCTGGCTTTATCAGGATGCTGCAGGCAGGAAATGATTTGAAGTACACAGCCTTTTCTTGTAGAGTGATTGAGGGAAGGGAGGAGAGCAAGAACAGGAGCAGCTGTGGCTGTATTTCAAAGTTGGTTTCCATCTTCCCTCTTGTGTTACTGCTCTTTCTTTCCCTAAGGAGAAAAAAAAAAAAGAAACAGGAAAAAAAACTCCAAACAACAACAACTAGGCATTTCTAATTGTAATTCTGGGTCGTTCCTTTCCCCTTCTTAAATGTACGTGTCCCAAATTGGCAATATCTCAGGTACATGAGAGAGTTGTTCTGAAGCAAATTTCAGGTCTATATCTGGTTCTTATGGGCTGCTTAGGGCTGGCTTTGGAGAGAATTACAGCTATTTAAGGGATACCGTGAATGTCGGTGTGATTGCGTAGGGACTCTAAGCTGACCACGGATCAAAACAGAGTAGCCAAAATGCTGTTATAGAAAGCCCTGAGGGAAGGTGTGAGGGTCTGGCAGAAAGAGTCAGGCTTCCTTTCTGCAGTGTCACTCTCCAAATCAGGGGGAACAGCCCCGTACTCCATAGCTGCAAAGTGCAGCTGCCTCAGGGAGCAGGAGAAGCCAATGTGTTTGCAGAAGCAAAGCTGTGCTGTTATTGCTACCCAGACTGGCCAGCTGAAAAGTTGGCTTGGTTCTGTTAAACTGCAGACATGCACTCCATGCCAGAGATGATAAACCCTCAGCCTTCTTCATTTCACTCTTCCAGCTTCTCTTCTGCTTGCCTTCCTTTTGCAATAACATGCGAGGTTTTTCTTGGCTGTCCTTTTCCCCCTTGGAGATCAAATACAGGCTCTGCTGCTGACTTTCTGAATTTATGACAAGGACCAGCTTCTTCTAGCCTCAGTTTCCATTAACAACTAGCTCACACAAGCTGCATTTGGACCATTTGTTTTGTCTTTTGGCACCAGCTGTTTTATGAATGAGAAACGTAGCAAAGGGCAAACAATCAGAAAACTGGTGAGGTAAAACGACAAGTGTTTCACTGTTGTCTACTTGGCGGGAAAGTCTTTGTAGCCCTTAGGTCTGGCATTAAAACTTACAAACTCTACTCTTGTAACTGTTGTGTAAAAAGCTGTTATTGCCCTTAAAACTAGTCATTGGAGTTGAAAGATAAATATTATTCCATATCTTATTGAATAAAATATACTATATCACAGGTGATGGAGACAGATTGTCTCAATAAATTCTGATACTGTATTCGGAGGAAAAGTGGCAATAAAAATGCTGATGACTTGACACGGGGAGAATATTGAATGTCATTAACATGTTATTTCCTCTGTTCTGATATCACTGTCATGTTCTTCCCACTGCTCTAATCTCTATCAGTTGTGGGCTTTTTTTTTTTTTTGCTTTGCTTGTTTGAATGAGAAAAATGGCATTTTTTTCAGTCCTTTAAATTAACCACTACTTGAGAAATGATTAGAGATAGGAGGTGACATCCTCAAATATAGAAATTAAAACATGGTTTGATATTTAACAGTATGCTATGGATGGGCTCAGGAAGAATTTTAAGACTGCCGTTGTCATCTGATAGTTGATTACGACAGTCATAACCATCTGTGTAGTGATAACAGCAATATCTTGCTTTTATAAAATCCTTTTAAAGCACTTAATGAAGGTAGTTGTTGATGTTCATTTACAGGTGGGGAAACTGAGGGATGGGGAGGTGAAGTGAGTCACTCAGGGTCATTTGCTAGTCCAGTGGCAGAGCCAGATTCTTGCAATATGCCCTAGCTCTTCCCAGTAAAGATGCATTGCCTTACTATTGCTGGAGAAGTTGATTTACTGCATGCTGCACTTTTCCCAACCCATGCTACTCTCTACCTGCTGAAGCCACAGCCAGGCAAGTTTTCAATTGTTCTTACTACAGATACTTCTGGTTTTGTTTCCTGCTGCTGTCTAGATGTGGGGTCTCTCTCTAAATAGATATATTTCACAATAAGGGCTCTATAGCCAAGAATGTATTTGTGTACAGTTATGAAATGAACCTGCTAGGAAAAATAGCAATAATCCCTGTCTTCATCACCTTTCCCCAAACCAGAATAAACTCACTGCTTTTCAGAAAGCCTGACTCTGCCCAGGCATTCCCATTCTGTCTCTCTGTGCCAGAAAGCCTGTTGTGATGGCCCTACGGGCAACTCGGATCAGCTTGTACCAAAGAGCATTTGGATCACGTGGATTGTTTGGCATCCTCATGAGAGAATATGCTGTTGGCTTTGAATGATAGCAATTAAAGGTGCAAAGAAGTCATCTGTCTATTTGCTAGGGCCAGTATCTAGGCTGGTCTCCTACTGTAATCTTGTGCTCTATCCACAACTAATTCTAAATGACTCCAGGAATAGCCACCACTTCCATTACAGGACCATTTCATGCACTGTTATAGTTTATTGTCAGATGGTTTTCAGCAATTAAATTCTAAATTGATTTCACAGTTGCACACGCTGCTTCTGTTATTTATTTTGGTCCTCACCTGTCCGAGGGAACGGGGTGCCTCTGCCGTTTCACAAGCAGATGCTGCTGCAGAGCCGAATAGGATATTTTAAGTGCCTGAAAAATAGACTTTACGTAGAAATAGTGTGCGAGGCAGGTATAACAGAGTTTAATTCTCACAAAGCCCCAGCAATAATACTGATGGATTTTGAAAAGAGAAAAATACCATAGATCTTTTGCTAAGTGTCACAGTGCCTACATTTTTCTATTTGTTCTGGTGTCCTGTAGGAAGATGTGTTATTTCTCAGCATAGAACAGAAGACGGAATTAGCTCCCTGGTAGAGCTGCATTACTGCTCTGCTATTCACTTCTTGACTTCAGCTCAAGTGCCTACAGGTCCTGTCCTGCTAAGTTAATGGGAACCTTTCTGATAAGGCAGATATGGGGCCAATAAACCATAACAACTTTATGCCTCAATTTACCCAGGTGTAAAATGGGAATAAAATTCCTCGTGTTTTGTAAGGCACTACTGAAAAAGCAAAAGCAGCTGGGTGCAGAGTAAAGCTACAGAGTAAAATACTATTAGTACTTTAACCCTCATGTCTCACCTCTTTCGAACGGGTGCTATCTGAGTACACATCAGAACCCTAATAAAATTGTCCAGTACTCAGTATCTCCTCTTTTGCCTAGACTGTACCTTGGAGTATTTGCAAAACCTTTTTTTTTAGCCTATACTGGGACTTTTTGGAAATTGTCCTGCTTTTAGCATGGATCCTTTTCCGTGCAGAAAGTGCTCTCCAGGCCAAGATCGGCTGCAGGGCAGTTACTTTAGTGACAGGGAAAGAAGAGATATTTGTACCGCCTTGGCACCACGTCATTATTATCATGCAAGCAGTTCCCCTTTTTTCTTAACATATAAAGAGAACAATTGAATTTTGCAAGGCAGGACTCTTAATCTCCAGGATCAGATTCTTCACGGCAAGGAGGGGGTGTAAAAGTTTCTCTCTTGCTCTGTCTCTTCATGGCGCATGGTCCCAGCTGTATGACTCCGTTCATGAATATGCATGAAATCAGATATGACATTGCCCTGCTCCCATTAATAATCTTGTCATCTGACTTGTGCAGCATTAAGCTTCAGCCCGTGGCTCCTCATAGCGAATGCAGCCTGAAGGAAAGGGAGGGAGGGGAGGGAAAAAAAAGAGGCCATGCCTTTTTTTTATTGGGATTAAGTGCTTGAAAATTTTGGCAGGGGGTTGCCAGGAGAGTAAGGGGAGGGGGGGAGAGAAAGAGAGACACACACACACAGGGACAGAGAGACGAGAAATCCTCGATGAATGCGTTGGCTTGTTAGAAGCCCAAAGCGGTGGGTGTAATGGTATGCGAGCTGACCTTGAATATAGCCACTGTGGGTTGCCCCAGCTTTTTTGTAAAAGAAGCATTTGCAGCAGAGGTTTGGATTTCAGGCTTTGCAGTCATCAATCATCTCAGCCTATTCTCCTCTTTGACAGCTCTGTACAAGGCCTGACATTTGACACCCAAGACCCCAGGACTTACGAAGAGGCACAAGCTGAGGCCCTAGGGAGGAGATAGGGAACCGGGGGAGAAAAAAAAAANTTTTTTTTTTTTTAAAGAAGCCACAAAAAAAGCTACAAAACAAATTGTAACTGTAATAGGAATTGATTTAACAGAAGAACATCACATCGAGTTCTGTTCCCCGCGTTGTGCAGTTCATGCTGATAAGGCTGATCTGAAGAGGTGGGAGAAGAAAGGCAGGCTGAGAGGGCTTTGGGCAGCAAGATGAGGTTCATACCCTTGTTTCTGCATACTTTGGGGTTGCCAACCTACAAAAGTTTTGTTCCATTTTAATGCAGTTAACCTGTGCTTGAGAAATTCCAGGTTGAGCGAAGCGGACTGACAAGTTCCCTGAGACTCATGGACCTATTGGAGGCCAGGATGGACCTAAGTCAGTTGCCCAGACTAATTTTCAGCAAACCTAGTTATGAAATCAAGTGTCTGGGTTGCAGTTCTGGGGGCACTGGAAGGCTGAAGGGTGTGAACAAAACGCAGATACGACTTGTTAAAGTAGATAAATGTTTTGAGATAAAGGTTTTTCTCCAAGTCAGTCCTTACTTGGGCGGACAGGTTTTAAAAGTTACAATCTTTTTAACCTAGGGTTTGTTTTTTTCTTCTATAGTACAACTGTAACAGCATCATTCTGACCCCAGAAACATTTTTTTGTTTGTTTTGTGAGCCTACCTTTTGTTTTTACATTAAGAAAAAAGGATGCCTAGGCCCAAATTAAACTTTTTCATTCTACCTGCACATTCTCCCTCACACCCGCTTATAACTGACAGCAAGAAAGACAAGTCCTAGGTAAACTATGTGCTACCCATGGCTCACTGCTACCTCCTCAGTCATAAAAAGGGAGGGATTTGGGGGTTTGCAGAGGGATTCTGTTGCAGATGAGTTTTGGCTGGAGGAAATTCTTTGTAAGCAGGGGCAATCAAAGATGTGAGCATAAGTGGGCAGGAAAGGACACAGCAACATTCCTCGATATTTAACTGTGCAATGGCACATGGCATATTTAAATTGATCTAGAAACAGGTGACAAAGACTCTCTCCTTTACGCTAACTTTGGATTCAGCCCAGAAATATGTATCTAGCCTGTGAATTTTGCTGACATGGGAGGTCAGGTTAAATGCTCTGGATGATTTTCCAGAAATGTCAGGCTGTCCGTCAAGGCGAGCTTTGGTCATGGGATATTTTTTATTTGAAAAAGTAGCACCCCTCTTTAGGAATTCCCTATATGTTGGTTTTGATCTGTTGCACATTTTTATTAATCTTTCCCTTGGAGCATTTGCTGTTTGTAAGCCATGATCTCACCATCTGAGTTGACGTGTGTATCATGGAGCTCTGTTTCTGTTTCCCGTGTGGATGACTGAAAGGCGTAGAGATAAATGAGAAGTTTGAGTACGTCATTTCTGAAACTAATGCTTGGAGAAGCACTTCCAGAGTATTTAGCAAACTTTTGCTTTCCATAAACAAAACTGCTTGCTCCAATGAACCTTCCTGGAAAAGGGTCACAAATGATGTCAAAGTGAATTAGCGGGTTTTTATGTGAATGAATGTTTGCAAACATTGTTCTGCTGTCCTGCTTCAAACTAGTAATTACAGTTGCAGCCCTGCATAAGGAAAACCCAAGCTCACTCTGTAGGACGCACATTTACTGCCTGCAGGGCTTAGGATGAATATTTTTCCCTCCCCCACCTACGGACCAAGCTAAGTGCTCTGCGGATTTTGAGGGTTGCCTTCCTCTGAAGTATTAGGGTTTAGCCACTGCTGGAGGCATGATACCAAACTTGATGGACCAATAGTCTGATTCAATATGGCAATTCCTCTGCTCCTTGTATTTTTCAAACTGGCTTCTGTGTGCACATGCCCAAGCGGATGATTTATCGCCTACTCTGAGATACGCTCTTGCATAGAAAAGGGCAGGATCAAGCACATTTGCTGTGTTTGTGTGTGTATATGCATATGTGTCTAGAGAGAGACAGATATGAAACAGCTGATCGGTATTGTTTTCTTTCTCCACTCTGGATTTAACCCAATATGTGACTCTCCTCCTTGAACTGGCTGCTTTTGCACTTCCAACTTTTCATTCAGTGTGGCATGCTGTTCCAGGCTTTCTACTTTTTCAGTTGACATTCAGAGTAAAGAAAAGAGTTAGAGGATATATATCCGTGCTTTGGATGATTAATTCCTTGACTACTTTTCACGTCCAAGGAAAATCCCACCAATACTTTTCCAGACTCCAAACCTGATACTTGAGGGGTTTTTTCCTTTCTTTTTCCTTTTTTTTTTTTTTTTAAATTCTGCATTGAAAATGAGGAATTTGCAATATTAGAAATGAGAAGTCTTAATCTATTGGGAAATCCTTTGATCCATAAAATAAGAGAGGATTGTGGTTTTTTTTTCTTTTTTTTTTTCCCCCTCATCTGTAAGTTTTTGAAAAAGATTTATTTTAGCTTAGCTGAAAAGACCTGAAAACAGAAGTTTGAAAATGTCACCCTGGGTGGAAATGATTATTTTTAAAGCAGTTTTTGTGGCAAAGCTTCAGACTCCTCTGTTAGAGAGCTAAAGGCAGAAGCTTGCACTGCTGGTGGTAGCACACCCATTGGCAACATCAGGATTGTTCTCCAGGCTTTTCCATCCCTGGTTCAATTACAAAAGGACACGGTGGATCATCCATCCCTTAGGCTGTTCAAGAAAGAGGGAGTGTCTCTCATCGAAAAGGATTAGAAGAAACCACAGGCTTCTTGCAGAAGTCCTGGAGGGCAGTCCCTTGGCCTGTTGCATAGCAGTGCCTCAACACTTTTGCTTCTTGTTAATCTAACACGCTTCTGATCTGCATCCAGTATCTTCACCCGATTCCTGTATTTTGATGCCCGCCTTGTCTGCAGGATTATTAGGCTGTTCTGTTTGTTTATGCAGTCCTCAGCTGTGTCACTTTTTAAAATGTGGAGATCTGGTAATAAGTTCAATATGTAGATCCGTATCAAATGCCTAAAATATCCATTGGAAGGTCACAAAGAGGAAGAGGCTATTTTTGATTTTATACCCAGGCCATTAAGAACTTGATGGATTTGCTTTGAGTTTTTCTGTTTGTTTCGAAATCAAAGCTCCAGTTATAGACATACAAACAGACATGAAAAGGAATGGAAGACAAGCAGTCCAGTGGGCTGCAATGAGCCTCAGATGTACTGCACACAAAGAACAGCTGAAAATACTGTATGCAGGGCAATAAAATAAGGGAAAATGAAGAGGAGTGTTACAGTCCTATCAGTGTACCTAATTCTAAAGAGGCTACTTTCGAAATATTAATAAAAAGTGGTTGTTTAGCATGTAAATTCCTTAACTGAGACACAAAAGCTCAGGCAAAACACAAATCAAAGTATAACTTCTTGCCTTCAACATACAATGAGAACCAATATGTTGTTATGTTGTACATCATAAATATCTAGGAATAAACACTGGAGACCAAAAGAAGAAAGGATGGATCATTTTTATTTTACCCCTTTTTTGTTGTTGCTTTTTTACCATTTTTGTTATATCTTGCTCTGTAAAAATGATTATTATTCTCCTCGTACCACCACCATGGATGTGAAATTATTGCAGAAGTGAAGAGTCAGGGATCCATTTCAGCAGAGAGGCAGCCTTGTTCTAGGTGCTATAGAGACTGGTGAATGAAGAGTCCTCGCGCTGGTGATGAGCACGGGAGACAAGTATTTGTGAAACCAGATTGATAATTCATCTGCGAACAGCCCAATGTGACTTTCCCTCTCATGCCCCCAAAATGTAATAACTGCAGCTGTGTTCAGCTTCATTCAAAACATTGCATCCTTTTCCCTCGCGCATGGGTGGGCACTTCATGATGCTAAATAGGACACTTTGACTGCTCATATCTGTACCTTGGGGCCTACCAGATCTGAGGGCAACGCAGTGCCTGCTCATTTGACTTGCACAGCTGCAAAGCTTCCAGCACAAATGCTACTCGAACGCTTCTGCGCGGGGGTTGGATGTGATGGCACATTTCTCAATTGAAGAGGAAAAATAGAGAGACAACAAACTCCCAAGCCTATGAGA
This sequence comes from Psophia crepitans, assembly GCA_013399095.1. Lineage (NCBI taxonomy): Eukaryota > Metazoa > Chordata > Aves > Gruiformes > Psophiidae > Psophia > Psophia crepitans. The sequence goes on along the minus strand of VWZZ01003148.1, from coordinate 332,789 downwards.
GCCACCCTCCCCAAGCCTATGAGATTAAAGCAATGGATTTTCAAGTAGTTCTTCAGAGTGACTAATTTATATGGATATCAAGGATTCAGTTGGAGAATTAAAAAAAAAGTAGCTAGGGGAAAATATGATGCTCTCTAAGTCCCAGTGGTATGGCACATTCATTTTACTAGAGAGTTTATTCTTTAGTACTTTCATGGATTGACATGAGGGAGGAATTCGCATGTCAGGACAGATAAAATCTCCCTCCTGCCAAAGGAGTCTATTCAGACATGCATGTTAGTAGGTTGATAACTTATTCTGTATTGCAGAGGACTCAAAGATAGACATTTCTCCTTTTATCTCCATCTCTGTGCTCCCTGCATACTAAAGATACGGGGAAACAGCAAGATACATCTTAACTAGCCCTCTCAGAGAGGAGCGACTTTTCCCAGTCCGTGCCAAGAGATGCAAACTTAAAGGAATAAGGTGTCACGCGAACTAATAGCAAATACATTAGCAATGTTTATGCGCATAATTTGAGCCCTGTGTGAATATTGTTTAAAAAAATACAAAACCTGGATTTTGTGGTTAATTTTTTTGCCAAGAAAAACGCACAGTGTTGCAATGCTCTTGTTTCATGTTACTCTGCCAGACGGATGGGGAATAGGTTGAGAAAGATGGGTGACCAGAACAAGTAAAACATGTTGGAGAATCCATCTTTGACATGCTTTCCAAATGCTAATGGAACCTTTGTGTTTTTCTGGGAGATAGGCCCATTCTCCTTTTAAAGACTGGGGAATTGACTCAAACAACTTTATTCCTTGACCAGAGCAGTAGAAATATGTCTCCTCTTCAAACTGGAATTAAAATTCAGGAATGTTTAGTCTTATGCTTAGGCTGATGGTCTCCATTTCACTTATTTTTGATTTTCTGAAGCTATCAAATGCCATAATTTTGGGGAAACTGATTATTTAAGAGTATTAAATTCTGTGGGTATCATTCCTAAGGAGCCCTGTTTAGAAAATGGGGGATTAAGACCCTCCAGAGTACAGCTCAGATCATGCCTGAACTGCCTCCTGGCAGAAGGACTTTTTTCTCTCTCTCCTTCTCCTTCCAGTGTTGACACTGGGACAGTAGCCTCCTTCACTGGACACTGTGGGGCTAAACATCTGGGTATGAAATAAATCAGACATACTACGAGTTTCTCTGAACTTTCTCTTGTCCTTCCAGCTCAGTTCCCAAAAGCGGATCTTCTTGTTTTTAAGCAGCTCCTATACGTAGATTGACACTAAAGTGGTTTAGAAAGTGTTATATATAGATGTGTATACATACCTCAAATATTTGCCTAGATGTATCTTATCTAAACTTCTGCATGTATCTGAGTTTCCCAGGCTTGAACCATGACTTGTGTAAATCGGTGTTGTCTCACTGTCTTTGAGTAAGCTTATTTACGTCAGCTCTGGAATTAGTCTCCTGTATTCCAGCCAGCACTTAGCTGCAAGAGTCAAAATAACATGGATATGTACTGTTTTCCTGTTATCTCTAGCTTCTCTAAAAACAGAAGCTATTAGAAATATTGTGAGAAAGCTGTCTTGCAAGATTTGCTCCCCACTTAAGAGTTTTAGATGGATATCTGGCAAGAACGTGCAGTTATACCAACCCCTAAACTTCAGTATAGTTTTCTTTGGCTTAGTAGTAATTCATTTTGTTTTGCATCCGCTACCTTTGAGCTCTTGCAATTTCAGATATCTTCAGATAATGCTTTTTGCTTTTGCCCCACCATTTCTATATATTTCCAGGCTGCCTGAATGGAGAAATGTAACAAGAAAAAAACTCATGAAAATTCCCCTCCGTCTAACCACCCCCCCCCTTTCCATCACCCCCCTCCCCCCCCCGAGAATGCAGTCTATACTGTGGTCCTTTCTAGAGAATGCTTTAATTCTACTAAGGTCCAATCCAACATGATTAATTTGGGAAGTAAAAAGTTTTTTCCAGACAAGACTCAGTGGAGTAATAACTGAGGCATGGACAGACCAAATGGACTAGTTGTTTCATATTAATTATTAATCTGTTATCCCTAATGATAATATATAATGACACATCTTCCAATGATTCTCCTTTATTTGTGCATCACTTAACATGGGAGTGATTCTCTTTAGACTACAGAAGATGACATCTCAGCATTGATAATTATATATAAAAGGAAAGAAAAGGGGTACAATTGGATAACTTAAGTGACTGATTTAAATTCAGTGATACATCATATAAATTCCATACTTGCTTCCCACTTTCTTTATGGACTACTTTTTCCCGTTCTTCTTGACCAACAAATGCATTCTTTAATGTTTTAAGAATATTTTAGACAAAGAGATTTCAGCAAGGTGAGCTCAGACCTGTGATTTCAACTTCGAATTGTTCTGTTCTATTGATCTTCCTGTGATTTACAACCGTTTCCCATCAGAAAGTTCTCTCCTGCTTTATGTCAATGAAATTTGGGGCACAGTTTCATCCTTACGGAGCGCACCTGCTTTGTGTCCCCTGTGAAGGGAGATTAGTCTCTGGCTTTGAGAATTTGTTGCCCGTTGGCTATCTTCACTGCAAAACCAACCAAAAAGTTCTGTGTGTTTCTGGGTGGAATTGCTTGGAGATTTGTAAAACGATTTTGATCTTGGATCTGAGCCTGCCATTAAAGTGTTTGACTTGCCTTGACCACTGTAATTTTAGAAAGCTGACCCTTCTCCCTTGCAATTTACACAGTGTTTTTAGCCTAATGCAGAATTTCCCTCTTCTGCAGCTGGGAAGAGAATATCCATCATTTCCAGATGTGGACATATGATCCAGGAGGCAATTGAAGGTATTTTGGAATCATATGGTTTGGCTTATGGATTTGGATTGGCCAAGAGAGATTTGCCTGAAATCCTTGAGAGAGCATGGCACCTCGCTGACTCGAGAGGCATTTTAAAATAAAACCTGAAGTTAAATGCATTTTATAGAGAGGCTTAAAACTTCTAAAATATAAATCTAAAATATTTATATGTGGACTGCAATGGAACAGAAGTTACGACCTCATATGTGAATGTCTAGGATTTGTTTTTTCCTTCCACCAGCCCACCTGGAATGACTTTAGCTTTCAGCTTTACCTCAGGCTGTACCCAGGTTAGCTTCTAGTGACTTATGACTCCATCAATCTGCACAGATATGTGCTGTACTCCTTCAAGGGAAGTAGTTCATCTTCTATATGACTGCATCTCCACCTCTTCCAAAGTTCAAAGAACCCAGGACAATTGTTTATTGGAACGGGCTTCCAGTAAGTATAGAAGATGTTCTCCTTGCCTTCCCATGTGAATCAGGACTTTCTGGTGAACTTTGATAGAGACAAAAACTTTCAGAATAATCCATCCCCTGTTGAACTAGAAAGGCATATGATGGTGGTGATGAAATATCAGGTGAGATTGCTCAGTGTGTTTTAAGGAGCTTTGAACTGGAAATGGATCTATTTAGAGCTCTTTTCTGAAGTCAGAGGAGCACATTTTTTACGATCCATTTCCCATGAACTAACAACTGTTCCCTATCCAGCAGACAGTTTACTTGTAGCTATTTTGACTTGCATTATTCCACTTAATGAAGATAAACATAAGTGAGACACAGGAAAGCCACAGAATGAGTATGAACGGGAAATGTTCCAAGTATTCAGCATTTACTAGACAAAATTGGCCAGTAATTCTTTTTGCTTTTCACTGAGGATAAAAATCCCTGAAAGATAATCACCATCATTGTTTGAACTAATGTAGCACTTTTATCCAGCGATCTGAGAACACTTTCCAAACATTAAATGGACTGAGAATAGCCTTCAGATTAGATTCGTGTTATTCAAAATACCTGTTTTACAGACAGACAAACTCACGGGTCATCTAGAGGTACCATGACTTCCCATGGATCACAGAGTCAGAAGAGTACAGAAGATTTCTGACTAACATTTCTATGACTTTGGTGATGTTGCAAAGGATGCTCACTATTCCTTATTCAAGTTGCTTATATTATTCAGATTACAGTGACTTTTGGGCTGGATATTTTTTCTGCTTATGTGCAACTTTTAAAAAAACTTATTCTTTTTAATAATTATTTGCATGGCTGTACACCAGCACATTTCATGCTATAAACTGTTCACTTTTTTAATGATCAGGATTGTTAATTGGCAGATGATTAGTAGCCTACATCACATGTTAATTTTTCTTCCTCTTGATTGGATTAATATAACTTTTTTTTTGAGCCAGAGAAGAAAAAACCTCAAATATTCAATCCATGCAAGACTGGAAATAAATTAGCGCACTCGCAGCTCCTCACACTTTTTCTATATGCTACTGTCTTCAGCAATCAAATGACTTCTTAGGACAATTTTTTTCTTTATCTGTAAGTCCATGGTTTAAAAAGTTACCTAGTTTTCTGCTCGTGTTCCACTCATGACAGTAAGTAGGCTGTGGTGTTCACACTGAAATCATTTGCCCAGACAGGCTAAACAGATCATGCCCTTCCTGAGCCTTGAATCTATATCCCACAAACAACACCATATGGTTAATTTTTAAGCCAACTGATCAAGTGTTTAATAAAGCAGAGGCTGGGGAGAGGAGAAGAAATCCCATCCATAAAAGTCATTGTTCTGGTGGGCTTCATCTCTTAACCCTTTGTAGCATGGCAGGAACAAATCCATGAAATGGAGCTTTGGCTAATCAGAGGTGGGGGAGATAAAGGTAGGCATCAACTTCTGGACCAAATGCATCAAAAATATTATTTAGGTGTTTAGGTGGGATAATTATTGATTTACAGATACTGTGGGTAGAATGCTGATCTGGGGATTAGGGTCTCTGGGTTTTATTTTTGATCCTGTCCTATTTTGCTGTCAGATCTTGAACGCTTCACTTTCCCCTTCTGTTTTATCCACACAACTTTGGGCCAATGTGCCTGCAGAGCATAACCCTGTTGATCAGGATGTGTCCTTTTGAAAACGTATTTGCAGATTCTGCCTGCGCAATTTTTACGAACCTTGTCCTGAACTGGGACAAGCAGGTTCTTTGAATTACTGCAGCACGCATGTTGGCATAAAACTGGAATCATTTAATGGGGCAGGTCTCAAACGTTTTAATTAGATAGCTCAAAACTACCTCTTTATTCTTTCACATAAAGTTAGATTTGAGGCAGATGATCAAAATTTATTTATGCATGCATTCAAACAAGACAACATTGTAACTGAGAAAGCTTAAAGTTTTGTGTTTAAAAGAAAAAACAACAACGCTATTTGGGAAATGAAGTCATCTGCAGAAAAAATACCGACACAACAACAAAGCAGTCTTCCAATTCCTGTGTTTTTGGGTTATAGCGTGCCATCTTTAGTATTTATTTCCCTAAGAGCTTGCCTTTTTTTAACAGATGTATACTCCTTTCATTGGTGTTTATTTAAAATCCTGCCAATATATCTGAAATCAGCACATACTGAATGTTGATGCACCACCTTGCCTAATTGACTTAGCTGGAAAATAAACAGTGAAAGGCTATTTTAGCAGCAAACTGGTTGATACAGCTACCCATTCCCTACCTTTATCTACGTACCACACAAGCAGACAAGTACTTGCGCCCCGATAGCAGGGACACAAGGTTGTTACACATGTTTTCTGCAGTCTTTAGCATTTTAGGGACAAACTTGGCACTGGTGTCACTGACAGTCTTTGAATCAGAAGAATAACATTTTTATCTCTACTACCCTAAAACCTTGATAACATCCATAAGATGCCACCAGAAACATGAGAGCTTATTAAAAGTTATTATTTTAAAAACAATAGGTTCCTGAATATTCGCAGTAAATAAGCATCATAAGGCTATTCACGCAACGTGAATAATTTGCTGCTAATAATATTGACACTCAATCTGTCTGCAAAATGTCTCTGTTAGCAGGAAACCATCACGCTAGGAGGTGTTAGGAAGACTTTGCAGTGGAGTGGCAGAATGAAGGAATTAAAAACTGATTGGAAAATGTATTTGAAGTTTGAAAAAAATTCTTTTTCTCAATTTTTATTATGAAATATTAGAACATAAATACTAATGTATTATTACAGAGAAAAAAAGGTTTTCTGCTAGTTTTGCCGCTTTGTTTTTGTTTTTAAACAAAAATAGGGGTTAGCTTACCAAAAGAGACCCAACTTGGAACATATTGGCAAAAAAGGCAGAGAAATAAAGCGCTCCCCTCCCACCCCCCCCAAAAAAAAAAACCCAACAAAAAACCCCACAACTTTTTGAGCATGCAGTGGTACTGCTCACTGAACTGGGACGTGAGGAAGCTGGATGCAGTTCGTTAGGAAGTATTAAGGAGACAGGCTTTAGCAGAAAGGCATAAAGGGGTCTTAATGAAATTGGTATTTCAGTTTCATGTAGGATATGCTCTTTTCGCACAAATCTTAGTTCTGACATGATCTTTTGGTCAACTTTTCAAAACTAAAATGATTATTCCTGGGAAAATATTTAGCAGATGAAAATGACCATTTTCATTTGAGTTGGGTTAGGAACTGATACATCTTTTTGAATGAATACTTTGGGGGTTTTGCATTAAAGATTTTCTATCACATATTTCAGAAGTTAATATTTATTTTTGTTAATTTAGCGCAAAAGTTACTCCTCTGAAACTATTTTTGAGGTCTTATCCATCATACTAAGGTATTAAATGACTACAGATTTTTGCCATTGATGTAAAAGTGTCTTAGTGTATTTATGCTACATATGTCCTTTATTAGAATAGGATTTTTATACCATATCATTAAAAAAGAATATAAAAATAATACAATGACAAAATATGGATTTGTCATATGTCTTTGGTCAGGATGAATTTTTAACCTTGGAATAGTAAATCAAAAATAGAATGCAATAAAGAGGAACCATTGGATTAGGCTAGATATGAAAGAGCTTGGTTATGTTAGAACATTTAGTGTATTTAAAGAAAAAAATATATGTGTGTTATTTATTAAGGCTCAGATTCTTATTGCAAGAATTTTAATTTGCTTTTATTTTTTATTAATTTTTCTCTGATAAAGATTTTCATTATGTTACTATTCATTACGTGTACAGACAATTCAGGTTTGTTGGGCGGTGGTGGGTTTTTTTTTTTTTTGTTTTGTAGTTGTTGGGTTTTTTAAGTAATTCTCCAGTTTGGCATAGTCTGTATTTGCTTATTATCCCCTTGCTCACAGATACCATTCCTGCTATACTCCTACTACAGTGAATTAGGAGATTTTTAATGGTCATTCACGTGAGATACTCTGAGAAAACATGCATTTTCAGGCAAAATAAAATCCATGCCCTAGAGTGTCATTTCTAAGTCATACTGATATTAGCTACTCAAATAGTTAGACTTATTCTGTGTTTTACATACATGCTAAATAAAAAGGGAAGCATCAGAGGGAAAGCAATAATTTTGTACTCTCAATATCAGTTTTCTAGAGCTAAGAGTTGAGAAGGAACACTCCAGGCTCAAAAAGCTTTCCTAATTGTTAGCTAAAAGCAGCAGACTCTTGGGTTGAGCTAACAAGAGGAGTAACAAACTGCTGAACACAATGACACTCCTGAATAGCTTAAATTTGTCCTCGTCACATGAGTAAATTTCCTATTGATTCTTAACTGGAATGGCTCCGAGCTGGTGGCTTCAGAGCCACCTCCTCCTCCCTGAACGATGGCTCTATACCTACTTGTGTTTGAAACTTGCTTCGAACGCATGGGCATGCTGCGGCCAGATAGGAGAAAATTGGATCTCATCAGGAAAGGACCAGTGCAAGAGGAGGTTATGAGTTTATTAACCTGATGAATAGAAAAAGTAAATATTTGCTGTAAAACCTGTCAGGGATTGCAGTTGTAAAACTTCTAGTTCAGCTATTTCCTCTTATAGTTGTCAAAATATTTCTGGCATAAGTTAGTACAACATTACACATTTCAGAAGCTTTTGCTCTAACCTGAAGTTCAATAATTTTGTTCCTAGCAAGTTTTTTTCCTTTCTCACCAACTTGTCTTATCAACAGCTTACCTTTTTGTCTGCAGGCTGGCTTCTCAACCGCTTATTTCCAGAGCTATAATCTTTGCTCTGTGTTTTCAAAAAGCTTTCAAGATACTTAAAACCAATTCTTAAAACAATAGCAACCTGATGGGCTGTATGCCACACGGATAATTACTGATGGGCTTAAGGAATGAGTTTTGCTCATGGACTGGAGTCTCACTGGCATCTCTGCAGCCTGTCTCCGCTGTTTAATAGCATTTCTGGAGAAGGCTAGAGAGAGAATTGTGGCCTCGATACAAATTTCAACGGATGGAGGCACTAGGTGGAAAAGTAGAGCAAAGGAGGACCAGAGAACAGTTGTCCCTGACCTTCACTACCCTCACATGAGTGAAATGATAACATTTTACTACGGAAATTGAAGATACTGGAGAACTATTGCCTGTAAAATTTTCAGCACTGAGGAAATTTTAAAAAAAAAAATAGCCAGAGAACATTTTTTTATTTAAACCAAGTACACCATATTTTTAAACAGTTCTGTAGTTTCTCCCTTTCTCTCACTAACTCTTTGCCCTCTAGATGAAGAAGGATTTATCTCATACATTTCAAAAAAAGTCACCTCTCTGTAACCTACAGTTCATTCAATCTAGGCTTAGCGTAAATAATCAGTATGGAAAACACCAATCGGCTTTGAAGAGCCCCTGGATTTAGGAGGACTACACTGCTCATGCCTGTGGAACTCCTCTGGGAAGCAGAGAAAGGAGAATGTGTCTTGATTTACACTGCCCTATTTCTCAGATCTGCCAGCCTCTCTGCTCTGTCCACTTCACTACCGTCAGATGCTGTGAGACAAGCATATGGTGTTTACTTCTCTGACTGACATCTCTCTGGTTTTCCTCACTCCTCGAGAGAATCCTCTCTTGCCAAGTCAATTTGCAAGGGCTTGGATGTAGCCATGGCCCTCTGGTTGGCATCCAAACTATTCCTCATTTTCCCTTGACAAATGTCAGTAGAGGACAATCTCCCTCCTCCCTACAAAATCAATGTTTCATGGAGGGAAACTCAAATCCAAAGAACAACCTGACCCTGTGTGTCCTTCTGTACCTCATTCATTAGGGGCCGTACAAAGATGTCACCCGGAGACAGCGGCAGGTCCCTGTGCTGTCCCTGTGGGTGCGGAGCCTGGGGACTGGAGAGGAGCGGAGCAGCCTGTGTCCCAGGTGAGGGACCGCCAGGAAAGCCTTGCCAAAGGGCTGTGGACCGCCACTGGCACTGCTGCTGCAGCTGATGAAGACCGAAATGAAGAAGAGGTGCCAAGCAAAGGATTTGCATTTGCTGTAGGCTGTGAAGCTTAAATGGAGCTCGGCTTGGGAGTGGTTTTAATGCCCTAGGGAGTCCCCCTTCCCACTCAGAGACACAAGCTGGAGATATTTTAGGATGAAAATTAAAAGAAAAAGAACTCCAGCCTCTTTAAAGATTGACTTGTGCTTTATTCCTTTACTCTTCCTCCTTCTATCTCCTCCCTCCTTCCAACACTTTGATCTGGTGGCAGTGGCATCTTTAGCACTCTTATCAGGTCCCATGTTCTTGGCTGTCCTTTTGAAGTGTGATTTCCTGCATCTAGTGGTCAAGAAAGGATACTGGGCAATGCAGATTTCCTGTCATTTTTCCTCTGTATCTACAAGTTTGCTTTGCTTTCCTTCCTGTTTTTCTGTTTCATTTGTTTGTGCTTCCCTTTGCTGTCCAAACCTGCCTCTCTCCCTCAGACAAGTTCTTCCCCATCCGTAGATCATTATCACTCATCTATTTTGCTTCTCCAACACTTCAGAGTGATCTTTCCCTTTTCCTATTGTGCCTCATCCTTTCTGTCCTTCCTTCCTTCTTTCATTTGTTTCTTAAGCTTTTTTTTTCCAACTCTTTAGTTTTGGCTTATGCTTTCTGGTCTTTATAAGATGTTCTTTAGACCGGTCTTAGACCCTTGACTGAGCTGGAGAAAAGCTTGAAAATGAATCAGATGCTCCTCTGGCAGTTTGTGCAAAGCATACTAGAGTCAGAAGCAACACTGTTCAGCTCAGTGGGATTTAGGGCAAACTCCCTGTTTGCATCTCCTGAACATTTGCTAGTCTTTCCAGCTCTTTGCTGATGGCAGTCTGCAATCTTTGACACGTTATTAGTTTGAAGGAAGATCTTCATAGAAAGATTTTTTTATTACTATTATTAAGAAAGAGAATGCTCTGAAGAGATATTTAACTTTCACAGCCAGTAAATGCGATTCCATATTTCACTACAGGCTCCAATTCTGTGTTGGGATTTTCCAAATCTATGATGTATGAAATAATTCAGATGGTAAAACATTATTCAGGGGCTTCCCAATTATTCCCACAATACCTGTTTGGGAGACTGAATAGCGCTGAGGTTGTTCTCTCTGCTTTTAAGCAGGATTTTACTTTCCGTGGGGAGGCAGCGGTTTAGTTTAAAATAAAACAACCCACAGTCACGAGTTTAGGCTTTCTCACGCACCAGCGCCATCCAAGTGCATTCAGGCACAGGGGGAGCGAGGAAAACTTAATTTCAGCCACAATGCTGATATTTGGCAAACGAGTGGTTTTACGGTGCTTCACGCGGCTCTGTTATTTATTTATTTATTCTTACAGATCCAGCACAGTGACTTAATGGGTGAGCTGGGCTATTGCATTAACTCCTCTATCCAGCTGGGCACAGATTTGCATCCTGCTGCCACTGGGCAGGGTAGGATCTAAGCTTGCTTGCTGGGTATGGTGTAGCTCTCACACCCAGCTGAGCTGTAGCTTACCAGGGGATACTTCCCCTCTTGGAGATACAAATGGCAGCTGCTTTAGGCAATAGGAGATGGCCTTGGCATATCCCTGCTCTGTCAGGGAACATACTGTACTTCGCTCTCACCAGATGCTCATGGTGTGTTATCATCCCGTTTTCACTCTAGGCATCATTGGCTGAAAAAGCACTAGTAAGGCTGGGAGTGAAGCAAATACATATTTTATAATGTGAGTTTCTTGCAGCCTTTAAAACCTGATCTTAATCAATAGTCTCCTATCCTAAGAAGACTTTCTTCTAAACTTTTCTGTGTTATTTCATTCCAATAAAATGGCATGCTTAATACCCTGAATATATCAAGTCTTTGATTTTTCCCTTATCTTTAGATGGACAAAAAAAAAAAGAAAAAGAGGGGGAGTAATTCTGGAAAGTTTTTTTTCCTCCTTCACTTAATAATTATTAAAGTATAGAAAAACAAGCGCAAGAAGAAGAAGGAAAAAATAAAAAAAGAAACTCAGAAAAAAAAAAGGAGAAATAAAACGGAATCAAAACTTCTGATTTCAGCTTAAATTTCTTCCCTCTGATAGCAGAGCCCATGAAGAGTTATTCTGTAAGATAACACCGTCAGCACGGAGGAAAGCTGAAAGACTCTCTTTTAAATAGGAAGGTGGTTTGCTGCCTGCTAAGGGTGTTTTCAGGCGGTGAGTCCTTTCTGTTGTTGTTGTAGCTGTGTAGCAGCGCAAGACAAAAGGGGACGTTGCAGCTTGTGAGCTTTCAGGACTGGGGGCTGAGGAGGGAAGGAGAGAAGAGCATGATTGATGGAGTTCTGGTTGGCTTATAAAGGGCAGCCGGGAGTGCAGGGAAATAATCAGGGAAAAGGGCGTCCCGTACTGGCTCTCTCAGAGGGGAGAAATGAATCCTGCACCTCTGCATTATTAAGTTGTCAGGCGGGCTGATGATGAAAATCTGAAGGTCAGGCATAACAAGAAGCACCTTATGGGGGGATCATGACCTTTCTGGAAGTGCTACACTCATGTTTATCTGCACCTAACCCTTATCCACAATTCTTCATTTGATAAGAACATTGGGAAAAGGGACAGGGAGGGGGGGGAGGGAGAGGGAAGTCCTCATCATATGTATAAGCAGTGTGTGAAATTAGGCTTCCTGTGAAACTGATTGTGGATGCTCAATTCACAGTGAAAGATAATAAACCAAAAGGACACACGAGGGATGCAGGCAGAAATTGTTCACTACAGTGGAACTCAATAAAGGGAACAAGAGCTTTCCTAAATGACAAATTTGGTACAGCGGTGCTAAAATCAGGATTCTCCCTGGCACCACTGCAGCAATTTGCTCTCAGCTCTACCACTTTTTATTTACTTTGGAAGTCCTAATAATGTTAGAGAGTGGCTTTTTCATCTATTTATTTATTTATTTATCCCCAGCAATGTTTATTCTTTAACCGCTTACTTTAAACCAAAGAGTCAAGGTGAAGGACAATGAAACGTTAGATTCCAATTGATTTTTCCTCTTTAGTTTCCATATCAGAAATGAGTATAAATATAAATATATTCCAGGGTTAGACGCCTGTCCTACGCGTGCCTTATTGACTGCTTTAATAAATGTCATGACCCCTTCTGCACGCGCATGCACACACGGACTCACACATGCTCACAATCAAATAGGTAGAGGCATTGCTCAGCTATAAATGCCATAATGACGGCAATCACACGGGAAATATTCCCAACCTAAATCTGCTCTTACTATGTGTTAATAAGCTTTTTATTCCACTCCAATTTACAGCATCTTGATTTTGCTTTTCAAATCCATGAAGTATTTAAGGCATGACAAAGTACACTTGTGGAAAAGTGAAGTCAAACAAGACTTCATAATTATTGCAATATATTCACTTTTCATGCATAATCCTTTAAATTAGCAATACAATATATCACCTCTACTGCCACTAGAGGCTAATGCACCTCTATTGAAAGCTATGTTAAGGAAAATTATGTCCTATCTTAAGAAGGCACATAACCTTCCAAAATATTAAATGACAGTAGGTTCCAATCCTATAATTCTTGCGTACTCAAGTAGCCTCATTAGCCTTGATTTTCTTACATTGATGGACAATAATCTATTAACTTAAATGGATTTACTAATATACACTGATGTGAGATCAGAACCAGTACCTTTGGGACATCTGATTTAAGGATTACCAGACCAACAGGAAAAGAAATATAATGTACAAACTAATGAATACTTTTATTAGATGAATGGTATGATACTGGAACCCATCAACTGCCTTTAAAATGACTCTTTAATGAACAGGTGACACTGAAAAATACTGTGTTGTCAATACAGCACATAATGAACCTTCTGTATCGCATAAAAATGAAAGAAAGGTTTTCTATTTCTATTGCTTAAGTGATCCAATTTATCTAATTTTACTCTTCTGGCCTCTCATGTGCTCCCCGTTGCTGTGGTTTACAGACCACTCTTGGTATCCTATTAGAAAGCAACAACATCTACTAATGCCTGTGTATTGTGCAGTGACTTTCATCTTCAAATCTGGTACAGATCCGTTGTGGAGGCTGATACAAGTTATTGCTGAGGGAACCAGAGCATGGGAAATGAAGTAACTTGTGATAGACCCAAGGTCATCTGGATTAAATCTGGTGACCTCCTAATTTTAAACTTTTGTTCTTTAGGTGAAACAGTATTCTTTTAGGAGGGTGCAGCTGAACCATGATTTGGGTGTTGATCTAGGTTTTGGAACAGGTTTGCTGGAGTAGAGTCATATGCCCTTGCAGAAGTCAGCGGAAACCCTTGTGGAGCTAAATGTCATTTAGGGTGAGCAAGGGCGGCAGAAGGTAGGATGTATCTTAGCTCCGCTGCAAATCCCTTTTGACTAGCAATATTTGCAGTAGGTTTTGAATGTGAAAACCCGTGGGGGTGTAAAAATATACTTTGAAGGTCATTGTGTGGTGAGTTTTGCCTCCAAGCAACAAAGCCTATGAACCACTCTGGTTTTTCTACACGATGGTGAATCTCTCAGCATTTCAAGGGAAATGGGAATTGCTAGGAGATTGGCTTTTTCACGTTACTTGGCCATTCCCAAAACTTTGAGTTCATAACCAAACCTCTCCATCCACTGTGATGTGATCGTCATGGGAAAATAAATTTATCTCAGCTCATGTGTATTCACTCTATAGTCTACTTGGTTTTTTCTGTACAATATGAACCTCCCAAAACATTGCTTGGAAGCAAAAGCCAAACACAAGGAACTGTACAGAATTCTCACAGCTTTGTCCTTTGCAGCTTCCTTGCATACATTACTTCACTCTTTTCTGTGGTGGGCACTCCAATATGAGTCCCTTTCTACTAACCAGTCCCCCTTTCCATGAAACTTAAACATCTGTGAGACTTGCGAGAGATTTTATTATCTTTTGAGACTTTTTTCCTCCTCCTCCTGTCATCAAAATTGAAACTGGCTGATAGATGAGACAGAGAGGCATGATCTCATAACATGGTTTGTTAGAAATGGAAGCTAACAGATAATCTGTGTAAAAACTGTTGGCCAAATCAGATTTTCTTACAGATTTTCGAATTGTATTCTTTTATAAGTTTATATGACACATTTTTGTTATTGCTTACCTTAAAATCTCATGCCAGATATTACTAAAAATCAGCTGCTTTCCCCCCCTCCCCCCCATTTATGTTACTAGAATACATTGCAATGCTGATATAACTTTGGAAAGATTTGACTGTCAAGTCTCCATACTGGCAGCATCTTATGAAAAAAATTTGGAGCCAATAAAGCAAGGCAAGATACTGATGTTAGAAAAACCTACAGCCCATCCCCAAACACAAAAGAGCTTGATTTTATGCAGTGAAGAAGACAAAATTAGTGAAAAAGAAAGGCTACTTAATAGTTGCTAGTCAGATTTGGTAAGCCCTATGGTAAATCTTAAACCTAATAAGTCTGAGCCGAGGAATAAAGAACCCTTTTTCTTCACAGCTTCCAGAAGAATGAATGATGATTTCCAATTGAACTTTTTAAAAGTTAGATCTGGCTAGAACTCAGTGGGCAAGTTTGCCTCACATAAAGGATCATTTTTAGGCCAAATGCAGCTTTCATTGAAGTAAATGGAAATATTTTCATTGACTTCAGCAGATTTTGATTCAGGTGTCCCTATCTGTTAAGCTATATAACGTTCTGGAAAACCAAGAAAAGGGCATTTAAGTGGTTATTTGTAGTGGTTTTGAAGCTCTTTTAGTGATCACAACAATGAGCTCAATTTTTTTTTCAAACCTGAGGTCTTATAGCTTGTGAGTCAATAACATGGACTGAAATATTTTATACTGTCCAAAAAAATACTAGATACATTTAAAAATAGCTCCTGAGAAAGGCGTGCCACCTACCAATTCCACTGTTGCTTTTCAGCTGCACAAAGCATTACTGTACTGCTTTAGTGACGACTATTTTTACTCTTTGTTTACAAAGCCTGCGTTTTAAAGTGTGACAATCCCCTAAACTCAAGGCAAATCTCAGAGGGCTGAAAGCTGGCATGGGAGATGCCAATCCAGGTGTGGTGCTCTCTTCAAAGCATGATAGAAGTCAAGGCTGAGTT
Organism: Psophia crepitans; assembly: GCA_013399095.1. Classification (NCBI taxonomy): domain Eukaryota; kingdom Metazoa; phylum Chordata; class Aves; order Gruiformes; family Psophiidae; genus Psophia; species Psophia crepitans. Next base: position 317,360 of record VWZZ01003148.1, on the reverse strand, counting down.
ATAAGGTGGTAGATGCACACACATTACTCGGCCAAGCTGCAGCTAAAAATGGCTTAATATCAGAACACAACAGTTTACAAGGAGGCAGTTAATCCCTCATATGGGCCAAGTGCCTGCTATGAATAAGGGACAGACCTGATGGAGGAGACTTTTATAATCCCACCTACGTCTTTCACAAAACAAAACAAAACAAAATAATAATAATAAAAAAAGATCAGTTCCTTGTTTCCTCTTCTCACTTCTTAAATCTCTTAATCTCCAGTCTTCCAATTACTCTTGCCAGTCCATTTCTCCTCTCTTACAATGTCTTCTCTTGTTGATGGTGTTTCCACCCATGTGGTTGCTGCTAGTTTAACTTTTCAAGGAATCAGCAACTGCTGTTTGTGCTGTGCTGCTTGTTACAGAGGTTCCTTATGCACAGCAGTCTCAGTCTTGGAAACCTGTGGCCTCGATTTTCTTTTGGGTTGTTTTTTCTTAGTCAACGAAACTGTATAAACCCATTCAAATTGAAAACACTATTGCTATTTGTGGATGGGGTGAAATTCTGTACATTTCTTCCAGGAAAGTGGACATCAAAAGGGGAAAGAATATTTAAGGAAAAAATGCTGAAGGCTATGTTGTCTTTTGAGTTTCCATGACATATAATCTCTACTATGCTCTTCTGCATGGAGGAAGTTTTCTATCATGGACCCTTGACTAGCTAGAGAAAAAATTTAGACAGCTTAGCATTAATTTATTTTTTTGTTTGTATATCTGTTAAACACACATAAGTAAGGGTGACCACAGGTTGTGAATTAATACAAGGTATGTAGTTAATCTAGTCAATCACCTGTACGTTGGGTCAACAACCACCATTTGTTCTTCAGGGAGCAGCTGCTAACTTTGGAAAATTGTGTGGTTGTTTCACCATGGTGTTCTCTTCCAGCATGCACGATCAGGACAACTCTTGTGAGGAAAACCAACAGGAAATATTCTACTGGAGATGACTCTCATTCAATTTACAAGTATCCTGGAAAACATGATCTGAATATTGGATTTGGCAGGGTTAATTTAAGGCATTTCAGGGAATACTTTAGGACTGTGTGATAATGACTTTTGGGTTCCAGGAATTTGGAATTGTTTCAGTGGAAATGTGTCCTTAAATTGGAAGCTTCTTGATGTAGGGACCAATCCTGAGATTTTGGGAAGGCAGACATGGACAGAATGAGCATTAAGATGAACAGGATTCTGACAAAAGACATTAATCTTACATCCCCGATGGTGAGCCTTTACCTGGATTTTCCAACGCGTTTGGCTGTGGAACACAGAAATCCTATCTCAATTTTCTAAATTACTATAATTTCTATAATTTTTTTTTCCTAAATGGACTACAATATTAACTGTGTCATTTTTTCTTCATGCCATTTGCAAGATGAGAACTTACTCACAGACACAACTTCAGTTAGTGGCAGTGCTGGGATTAGAATTTGATGCCAATGTCGCACAGAGATTGACATAAATACCAAAGAGAGGAAATTTGTATTATATATAAGCAAACATAAACAGAGACTCCAAAATCACACTCACTCCTTCAAAGCTTACTCATTAGAAACCTGTCTGACTTTAGCTTCTGTAGTGGAAACAAACACTGGAATTTGTACAATATTGTCTCATGGAAGAAAATTAGTTGTTGGCCATCCTTAGAGGAGTGGAATAGTTTAAGCAGCAGTCTCATTATACTGCTTTTACTGAGCATTATTTTTACTGTGGAAAGTCCTTTAAAATTAATGGGAATTGATTTCAGCAGCCTTTGACATACTACTGAAAATAATACGGCAAAATACAACCTTTTCCCTCTTACTGCTACGTAAAGGCTTTAACTGGGAAAGCAGTTTACAATGGTGCCCCCATGTAAGGCTTTATTCAAAAGATTTTACGCTTGATAACATCTGAGCCATAGGAGCTGTATGTGGGGTTTAGCATCTTAGCAGCTGCAATTCTTAATCCTGATTCCGTTGCCTCCATATTAAAAGCTCCATGGTCACAGGACACCAGCTTTGGCCGTTCTACATTGTCATTCATTCCTCCCCCCCAACACGCGTGCCTGACCATATAGGAAAATGAGTTTACAACCGACTACGCCTATGGGACTCCCGGAGGGATACAATGTGAGAGCCTTTACTAGTGGTGGATGGTCCTCAAAAGGTTTGAAAGTTGGGTAAGTACATCGTTAACCAAACTCTTTTGACCTTTATTCAGATTTGTTTTTGGAGAAGGGCAAAGGGTTGGGCCAATTCTTGTTTAACCCAACTGGCTTGTCCATCTGTAGGCTGTAATTAATCACTAAATCGCTGCCATACTTTGTTTTGGAGACTAGGTCCCAATACAGAAGGGCACTATACTTAACTTTAAGCACATGAGTAATTCTTTCAAGTCAAAGGGATTACTCATGTGCTTCAAGTCAGCTGCATATCTAAGCAGTTTGCTAGATCAAGCCTCGAGGAGTTAAGGAGCGTTTATATTTATTGTACAGCAGCTCCAAGTTCCTCAGCTTGCTTTTGTATCACTTTGGTCCTCCTTGTTGCCTGGGAATTTTCTTTACAGCAGCGGTGCCAAGAGGGACAGTAGGGTATATTTTGGAGCAGGGCTCCATCATTCCCAACGTGGGGGACTGAAGACTCAGTTTTCAGTTTTGTGAACTTTTGCAAAAATGAGGTAGGTTCAGAATCTGGCCACGTTCAAAATTAAGGAAGTTTCCTATTTACGTCACTCCTATCTCATCTGGACTTGGAGTATGAGTACCCTATGTTAGGTCATGCATTTATTTTTTAATGTGAAGTTGCTTTGTCACACCCAGAAAAACAAAGACATGTAATAATCAATATCCAAGAAAATCAACAGAAACCACTGTGTTTGGATCTTTTCTAGTAACTGATCACGTTTCTTCAGCTTGCTCAAATAAGCAGCAATAGCAGTTTTACACCGCTTGAGGATTTGTCACAGGCCTTGCAAATGCGCTTTTTGTAGTGTAAAATGCAGAGGGCAGCGAACTGAATTACATCCCATAGGATGAAACCTCACCAGAAAATTTGTAATACTAATTAAAAAAAAGAAAAAAAAAAATCCTGTCTTTTTTTTTTTTTTAATGAAACTAAGACTTTCTGAGTGTACGTCAAGGGTTTTATTACTGGTTCTACATAATAAAGTAATTGTGTAATTAGTAATACATTTGTCACTCCTTTACTGAGAAAAAAGTAAAACATGTACCGCTTTTGTGTAAATCCTGACAGTGGTGATTTTTTTCCTGAGAATTATACCATTATATCATAAAAGTGTCAAGGCATGAGTTTACTGTTCCTACTAATATTCTAAAATATTCTCTTAGGCTGACATCTCTGTCAATTAAAATTAAACAAAATTGCATTCTGCCATATACACTTCAAATAGGAAGCTTTCAAGTTTATGGCTGTTCTTTGAATTGATTTTTAAGATGGCATCTGTAAAACTTGGCTAGTACAAGATGAGGTAGGATGTAGTTAAGGTTCAGTCAATTTTAAAAATGTTTTAAAGATCGTAAATTGACAACTGAAATAGACTGAACATCCTTGGGATTTTGGGCTGTCAAATATAAATCCAGGGTTTTTTTGAAGCTGAGCTCTTGCAAAGTGAAAATTTTATGAAAACATGTTTCTTCCCCCCCTTTGATATTTTTGCAATAAGTTACACAAACAAGAGGGCTTCTGGTGTTGTTTCCAGTTGCTTGGTCTTGCGGGATTTGGAATTCTTCTTCTCCTGGTGTTTCCCACAGAAATAGAGTGAGAACGTGCTTTCTCACGGGACTGTATTTCTCATGGAAAATAATAGGGTTGCCGGCAGCAAACGTTTTCTGCAGTGATACCCTGCCAATAAAGTCTTCAGGGAAATTATTGCCCTCAATAAGATGAAGACTAGTAAATTGGAACCCCCATCCCTACTCTGCAAAGATATGTCTTTAGAAAGCTTTCTCCTTCTATTATTCCCTGGAAACCCTGACCCCAAGAAAATGCTGTAGACAGTAATGCTTGGTTTACACTTAATTTTGTCCCCTGGAATAAAGATATCAGTTAGTGTGTAAAAATAATAATAAAAGAAAGAACAGTCCCCCCCCTCCATACACCTCGATCAACATATTTATGCCAGCAAAAATAGTATGGTATAGACATGCTGAGAAAAGTTATTTTACAGCACAGCTTTATTTTGGTCAAGGAACTACTTTAAACTACAAGAATGATCCTTTTTGCTGTTAAACACTGCATCCTCTAAGGGTGAGGTTTCTGACACAGAAAACCCTTGCAGGTGTAAACTTGTCAAAGCTGTGTTGAATGCATTCTAATATCTGGAAGCCAAGAGAAATTTGCCACATTAGGTTTTATTATTGTTATTATTCTGAAAAGTAGAAAAACCTGGCTTTACTGTGTCTCCAATTCCATCACAAACCATAATATTGCAGATTAAAAAATGGACTGTGTTCGTTTAAAGCACACTTTTTTGGAAGATGATCTCCCGGCCAAAGGGAATTCAAAGTCAAGCAGTGTGCTTTCCGCTGTTGGAAATGCAACAGGTCTCTGTGTTTGGAGTGGCTAGGAAAATCGGATCATTCTTAGAGAAATATTTTCTGGGGAGGGAAAAAAATAATAGAAAAGGGGAAAAAAGTAAAACTTCCCCCATGGAAATGTGCACTGAAAGAAATGCAGGTGTTAGCCACGCAGGAGTTCATGTCAAGAGAAATATTTCCCCAGGGTCCCATGAGAGGAAAGGGGAAAGGGGGGGACTCTGGGGTGCCTGACCCAGGGAGTAGGGAAAAAAAAGCAGAGGCTGGTGACAGAAAGACCTTAATTCATGCACCATGTGCTTGAGTGATGTGTTTACTTTCAACCTTCAAGTCAAATTCAAGCAGCAGCCAAAAACCACAGATCAACACATTTTTAGTACAAAGTGAAAGTAGGGTCATTGGCACCCTCGGTGCTCCACCAATTTCTGAAACAACATTAAATGCATATTAATACTCACTTTCAGTTAACCATGTCAAAGGAGATGGTAATTATGGGTAAGTAGGAAGGTTGGGATGAAACCAAATAATTGCTGCTGAAGGAGGTAACATAAGCACAATTAGTTGGAAGAGTTATTTTTAGTCCTGAAGGAGCCTTTAAAGCCAGTTCTGTTCTGGTTTAAGTCGCTTGTTAGCTTAGAATATACTGGAAAAATAGAAGTCCAAAAATCAGAACCTAACTGAATTAATCTTCATGCTAATAGGGAATTTTTATTTTTTTTTTAATGCTACTATTATCATAAAATGTCTTCTGGCAGTGTTTTGGGTGGTGTAAAGCAATATGCATCCATTGATGTTCAGTGGATCTATGCTAACTTATCCTGGCTGAGAACATGGCTCAGTCAAGGTAGAAAGGGCCCATAGTTTTACAGAGGCAGACTGAAGGAAGGTTCTGCTCTGAGAAGGTGATGGTGTACTTAGCAGAGTTAGATTATTAACCTGTTCCACCAGGGTGTGAGGTTGCCAGATACGGAAATGACCTCAAAGCCAAACTGCTGGGATGAAGTAGGATGCATCAGAGAAGAATTTGTTTTACCATGGCTTGCAAACCATTCTGAGCGCTTTCTCAGGCCCTGCTGCCTTGCTGGGTTCAGGGTCCTCAAAGCATCTCACATATTTGCTTTAGAGAGGTGGCAGCAGCGCTAATAGCATCTCATTTAGGAGCAACTTCAACTTCTCTCAGGCATTCAGGGCAAGAAGGGGCTTTCAAGTCTGACTCTCTCCATGGACTAGAAAACCCTAATTAGTGCCCTAAGAAGGCACTAATCCCAAGCAGTCTGGATGAAACCTCTTCTTCAAGTAGGCAGCGTTAGCTGCAGAGCAAAGTAACCGTACTCTTAGTCCAAGCTGAACCACATTGCGATTTTAGTCAGGCAATAACCACATAGAATTAGAGTCCCATGATTATGCCATGTCCTGATGACTGACACTTGTCATAGCAAGTTTTGTTTTCAGATTTTTTAATTAAAAAACATAAAGTAATTCTATTACAACAGTGATCTGGCAAATAAATGTATTTTCTCAGTAACTCCAGTATAGCCAAAATGGACCAATGCTTAAAGAAAACAGCTATGCAAAGGTGGGGGTTTTTTTTGTCTCACCTTTTCACATTTGTGCGAAGGTCTTATTTTAGTTTTATTTCTGTTGGCTCAGCCATCTGTGCATTTTATTGCCTGTTCTAAGGAACTTTGCAATGTTTTTGTGAAGAGCAGTAGGAAAGCACCGAGGAAAAAAATGAATAGATATAAAGCCTTAGAGAAGAGAAGTGACACAACAGGCAATTTCTCCATTTGCTCCTCCAGATATTGAGCTGAGCTGGGGAAATTACTTTAAGTACATAAGGTGACACAATTACTACAGTTGGGTCTTTGTTTAATTTTCAAATAGACAGTCCAGTACACTGAATTCAAAGGTGATTGGTTATGGGCTTTCCAGCCCTTCACCTCTAGGTCATCGGGTTCAATACTATCCCAGGTTGTAGCTCTACACTCTGTCCTTTGTGAACAATCTATGTGAGAAATTTATACCTTTATTCTGCTTGTGACTTATCTATTGACAAATTTTGATTTTTACAAATACGTTCGCAATTCAAAATAATTTGCCACGTGGTTTATGTGGTCTGATTTCAGCTTGTGCACTAATCCCAGACTATTCACCATGACTGTTGCTTTGAGTATTTCCTATTCATGATGCCTGATTAAGATGCATAGCTACGTTTCTCTGTCTTCATTGGATGACACCCGTGTTGCAAAGAGCTTTCGACTGACCTTCTAACCCTTTTGGTGAAAATATATGTGCACGAGCGCCCACAAGGCTCTCCTGCAGCTTTTTTTGTGGGCAAAATTTCATGCAGACAAGTGTTAGTGAAAAGTGCCTGGTAAAGAAAAGAAACAATATCAGAAGAGATGTACGAAATTTATTCACGCTAAAGTTCTGACATGCTATTTTGGAACTGTTTCCCTAGATCTTGAAGTGAGCAAAACGTCCTATGTGAAGTACATGAGTAGTTTCCCTCCATTTCATAGGGAACATTGCAAATACAGTCACAGCATCCAGCACTAACTGAATAACTTTGAAGTAGTCTCCACAGCAAAGTCATAGGATACTTGGCATTCAGTGATGCCCTGGCCGTATTACTCCTGGGTGTAGTACAGGCGTAACTAGCTGGCAATATATTAAGGCTCCTGCACTGTCATTTCAGGTGGAGTACTTTTACTAAGGATGTCAATCTCTACATCTATTAACCTTTAACCAATTAATTTCACTTTAATTATTTTTTTTAATTAAAAAAAAAACACCAAACCAAAACCAGAGACAAACCCCCAAACCAGTACTGCCCAGAGATAAGAAATGACCAAGCCTCATCTTGTAGTTCTAATGCCAAAGAGAGAACAGGGATACAGTCCAGGGCAAAAAATTGGCTCATTTAATTACACCTGCACAGTATTTCAATAGCAAGCCTTGGTGAGAGGGGCTTTTAACAGTAAAGTGCTTTGAAATAAAGCTATTAAATGCATACAGAGACATTGATCGATACACTCGAGTTATGGGGGGAAGGAGGGAGAGGGAAGGAAAAGAAAAGGACTCTTTTCTTCTCTGTAAGGGTGGATTTGGAATCTTCAAGGGCATAAGGATGGTAAACGGTTGCTAAAAGTCCAAATTAAGAGGTATTAGTCCATTGTGCGGCAGTCAGTCACATCATATTCGCATTGCTGTTTTCTTGTCGGAGGTTTTGCCTTGATCTACCCCGGACCACATTGACAAGTCACAATTGAAGCATTCTAAATAATCCACAGTGAAATAAGGCACAGGGTGTCACTCTCTGGGCTACAGAAAGCCTGAGCGCAGTGAAGTTAGAAAGGGTAGCAAAGCCCTTTTCAGTCGCGTTTCTCAGCCGATTAAACTCATTCAGGGCCAGGCTGCTGGAACGAAAACAGAAAGATCACCTCCTGTTCTCCAGTGTTTTGTTGGCAACAGCAGACAGATGTAGAAAAGTAGAAACATTTTTACTATAGCAACAAAGGGGGAAGGGGTGGGAGGCAAATAAGAGGAGAAGTTGGAATTTGCGGGCTTGTTAATGTCTCAGGTACTTTGGGACGGTACTCTGGGTTAAGAGATGCTGTCAGCACAGAGTGGAATTCAAAAGGTTCATGTGAAACGACTGTGCAGTGCAAACCTGTGTCCTCTTTTCTCCCCAAACTCCTCCACTGGTACAGTAATTAACCATAAGAACAGACTGACACATGGAGATCCGCTTCATTAGCAGTTTTTTTTTATTTGTTTGGGTTTTTTGGCTTTTCAGAAAAACCCATTTAAGAGTGATGCCTTCTTTAAGAGTATCCCATCCACCCATGCAGCCACACTGATGTGACATATTGTGACACAAGATGCCACAGAAAATTAAGCTGAGCCCTCCAAGTGAAGACTTGATTTAGCCATACATTCTCCACAAGTCACCATTTAAATTAACTGTTGTGGATTCAAGCTAGGAAAACGATAATTCATCTAGTGTGAGTAGTTGTGCAGAAACGGTTTGCTGCTACTGGAAAAATAATCTGCAAAATACATCCTTGAAGTATGGTACTTTTCCCTTTTTATGTAGAAAGCTAAATAAATTCAGTTGCAAGAGATGCAGCATGTTTTAAAGAGGTCACTACAATGATTTTCCACCTGCGGTGTATTATGCCTGTGTGCATACGCAACATACAGTCTTAGCAAATAAAAACTTGCATGCATAAATGTGCACACTTCTGTATGTTCAAATACATATAGTTAATTTTTTTTGGCCAACTTTCAGTATAGAAATATCTATACTTCTATTTGGGCATAAATGAAAGTTATTTTATTTCTGTGCAATGGAAAAAAAAAACAACCGAACAACCAAAATCTCAAGTAATAGAAGTACAAGAGAATGATTCTGTAGATGTGCGATTAGTGCAGTAAAATGGGGGACTCATGTTCCAGCTCTTCTTCTAATGAAAACATTCTGTATAAAATAACTGTTACAATGGCAATACTGTAAAAGATTTATTCCCTACCAAGACTCGTGTTTAGGGCAGTCATTTCAGAGGTGATCGACATAGATTTTGTTTTTCTCAAAAAAAATTGGACAGAAAGGATTTATACTGAAGTGTTACTACCTCCTAAATAAATATGCTGATTATTAGTATATTCAATCTAAAAGTTAGCCCTCACTAAGTCAAATATTGGAGTGTTTAGTTCCTCAGAAAATCTGACCATTAACCTTGGTATTTACATGAGCCCTTGTGAAGATCAGGTCTTTAGAGGTGATTGTATAGTTAAAAGTTTCTGGAAAAAAATCACTGTAAATTCCTGAGTCTCTTAAACATCTAAGATCCACTTCATTTCAATCAGGTGTTTTTGGAAAAACTGACCCAAAAACCCAATTGCCGTCAGTCTTGAAGCAGGCGAGAAGTGCAAGGTGGGATTTAGCAGTGCCTATTGGAAGGGGGCGGGAGGACGTGCCGGGTTTCTGCACCAACCTGTCACCACTGGGATAAAGAGTTCTGACCCCTCGGAAAGCAGAGGCGATTCCCCTGAGGGCGCATAAAGCAATGTCAAGCACTTTAGCAAGTAGGCTAGCCTACATCTGCAGCACTTGAGTGTTTACAGGCAATGACTGGTCCAGAGCTTTTTGGTAAACTCTTGTCTTTCTGGGCTTAGATCCGAACTTTGATCCAATGGTTAACATACCGTAACATCATATACCACCTTTTCCAGTCCTCATTTCCCAAAACCATAGAGACTTGCTGAAGCTCTTGTGCTCTACATTTGCAAGGACTGATCTAAAATACTGCGGTCATTTAGCACTGCATTGTGCTTTTGCCATGCTTTAAAAATTTGTGTAATATATATATCAGGTGTCTATGGATTTTGGCAAGGTATTGGGTCATCTAAGCGATTTGGCATTGTTTAGACTGCAAAATAACATGCAGGGTCAAGAGCAGTCAATATTGGTCCTATAAATTATTGTCTGGGCTCTCATAAATTGTCCTCTAATTTGTGGCTTGAAAAAGAAAAAAAAAAAAAAAGGAAGATATCAGAAGTCAAATCTCTTTGCCTCTGCAACTGCACTTGTTTGTTTTTTGGGATTTTTTTTAGTGAAAAGGGCTGTCCTTCCCAGCCGTCTGCCAAGATGTTTGTTTCTATTGTCCACGTTGGGCCAAAGTACTGGGGACCAGAGTGACTTCTGACGTTGTGCTTCTACAGGGAAATGCAAAACTAAATCCCAGGCAGAATTTCAGACAAACAGTCATTTTATTTACTTATATTCATCCCTTCTGGAATAAAAAGAGGAGAAAATAGCTTGCTTAATCCCAGTACTAACACAATATTGATTCACATTCATGTTCAGTATTTATTGACGTGCATTGCATACAATGGAGGCTATCAATTAGGCTACTCTGTTCAAGGGAAGGGGCAATCACATTAGAAAACAAATGAAGATCTTCGTTTATATAGTCCTAATTTTATGTAATGTAAATCTTTCAAACCCTGGGCACATGACAGTGAAAATGCACGTCCTGATGACAAAAAGCAAAAAACAAATGGATTTACTCTCCAGCTAATTACTATGGGTGACTGTCCACAGAGTCACATCATTATTTCCTGAAGTTCTGCAATGAAATCAAACTTCTCTTACTACGAAATGAATTTCTGTGTATCAACATTAAATACATTTGTACAATAGCTTAGCACAAGGTTTTGTTTTGTGAGTGGGCCAGATATATGAAATTTTAGAGGTGGTGCGTAATCTTACTCCGTTCCTTCTGTACATTTAAGCGGAGGCTCAGCATACTGAGCCCCCACCAAAGATCAATGTCAAGGAGAGCAAAATGGCATATGGGCACTATTCAGGAGACCAAGTTGTTGCATGCAGAAATCATATATAAAACACTCTCTTTTTTTGCCCCTTGGAGGTTTTATTGCATGGTCGCAGCTGGATTTACACTGTATTTAATAAAACATTAGTAGCCACCAGGGATTTAAATATGTAACGTAATGCTTTTTCAGTAAAATAATTCCATAAATCCAAATATGAAGCTTTGGGGTTGATTTTTTTTTTTTTTTTTTGGTTTTTGCAAGTGCTGTATGCCCATAATTAAATTAAACCCTATATATGGCTTTTTTTCACCATGGAATTTAATGGAAGCAAAATCCATCTGCAAAGTTGATTTTGGATTCATATTCACATTTTTTGGAGCTGAAGTAGGTCTGATGGCTAATAGGTTTTGGGGAGAAACGGGGGTGCTGGCTCTCCATCCTGGCTGAGCTACTTTTGATACAGACCTGTGGCGAAATGAGGGTCAGTATTACTTTACAGAGGCAGGTGGAGGGACGCCTAATTCTGCACCAAAAAAAGTGCAGAACTGGTGTAATTTTCCTTCAACTCCATGGTCCCTACTGGCATCTGGACTACTAAAGAAAATGAACACAACGCAGCCATACCGCCTTGACCAGTTAGCCTTTACATGGTGCAGTGACCAAGGTGACCTAGCTACACTGTGCACATATTTTTATGTATCGAATTTTCAGCCCTCAGAGTTTTTTGGTAAAAAAATAAATGGAAAAAAAAGTGAGACGCATCTATATTTTATTTAGCAAATTTAATATTTTGGAGGCATTTTGAGTGTTTCTGGTGAAAGACATGGTCATATTTCAGTTGGATGAAACAGGTGAGTTGAGGTTTGCACCAGCTACAAGTGATTTCCTTGTAGGCATAGTTCTAATCATGAAGAAACAGGCAAAGGGACAAGAAACAGAAAAACTGTGCAGGGAAATAAAATAAAGGTATTATAAAATGAAGCTTGGTGAGATATCTTCTGAGCTCTCACTGCAGTATGCAGAAATGAAAAGTTTGAGTAATGACAAACAGCTATTTTGTTACTTTTTAATGAAAGTAAAGATAAGGAAAAAAGTGTGTACGTTCCCAAAGACACATATTCTTAGCTATTACAACAGAGAGACATTTTACAAGTAGAATGAAGTTTCTGTTTTGTAATAGTAACTGTGGCCAACTGCGCTAGGAGGTGAAGATAGCGCCAAATGGAACTGGACCAGATCTGTGAAGCCGCCACTTTTATACTTCTAGGTGAAACATGATCTTTAAAATTACAAGGCAACAATCTCTGATGTCACAACTTTTTTCCATAAACATCAATTTTGGCAGCAAAGTACCCATGCTGGAGGGTACAGATTCAATGTCTTAGAGGAGCTTTGCGTCATTTTGTGAAATGCCTGAGTTCTTCTTAAATTACTGTCTTAGAGATCCAGGGGAAGTAAATTAGTGATCCAGTCTAGCACACATGACTGAGTTTGCACGGACTAGTGGTGCTACAGCATGAAGCAGAACAGATGAAGGCAGCTGTAGCTCTGTGAGTAGTATGGGTAGAGAAACAAGAACATCTGAAGTGTGAATTCCTAATTCACGCTTAATACAAATTCTTTAGCTTTTCTGCGCACAGTAACAGCTACAGTAAAAAGGACCATCATCTCCCATCCTAACTAAGCTGTCTCTGACCAAGGCAACTTTTTGTTTTCCCCTTGTACTTGAGCTCAGATGCCTCTTACATTGAATAACTGACTGGACTTGGAGATCAGAGAACATCAGTAATATTTCATGAAAACCCTTCTCTCAGGATTTACTTTCTTGGAAAATTGTAGATGAAAGTTATAATTGTATTTTAAATCGTAAAAAACCCCCAACCATTCAAATATGCAGCTTTGTGTTTTTTAAACAGAACCAATGTTTTCAATTTTCGAACTTTTGCTCTGCTTTCGTCTCTTTACTCACTTAATTCTTTCAATTGTTCATTTTCATTTTCACATTGTCTCTGAAAAAAAAAAAAGCAAAAGGAAATGTTAAAGCTGTTAGAAGTGTTTTAAATGTACAGTTTGAAATTCTTCCATTTTTCACTTTTAGTATTTCTCCTTAAGCAAGGGAGAAACTTCTGGAAAATAATAATTAGAAAAAGTGATATTTTTGAGATGGGGGGAATTATTGTTTTCAGTAAAAACCACTGATCAGGTTCCCTCTTCTTTGGTCTTGAATAGATGCAATGCCTTATGTTAGATCAAGTGGAAGACCTATTTTTGTTTATTTTTCTGTTTCTATCAGCCGTAGCTAAAGATTGAACATCTCACTTGAGATGTTCAGGACACCAAACTTTTAAACACCGCGATGTGAACCAAGCTTGCCTTCAGACAGTAGATTCATGTTCCCATCCGAGTGGGCTGAAAGGCATTTGCCACAAACATCTTCAAACATGGGTTGGAAACAGATTTCACTGTGCTGCATTTAGATTTATTATTTTGTTTTCTTTTGTCCTAGCAACTCCAAAATAAGACAAGAGTTGCTAAAAAGTCAGTATTTTCTTCTAGCTGCTGGTAAATACTTATTGAATCTTTCTTTGGGGTCAGTGATTTTTCATATGTCTTAGTACACAATGGAATTATTTAATTACTTTTGCTAGCAAGTTTACAGACAAGAATATCCCCATCATACTGCATATCCTCAAATAAGATTATTTACAATCCAATCTAAGGAGTGCTGACTGGTGTCATTGGAAGCTAAAGCTGCATCAGCATTTAAATTTCTACTTTTCTGGGCAAAAACCCAACTGGCTGATTCAATTAAACTCTTTATGTTATATATTATCCAGAAGTTCACAATCTGAAGTGATTCTCAGAGTCTGAAGCCATGCCTTTATGATTGCAATTTGGTAGCAAGACAATTTCCGAGGACTATTTTACTTGAACTGCAATGAAAATGTCAGGACATAACACACTTTCTGATGTGGGTTTTATGAAAGGCACTCCAAAATCAACCATTATTTCAAGCACAAGCAATAAATAACCTTCATTATTCATTAGAGTGTATATATGCATTTGTGTTTGCAAATATGGTGGTTTCCTGAGCAAAGAACCCTTTAATCAAAAGACCCTTCACTCATTTAAGGAGGTAACAAATGGGTAGGCAGGAGGCATGGAAAAAGACAGTGTCTTTAATCGGTAATGGAGATAATCTATAGAGTTCCTGCAATACGAGTAGTCCATCTTCCAGGCATAAACTTTAGATAAGATATGGGATGTGGGAAGATTCATGTGATATTGTGAAGCTACTTTTCATAATAGTCATTTGGACGAATTTTGTTTATGGTTTATATTGAACAAAGCGAATAGACCTTTCCCATATCACGTAAATCACAGCCCTCCTGAAGGATGTCTGGAGTGGCGCTCCGCTATTACTATTCACAAGAACATTAACACGGGTGAAATAGGCTCTGTGAATTTACTGCTATTTACCTGTTCGGATTAGGAGCTAATGCACCTCTGCAAAGAGCCGACATGATATGCCAGACCTGCAGCAGCCCTTTGCATCCTCAAACACCGTGTGAGAGTGCTAGAAAGCAGCCTCTATACACTGATGTCATTTGTGTGAGGTGGCTTGTGGTTTGTTTTTTCTTTACAATGAGACTGAAGAAAGATCGTATTTGTGCTCAACTACCTGTGCTGATGAGTTTCGGACAGGTCAGTCAGAATTTCAGAGACAAAAATGGAGCTTGGGCAAAATACACTGATTTATTGAAGCTGTTTTCATTTTGAAATTGAAAAGAAATTTGTTCAGAAAGAAAATGAAAAATTTGAATTTTTCTCTGGCAATTCAAAAGCATAAATTATGGTTTCTAGAACTGCTTTGTTTTGACAAATTCGAAACAATTTTCATTTTCAAGTGTTTTTATTTTTGGGGAGTTAAAAATTAAATTGGAGGAGATTTTGAGAGAAAACAAGCCGAGCGTTGCCTGTAAAAAGAGACTGTGATGCTGTGTCTCATTGTTTCTTGTGCTTTTATACAGTAGAGCATTTGTACAATGAAATCTGTGGTTTTGGTGAGAGAGGTGAAATCAAGAGAAAGATTGTACCCAGCAGTGTTTCTATAGTTATTTAAGAAAATGGAAAAAAGAGGCACCAAACCATAATGACCAACTATTTCAAACGAAGGCTTCGGGACGATGCTGAAGGATGAGATCAAACCTGGGGGAAGTACGTTGGCTCCCCAGCCCTAGGAAACAGCTCGAGAAAGAGAGGAGGAGGAGGAGGGCTCTCTCTTTCTCTCTCCTGCTTCTTTCTTTTCCCCGCTCCTGTTTTTCATAGTGGGGGCACTAATGAACTTTTCAAGTCCCATGAAGACAACCCTTGTGTTCTGATTAGTTGCCTTACTTTTAATGAATTGTTTTAATCAAGTTTCAAAGCAGGCACTCTATGCTTCATTGCAGCAGCCCAATGACAATGAGCTGAATGTTACCAAGACAGTGCATCTGATGGACTTTAATGGATTTTATGTGACAGTGTCTAGTGGCCTCATATTAGACATAGCTTTACAACAGAGAACCCATGGGGTTGCACTATGCATTTAATCTATACAAACTGTAAGGATAAGGGAGAGGAAGCTGGGGAGGGGGAGAGACTCTGAACCCTGAAGACCTTCAAAAGACATGCATTTCATACTAATAAGAAACAGTCTTCGGTCATTTTATTTTTTTGCAATAGCAGAGTCCCGTTGTGTTTTCTTAGGGAATGTCGTGAGCATAATATCTCCAGGGCTTTTTGCAATAACATTCTCGAAACACCAAGTTATCTGGAAAAATTAAGCTCTCAAGGAAATCTTGGCAGCGCTGTAACATTTCCTGGATTTCAGGTAGCGATTCTGAGTTGTGATCTCTTAAGTCCGTAACAATTTGCTATTTCTAATTTATTGCTTCATTTGTGACTGCTGCTACAGCAAGGTAAATTTATTCTGATTTGCACAACCTAAGTCTTAGCTCTGACAGTGACTAATTATTACCTGAGTTAAAATAATGAAAGTGTCGGAAAGTGTCCGAATGCAATTTGTTAGGAAAACATGTGGCATGCTGTGTTACCCAAGCCCAGAAAAGCCTAAGTGATCAGAAACCATGGAGAATTAAGAATTTTTCCCCCAAAGGTTACAAATCAATGTGGAAAATTTTCAGGGAATTGGAGTGCTGAGGGGCTCCATTCACCAGAATATAAAATGCAGACCATACCTCTCTGATTTTTTGCTTAAGGAAGAAAAGTCACTTTTTTAGAAAGAATCTAAAGGGATATTGTGATGGGACCGTGCTCAGAGAGCTTGCATCAGTTACAGATTATTATTTGATTCTATTTACAGTATGCACTGGATGAGGATTATTTTGCATCTGTTCTTTTTCAGGAAAAAAACCCCACAACCAAACCAACACACAGAAAACAAAATCTGTTGCAAGAAACTCCAAAAGTGTAAGCACCTTTAGCTGATGTAACACATAATTTTTATTTTATCTTATTTTTTTGCTGGCTCAGGGTCAGTTCTGTGTTTTGTCAATTACAGGCATGTCTTATTCGCAGAGCAGCTCATCTCCAGCTGTGTAAAATGAATCCTGAAATGAAATGGTCAAATGATGTTAATGACTGTCTGCTTGCGAAAGTTTCTGAGGAGTGTTAGCAGCTCCGGGTTAGAATTAGAAAGCGTCTGACAGCTCTGTAGTTCTGGTTGTACAAATAGCTCTATGCAAGGTATCAGTAAATTAAAATAATAATACAAAAATAATAAACAGCTATCTGGCTGAAATAATAAAGCGGTACAAACGATTTGGGACTGCTTCACTCAGGGCATTTGTCACTCTTGTGAGCTATTTAAGCCACACTTTAAATTAAATTTATCTTAAACAGGATTTCATTTAGATTTAATAAGGCAATTGTTTTACTGTTAAGTACCAGTTGGATGTCAACACACAATGTTTTCTAAAGGGATAATTCTACTGTACCCTGAAAAGATGCTGGGACTACTTAAAGGCTAACAATTTCACGGTCCATAATGATGTACCTGTATTTAATATTACTTAACATACACCTATTTATTTCAGGCCCTCCTACCACATGAACGTATTGTGTATTAAGAAGTTATGCAAACTGCATCTCTGTCTATATCCAACACACCTGCCAGACTTCTAGAGAGATATGATTATATTAATTACAATATATTGATTGATTTCTACTTTACATGGACTGCCTGTATTTAATTTAAATATACAATTAAGCATATTAAGGACACAATTTGGATTGTTACTGTGATAAATAATTGCTAATTGTGTCATGATACTTCACATATTTTAAGGTAATGTCTCTCATATGCTAGTAGCACCTGCATATGTAAAATATGCTGAGAATCTCTTTTAATTATTCATATTTTTTCATGGCCAGTGCCTTTCCATTTCTCAGGTCTGGAAGGAACAATACATATCTTGGCACTTCAAAACAATTGTTGTCATAATTTTCAGGGGAACGTGTATACTTTTTCCCCTAGAGTCCATGCATGCATTTAGATTATTATATGGAAAATATAGATGTCAGTATGTAATTCTGCTCTCTTTCTTGCTAATTTCTAGTGTGTGTACAATATTTCTACAGATCAGGCAATTAAATTGCTAATAATATTTGTACTAATTATTGCTATTAAATTCTATCAGTAATATAATATTAGTGTCAGTAGTATTGCTATAGTTCAAATATATTAGATTCAATTTGTCATTTTATATGACAACAATAAAATTATTTTTGAATCAGCCCTACACCTATAACAGGATTAACACCTAATTTTCCAAGAATTTTCATTCAAGGGAAAAAAAACCCAACAGCGTTATCTTTTCTTACCTTCACTCCCTTTTCGTGTCTGCTTTTTACAAATAAAAACAAACTTGTACAAGTCAGTTTACCAAGAGAAGTCTCCATGAAAACAGCAATTTAAAAGAAGCCTGGAGAGTATTTGCAAATTATGAATTTGTAAATACAACATTTATTATTAAAAACTTGGTTCTAAGAGTCGCACTCATTTAATCAAGGAACGGAAACAAGCCTGTGTGATTCACACACCCAATAAAAAATAATCATAAGAGACCCCAGACATATAATTTCTAATCTGTGACTGCACTGAAAAGCAGCTGTTCAAAGAAAAATCATGTACTGGGAAAGAGGATGGGCTCCAGAGTTTGAAAAGCATCTCAGAAAGACAGATCCTTTTGTCACTGAGGTCACTTGGAAATTTCTGCCCGGGCTGGGTTGCAGGCAGCGTGCAACGGCCCCTCGTGCAGGGGGGCACTGCTGTTTCAGTGCTGTTTGGGCCCTTCTAGGAGGAACGGTGCTTGGGTTGTCGTTACATGGCCATTTCTAGAGGCACTGAGCCCAGCTGATGAAGTCCCTGCTCCTTTTCCCCTGAGGATCATCCTCGTCCCTGCAGCGCATCCCAGCCCCACAGCTGGATAACCCCTGCCCAGGCAATTCTTTGTGTGGCAACAGCGCGAGTCGGGAACACAGCATTCCTCTTCCTCTTCTTTTCTGAGAGAATCACCGTGAGGAGATTTTTATGTTTTTACGTCCATGACGAGAACCTCATATGATGCTTCAGGCAAAGCCTGCTCCAAAAGATGGGGAGATAAGGAGAGCTCGAAGCATCGCACATCCAATTCAACCTGCCCCAGTACGTTGAGTAAAATTTAGGCACTCAAGCCTCCGAGGACCGCATTGCACAGTTGCACCAGGCCTTTTCTATCCAGCCGTGCTGTGAGGTGGCTCCCAGCTCAGAAGAGACGATGTGCAACCTAAGCAGCAGGCAGTGGCCCGGCATCCTCTGGACCAGTGGTCCCAGCATGCGGAGAGGGATGCTCTGCGCACTCCAACACCCAACGCAGAGAGGGAGCGTAGCCAGAAAGGCTGCAAGCAATCTGTGCCAGTAATGAGCAACCAATTAATTGATTACTGAAAGTATAACTGAATCCTATGCCTCGGAGAAATCTAAAATACAGTAACCGCTTATTTTATTGACAGCATTCATGCCATATTTAGTAGCTGGTATGTAAGAAGTAGCTGGACAATTTTGTTACACTTAATATGTTTCAGAACACAGCATAAAACATGTTTTAACACTATAACATCTATTGAGCAGTACCTCTGGGAACAGGCTTTATTATTAGATTACATTATACAAGATTAGACTAGTCAATAAGGGATTTCTTTCACACAGCATGCCGTCTGAAATACCTGCTTTCTTTCCTTTTTTTTTTTTCCTTTTTTTTCTTTTAAATTACTTCAAGACCTTCTTTGTAGGATCTTAGGTGCAATATACCCATGAATCATAAAACTGACAAGCCCCAGGGCTGAATGGTCTCTGTACGGCAGATAGGAGGCCTAGAGATAAAGGTGCACTACAGGTACCCGGTGACAGGGGTGGATTATAGATAAACAAACGGCGCAGTTATTAGATGGGAAGTGCCAGGCGGGATTGTACAGAGAATGCAAATCGTAAGGACCAAGTCTCAGGGACCTGACTTTCCTCGGTCTGTCAGGCAACGGGAAAACAAAGACAGTATATCAATCTGGGTGTAATCCTGGGGTTTTTAGATCTGCTTTAGCTGCAGAGGGGAGAGGAGAAGCAGGCAGGGTTTCGGTCAGGTTTTGGCACTTTTGTAAAGCCCTGGGGAAAATCACGCTCCTCATAAGGTTAATTCAAAACTCTATTTTCTGACCAAATAATTTGTTGATTTGTTAAATAATAATCAGAAAGACAACGCATAGGTGTATTGTGAGATGGCCTGAGCCAAGGTAGAAAACCCACGCCTCGATTCTCCCAGGATCCGGAGCCCCGAATCCTCTGCCTGTCGTATTAATCCTCCCTGCCTTTGTGCAGAGCGGTGCGGATCCAGAGGCAGGGCGGTGGAGTCCCACCTGCTCCGGCTGGGAATGGGCAGAGCTCCCGGGGGATTTTCAGGACAGCTCCATCCCTGCTCGGGCAGGAGTTCCCAGTTTGTGAGTTTGGATTTCAGACTTCTGTGCCTGCAAAGTGCTGAGGCACTATTTTGGTACCCAGACCCTTTTTGAACATATGTCTGCTCAATTACGTTGCTGAAATACAGTGAGAATCAAACACAGTATTTGCTTTTTTCAAATGATATCCGGTGCTATTCACACATTTTCCCCCCTTTAAATTCCGCGTTGCATGCCGAATTGGATCTGCTGCTGGCAATTTCTCTCTCTTAGTCCTAAATTAAAAATCTCCGCTGAACTACGCCGGTGCTGACTATGTCTGTACCAGCAACTTCCATTCAAATTCCCTAGGTGGAGAAGACTTGTGGCCTGCTTTGCCGCACTAACTGGAAACGAATATGAATTGAAAGGACTATATTTAAGAGCAGTTTCCTTTTTTTTTGCCTACGAGGATTTTTCTTCTCTTGTATAACCAAATTTCCCCACAAGACTGACATTTCAGGAAAGGGGCAGAGGCAGACAGGTGACTACAGATCAAATTGGATTTCTGCAACCTTCCGTTGTAAAGGTCAACCCTCCGCAGTGCGTTTTCAGCTGGCGGTTCCTCTCTTGGTTTCTAGCACAGGTGAAATACTTTACATGCCCAGGTACCCTTTATTCTTCTTTTTTTTTTTTTAATTATTTTGGTCTTTTATTTCTTGGAAGGTTTGATAGAGTGAAAGTTAATTATGCTGTTGGCTTTGCTGGAGGCTTGTGGTTGGCAGGGCAGTGACCTCAGACCAGGTATGGTGGGAGAAGGGACTGGAGAACAGTTCCTAGCTTCCCACAGCATCCCGAACTGCTCAGAACTGAGCAATAATGACGAAGAAAAATTCCTGGAAGTAACGACCTGTTGCAACATTTGAGGGAAATTGAGGATCTTTAAGTCAGAGACACAAGCAGCAAGGAACTCCCCAACTGGAGGGCAGCATTGCTTACTTTGAACAGGATTTGGCAGCGACTTTGATGAAGAAACTGGAGAAATAACTCCAGTAATTACCTTTTCTCCATGTTGGCCAGTGGGTTGCCATGGACACTCTGTTCCGACCAAAATACGGGCTCTGCTGCAGCGTTAGCAAGCTGTCGAGTAACCAATTGGGTGTCAGAAATTTATAGCCAGTAATTAACTGATAGGTTTATAATTAAGCAGTGATGCCCCTGAACAGCACTGCTAGGATCTGAATTCAAATTCTGACTTTTTCCAAAATTCAGGGGCAAAAGAGAGTGACAATTTGGGTTCAGTCCCATCTTTATAATTAAACAATGATTTTTGACAGGAGGGGAATCTCCAGCAGTTAATGACTGACTGCAGGAGTTGAGGGCCTGAGGCAAAGCTGAGGGCTTTTAATCCAGGTGGTCATTAACTGCCTGGGAATGCCTGACCCTGAGGTTAATTGTTTCTATTTTAAATCATGAAAATAATATACACATATACAGACACCCCCCCTTCCTTCTTTTCTGCTGTACACGTGCGTTACAAATATAAATACGCTGCCATTTTATGCATTGAAAAAGATGAAAGCTGAGCTGTTGGGGTGCTCTCGATGTGTTTGCTAAAGAGTTCAGGCACCTAAAATATTCTCATGGCAATCTGCTCTTTCCAACCAGAAAACGTGACCCGCAGCTTGGCCAGAAAGGATCAACTGGGGAAGGCTCTGGGTTGGGGTGTGCAAGGTACAGGAGTGTTCAGCAAGGTTTTTAAAGGCATGTGGGCTGCCTTTAAATACCTCATCCTTTCTTGGCTTTTAGCGCTGGCTGTTTCAGCACAGTGCAGGATCAGGCCCTCAGAAAGCAGCAACGCTTTATTTTCAGCGTTGACTCCGGCTCGTGCAAAAGAAGCCATCAGGAACTGAGCGCAGCCTGTAAACCCAGGAAAGCCAGAAACTCTGAGTAGGTGACATGTGACACTGCCGAGCGAGCGGACAAACCCAACAGCCAGCGGATGCCTCACTTGAACCAGAAAGAATTACGCTGTGGTTCATTTAGATGTATTTTTTTTTCCCCAAATCCTTCTCTCTCGCTCCCCTCCTCGCTTTCCTTTTTAAAGAGACATATGTCATCATCGCCAGTTCAGTTTCCTGTGTTTAACCCTTGCTATATCTACCCTGATTACTCCTAATAAAGCTTGACAGTTGGAGGGTTAATCCAACTCTTGGTCTCATGGTTTCTTCTCAGGAAACAATCTGTCCCTGAGAGCTTTCTGGCCTGTTGCAAGGTTATATCCCCCTGGGGTGCCATCAGCGCCAGCCAGGGCTCCTTTCCCATTGTCTGCCAAATGGCCACCAATTAAGTCAACTGTTCCCCAATTAGAATTTTGAGGAATTTATCTTGTTCCTCCTGTGTTCAAACTCCCAAGCAGGGGTAGCTCTTGGAATTGGTTACAAGGGTTTTTTTTTTTAATTTTTTTTCCCCCCTTCCAGAGTGAGAAGGGGGGGGGGAAATTAAATAAATAAATAGCAGCTCTTTCCTGTAATCGGAGACTCCTGGGTTTTTCCTGTTGCTCATTCACAGAGCTTAATCCTGGGGTATGTGATGAGAACTCTGGTAATATTGAAGGGAGGATATTTTATTATTGTTCCATTCACCTGAACTAGCATGGCTGATTTTTTTTTTTTTTAAATCGATGCTGCTCTCAGTAACAGTTTTCTCTGTGACATCAGCTATAAATATGAGATTTCCTGAGTTAAAGGAAGAAAACAGTAATTTTAATTTCAATTGGTCTAATAGTCAAATATGCAGGTTGATGGGGGTTTTTTGTGAGTTTGTTGTTTTTTTTTTTTTTTTTTTTTTTTTTTTGTTTGGTTGGTTTTTTCCTTTTTTTTTTCTCCCCAACCCCTGAAATTTCTTAACTGATTGTTTACATCTTTTTATTGGTGAATTAAATTCTGGGCTCTGGGTCACCTTTAATATGGGAAATGCAAAGTCTGGCAAAGTTATCAGGATAATATCCTTTAAACTAGATATACAAAGATCCGATCGATCCATTCCAGGCAAATAGGACCTTTGGCTTTCTTCCTGAGAGAGCGTGTGAAGGTCTTCTTTAGCAAACTCCTTATGTGATACCTCAACTGCCCTTACCATGAAGGAGTAAAATTGTCAGCTCTAGTGCCATGGGCAGACCGTGCTAGGCCAGGCGTGGTGTCACCATCAATCCATACATCTGAATTTATCTTTCAGCAGAAAGCAAGAAATTACGTTTTTCTGCAAGTTAAAGTCAATTTTTCTAAAACTGCTAAGAAAAAGGAAAGAAATACAACGTTTGAGTGGAGGTGGAAACTTCTCCTGCCTTTCATTTGCACTTTTCAGCAGTTGGTGCACAATACAACTTTTTTCCTTTTTCTCTTTGTTACGAGTGGAGGTGCACTTCTGGAGTTTGGCTTTAGAGTTGGGTTTGAATAAATCCAAGCTTTCAGAGCAAACTCTGGGATTAATAATGAAAACTTACTTTTTCACAAAGTATTCACTTTGATGTTAAGCAAGTTCTCTGAAATGAGGTCTTGGGTCTTCAAATATTTTGGTGATCGAGCCACCTTACACACTTTTCTGCCAATCCTTTGCTGTGTTTGGCTCCATAGTTTCTAGCTTCCTCCTGGTGCTGCATTAAGTGATGTGACTAAAAATGTAACCAACATCTGTCATGTGTATGCTGTCTTCTCTCCTTTTTTTTCCACAAAGAAAGTCAAAAGTTTTGTTTGGGATTGCTTAGGGAAGATTTTTAGCTCTCATTTTCACACATTTCCTTCTTATTACTGCAAATAAGGCCAATTCACTCAACTCACATCTGCTTCTAAGTGTCACTAATTTCCTACAAGTTCAAAAACATGAGGCAAGATGGAGATAAAGACTATATATAAAATTTAGCTGCCAATCCAGTTTTCTCTAGGGTTTATCCATGATTTTATCTGAAGCTGTGTGTCTGGCCGTCCAGATTTACTTTCAGTCATTACAGAAAATGGCAGGTCTGAAGCTGCATGGGAGAAATTGCAGAAGTTATTAAGTTATTCCAAATTTGCACAAATGAAACCGAGAATTGTGGCACCCTTCTTAAGTTCTGTAGTCTTTTCCTATTTGAATGAAGGAAAACCGTGGTGATGGGCATGGAAAACTGAGACCCACAAAGCTTTGCAAAACTTTAGGGGTGTATTATAATTTTTTTTTGTATTTTCTTTTTTTTTGTCCAAGATGCACACCTATTCTAGGAAGAAGGGGTAAGCACATGTTCCAAACATAGTGTAACTGTAGAAAACAGAAATATGTAGACTTACTGCCCTCAAGGGCGGGAGGTGGAAGAAGTTAGTGAAAATCATAGAACAATAATAGTATAGGAAGAACAGGACAACAAAATATAGATATCTCTGGTCAGATTTAATTGGGTTTTCCTCAATATAGTGAAGAGTGGTTCAGGAATTTCTTTGCTTGCCATAAAGCTCCCAGCAGTCCCCCAGACCGCACTCAGCTCCAGTCCCATGGAAGCGAGTACATGATCTTTACCCACACATCAGTACCCAGCTCCCACATCAACCAGAAGGAAGCACGCACCATTAAAGAGGTTAATTCCCATGCATTAAAATAGACTATAGTTATTGAGGAAATGCAAGTAAGCATTTTAATAGAAAATTTAAAACTCGCTGCGCCTGATTCTCCTCACATTGGTTTTAAACCAGTGCCGCTCAGTTTAGTTAAACCCGTGTTTTCCCTGGTGTTAGCGAATGGATGGTGCAAGTAATTTTCTCCTTATTCCTACGTACATAAATGGTTTTGCTAAAACTGTTCTTATCAACCTGGGCTACTTAAACTCAGTGAAACACCCAAATGCTGGTGCAAGTCATGCACTCCAGCACGTCTTCTCTGTTTGGCTTGCACCTCTTGTGTGTCCTCGCGATGGCTCTGCGCACAACGTATGAATGTGAAAATCGCACGTGGTTGTTTTGCCTGCCTGTGCAATCCTCGGGTGAGAAAGCAGTACTCATTTTTACAGATGCAGGTTTTATTTTCCTGTAGCCATGCTCCAGGCAAGCTCTTTGGCATTTTCCATCTCTCCCCTAAGGAAAAATAGAGCCTGGCTGGAGGCAGGGGTCCCAACACACAGACACGGTGAACCCGCAGTACTGCAAACGCATCCCAATGCACTTGCTGCGGTATATGTATGTAAAGGATCAACTGCTGGGAAATTCTGTCTATGTCAGGAAGATTAAAGATCCTGATTTTATTTCCTTTCTTACTTTGGGTGTTTGATTTTATATCTTCTCTCTCTCTTTTTTTTTTTTTTCCCCTTTGGAAAATGCTTACCTGCCACGCCTCACTTCAAATAACGACAGGGAACTCTTCATGCTAACCTGTGTCAGGTGCCCTTGTGCTAAATCACCAGTGCAATGACCTCCTTTAGCTGTTAGTCATAACTGCTCCACCAAAGTGTGCCCTTAGAGGAGGGGTTCCCAAAATCCTGTTCATGGGGCATCATGATGGGACCTCAATATAGGATACAGGCTAGGGGTGCCCTGGGGCATTGAGACTCCTTCTCTTGTCTTCCCTTTCCAGGCCTATTGGGTACATGCCACCCGTAGAAGGGGTCGCAGCAAGGCATACCCCTTGATGCAGCCCCTGCAGGGGCTTTTGCTGGTGGGGAGGTGGATACGGGACCTGTCAGCTCCGGGACTCTCCACCCCACCAGAGCAAAGCTCAGCCCGGTGCTGCCACGCCTGGAGGAAAGGCTGCAATTGCTGCAGCATCAGCAATGAGCTGGTTGTGTTGAGAAGGGCTACAAATAAAAAAGGCCTTTGTGGCCCCTGCACAAAGGCCTCCTGGCTGCCTTTTAAGAGCTCTGCTTGAAGCATGCATTGGCCCGACTGGCTTCATCGCTGCCTCCTTGGCACGGCTTGAATGCGCGGGAGGGCAGCGGAGATGCTCTCAGCAGCAGGAAGAGCAACCGAAACACAGATGTTTGCGAGCAAAACGGCGTGGTGTACCGGTGGTGACACTGCTCTGCTACGACAAATAATTTAGCAGGCCCAAAGAGGGCTTTCTCAGGCCCATGAACACCATTAACCGTGACAAACAGAAAATTGTTCCCTAGCCAACAGCTTAAGTAGATTTACAAAAAGTGATTTATTTCTGTGCAGTTAGTAACAGCCCCAAAGCATTACATTTATATTTATATATATATATAAAAAAAAATTAACCCCTTGAATTTGGCTCAGTTGCTGTGAGAAAGAAAAAGCCTTCCCAACTACTTTGGCAAAAAGTAGGTCTGGCTTTAAACAGGCTTGCTGCAGTCAAGAGCTGTGCTTCTCCTGCACCTCAGAAATGATGTTGAATGCTCCAGAGAAGAGGCTGAAGCTCCTCTTGGGTAGGTTCAGGACATCCTGCTGTGACTGGCGTGGGTGATGCTGATCTCAGCACACCTCCTCCTGGTCGTGTGAAGAAGTGGTGTCAGTGACATCCTCTTAGGGAGTCAGATGTTACTGCCAATCTGATAAGGCAAGAGGTGCCCGATATATGCCCAGGGCATTTGATAATTCACGTCAATTGAAGGAAATGGGGAATCCGAAATGATGGAATGAAGAAAAGAAAACTCAAACCCATGGTTGCCATTTCCTGTGTTGTCTGTTACCGCTCACTTGTCACTAGAGCTTTGATACCTTCAAGACCAAATTTGCTTTTTCCTTTATGTCCCTATTCTACATTCCTATTTACTTGCTCTGAGGCTACAAAGTGGTGGGTAGGGGGTTTTGTTTTTGTTTGTTTGTTTCATTTTTTCAACCCCTTCGGAAAGCCAGGTAATCTTTCCCACAAGATATTTTTTTTTAACTTGAAAAAAACCAAATAGACAAACAACTTCCCCTTAACCCAGAAGGATTTAAATAATCAAGCAAACCCATAAAACATAGGACCTGAATGGATAGTTATTTAACTGGAGTAATTTATACCTTTCTGTTAGATTCTGAGCTTTTCAGGGTACCGACTCAAATTCTCTGTTTGTAGAGTTCCCAATATAACATGGCCCATTTTCACTTGCCCCTTTGCTACTGTAATTGTAAGCATGAAAAAATAAACAAATGTCAATTTTAGGCTAATTTTAGACTAATTTTCTTTTCTGTTCTTCCTCTTAAGATGTACTGAAAGACCCTAGATTTCCTCTGGTGATTGGTAACCTGCAAAGAAACCTGATATAGTGCAATTGCTACCAAAGCACTATCACTTTGTGACATTTGGTTTCTAAGGAAATGTGGGAATGTGCAATCCATTCACGGTAATTTAAATGGATGTTTTGATTGGATTATGTAAGTATATTTGTGTTTGCATGTGCATGTGTGTGCGTGCATATATGCCATAATTTGTCAAAAGAGGTCACTCCATAGAAGTGAATTTAAACTTAATTTTACGTTCTTGGTAAAAGTTCAAAGGCTAAGTTCAGTTTAACCTTGGCTCAGCAGAGCTTTTTCTTCTGATTTTTCAGTCTGATATGAAAATTGCTTGTGAAATAAAGACAAACATAGGTTCGCCTGAGAAGGCATTAATAATCCGATCCTTACATGTTTGTATAGAAGACAGGTACAATCCAGTGTTGATTGCTTCTTAGCTTCTCTTTGCTTTCACAGAAAATCCTGGCAGATAATACCAGGTCATCGCAACCGTGCACTGGAGCATTGTGCACCCACAAACAAACACTGGCAACTCTGAAAGGCGTAGCTAGCAACGGTTCATATGTGTGGGACTGATACATCCCGATGTACTGGAGGAATCATCACTGCACTTAATCGCTTTTGGCATTTTACGATACCCGTTTGACCATTTCCCCAAACAGATTATTTCAAGTGTATATTACATTACATTTTTAAAATTTTGTTTTAAATAGAAGCACTTTTACAGGATGCCTAAAAGATTATTTTATGAGATAAACTTAGTGGTGAGTTTTCCAGTCTAAGTAAATAGGAATCCCATGGGAACGAAGAAATTGGGATACATTCAAACAAACACTGCAAAGTTTTGAGAAATGCCAAGTTCTTTGGAGATCCGTGTGTGTGTGTACTATGTGTTTGTATAGTCAACAATCTCAGAGCAATATGGTATGCCAGTTATTAATTCTGCTCATTGCAGATGGCTTCATTATGTGTATTTAATTTCAGTACTTAAGCAAACATACAATAGTAGGGCTTACAAACTGCTTTAGGATACGATGGTTATATACAGTCAAATGAAATGGAAACGAAACGGAAACAACTGATACTGCTTGGGCTGGAGGTAAAGCTATATTGATGGGATTAAGGCATTCAGAAGAATCCCTCGACTTGAATAGCCCTAAAACCACCAATCGCTTTGTCTGCGGTGTTGAGGAGGTACTGATCACTAGAGCCTTAATTTGCCACAGCAGTGAAGTGCTCCAATTCCTCAGTGCAATAATTGCCACATGTTGAGTGTGCAGATGTCTAAACACGTGGGAGCACTTCCCTTTCCTAAAGACAAATGAAGATTTTCATTTTGTTTTGTAAACGTGTCAGGATTTATCACTTAGTCATGTGTCATGCATTAGGGTGTTTATACAATACGGCTTTCCACACCCTGGTTCTGGACTTCTATGATTTCAACAACAAGGCTGCAGTAACGGGGGTTTGCCAAACCTTCCCCTTTTAACCCAAACCTTTGGCTGGACTAAAGAGAAGCATGAGCTGAGAGTGCCTAGGAAATGGTAAATGAGGTTACTCCCAAGAGCAAGACAGGTGATATTCACCTACATCCTCAAAGACTGCTTGATAAAAGAGACATCATGGGCAAGACAGGCAGACATTAAAAAAAAATAGAAAAAATATATATATAAAAGAAAAATTGAAACAATGAAGTTCACCAGCAGTAATTATGTGCATCCATCTGTATTACACTGGCACTGTATTGAATTGCATCTGTAGCTTCTCCTCAGCCTCCATGTCCCACCCAAACACTGAATATCTGACTTTTTTAGCTTTCCTTTTCATATAAATAGCTATATTTTAATATATTTTATTTTGAAGTTCGAATATGTAACATCTGATCAGAGACAGGCTGACCGACTGTAATAATATTTCTGAAATAACTTTTCCATAGTGGAAACAGGAATGGGCAGAAGTTCCGAAGTTCGGAGGCTGCTTAGGTACCAAGCCCAAAGTTTATTTCATTTCAATGCGGAGTTTTAAGTTGATGTTGATGCTGCAGGTGTGGAGCTTCTCTCATGAGGACCAAGGGCCAGATCTGAAAATTCATATATAGGGATGAACGTGTGGTTTGGGGTGTATAGTCTTTATAGTCTTGCACAGGCTTTACAAACAAAGCCAGGATTAGCTGCTAAGATGTCAAAATAGCTAACTGGTGTTTCTCATGAGCTTTCGTCTTTTTTGATCTGAAAATAAAGATGATAAAAAGTGTCCAAGAAGGAAAGTATCTCCCTCTCTACCCTGTTACCCTTTTGGGGGCTGATACTCCCTTTTCGTTTGAAGAAAAGAAAGGGAGGGGGGAACCCAAACCAACAGTTATTTATCTGTTACCAGACAAAGACTGTAAAGAAATCCAAGAAGAGCATCCCAGCACAAAAGCCTGAACTCTTTGACCTCTCAGGCCTCAGGCCTGGACAATTGGCCAAGCTGGGCTTTTTCCTGAGAACTGCCCGAGGGCAAAGGCTGAGGAAAGATGCACATTGTTCCCCTGCACCATCCATTAAATGCGAGGGCTGAAAGGCGAAAGGATCTTACCAGGTTATAGCAGTGCTGAGAATGCAGCTTGACACTCGTTTTCAAGGTAATGTAATAAAGGAAAAAAGTGAGTTGTAGAGATCTTAATTCTTTAAAATTTAAAAGCTAATTTTGTGTCTTTTAGTCAATTTCCTATGCAGGAAGGAAGAATTTATTAACTGACTTCTGATGTTAAATGGAGTGCTAATGGGCAAGTACAACAATTCAACAGGTGCCAAGGAGAAATATAGAGACATTATATCAATATTAAAAGGGCCACCTTGCAAAAGCCTTGATAGGGGTTTTTATTAGGCGGGTTGTGATGGGAACACCCCCGCCACCCGCAAAGTGAGAAGGGGGTTTGGGTCTCCTGTTTAAAGTGTTGAGATGCTCACATTGCAGGGTGTTTTAATGGAAGGTTATGAATTTTGTGCCATTGGAAACTGCTGTTTGTTGAGAGAGGTTGTCCTGAGCTGGGAACTCCTCCTGGAAGAGATGCCTTCCAGCGTCCGTGCTCTGTGTGTGCCGTGGCCAGGGCAGGCAAGGCAGCAATGCTGGAGAGCAAAAGTATTTCCAGCATCGAACACTCAGTGGGAAACCTGAACACCCATTATTAGTCTGGATAGAAGTCAAAAGAATAGTTGAACCTGCTAAAAATCTACACAACCACTATTTTACAGACTCATCTTCTGCCAGTAAACAAATGCTGACTCTAATGTACTTCTGATTTTGACCCCTGGGTTGAAAATTTTCTGTATAAACACCAGCTGATGAACAGGTCACTTTGTTTTCAAGACAAGGCTCTCAGAGTCGCACACCACACAGCAGGTCCCTGATCCAGATAAAGGAAAACTTCAAAATGTCCAGCAATAATTTTCACTGAACAATTTTTTCATTGTTCCAAGCTGTCAGATTATTACTGGGAAGGGATTAGTGGGAAAGGGAAAGTGTTTTTGTCTAATGTCTTATTCAGGTGAAAAAAAAAAAGAAAACCCACACTGATGTTTTCTGGTGGAAAAGTTCCACATTTTACAGACAGGAGGGTTTGAAAATGTCAAGATGTAAGATAAGTGTAATTTTAAAAATGACAAAGCAAAATCAAAAGAAGATATTTTGAGGTTTTACAGTACTTTTTTTTTTTTTTTACTCCAGCTGCACATATTTGCTGGTTGAAAGTGTGGGTTTTTCATTTCATACCAAAGCCAAATAAAAAGGAAAACACAGAAATTCCCTGGAATTGGAGAAATATTTGGCTGTGTCTCTGCTCCTTTTCACTAATGCATTAAAAATAACAAATAATAGGGATATCTTGCGACATTGAAATAGTAATAAAATTTTCAGTGGAAAAAGGGAGACTCAGTTAACTGGAAACCTACATCTCAGGGATTTGACTCCTGTGAGATTTACCACCAACCATCTTATCTGTCTGGCTCTTTTAATGTTGTTTTTTAAGTAGCAGAAAAAGTGGCAAAAATGCCCCACAAATTGCATACAGGCAACGAATTCTGCCATCCCCCATACAGCACGAATAGGTAAGGTGATCCCACAGCCCCTTTCCTAAGGTTCTAAGGAAGGTTTCACTGTCTGACAGCCACTGGGAACTTCGGAGCTTGCTGCTGAGTGTAGCCAGAGAATAAACTTCCCCTCTCCCAACCTTTCCTGCGAGACTCAGTTGAAGCCAGTGTGGAGATACCACCTTCCTCCGAAGTTCAGAGCTCCCCCAACCCTGCCTCAGCGCTTCGCCGAGCTTGGTGCAGGAGGATGCTCTGAGCATCGCCGGCATTTTTTTTGGTGAGTCCATCCCTTTCCAGAGTAGCAGTAGCAATCCCAGTCCCCGGCTCAGCCCCTTCCCAGAGGATGTTGCACAACCCAGCTGCATCATGTTCTTACTCTGTCATGTCCCTCTGCGAGCACTGTCGTAAACAGCATCTTATTCATTTCAGCGGCGTGCTGCAGAGGAGAAACATCACACGGTGATCCAGCGTAGCCAGGGCCAGAAAAGGAAATAAAAACTGCGTAATGCGAATGGCACAGGATCTGGGGCTGCTTGACACCAGGGTTCTTTCGTGCGTGCGTGTGTGTGTGTGTGAAAATGGTAACAGGCTTCATCTCACATGAAGAATTAGTTTCCTGTTCTAATATTAGTAATAGTAATCATAACAATAAGCATAATAAAAATCCCACAAAATAAAATGAATTTTTTCGGGGGTTCCAGCATCATCTGAACATTCCCCGTCTCAGTTAACTCTATAAATCAAAAGTAGCCCCAAAGAGTTCAGCTCCGTTTTATATATGTGGAAATACGCTGAACAGGACTGGCAGCATCTCCCACCGCAAGCCTAACATGTAATTTGAAAAAAAACCCCAAGGCAAACCCCTAAAATCAGGAATTACCAGTGCTGGGGTGCAAGGGACTGACAGCTGGGCAGATCTGAACGCGAGGTGCTGTTTTTTAGCAAAACATTATGTACAAAAAGTAATGATGTCAGGTTCTGTAGCTGCTAGATGTAGTCAATAATTTTTTATTCAAATATAAATATTTAAGATACTGAAAAGCTGCTTTCTCTACTCCCTTAAAAATCCCAAACTGTACAGCCAGTTCCCATAAATGACTAATCTTATTTTAAATGAAGCTAATTTTTGGCTAGGTCTCGAGAAGAAAAAAATATTGGATCCACAACAAAATCCATATTTTCCCCCCCACACTGTATCTTAAAAATGCATCCAGACTAACAGCTTGTTTCCAGATGATATTGGATGCTCCTTTTAGTTCCCAAAATAAGGTTTTTGAATCTGGTTGTGTGACGCAGGGATCAGATGCAGGTTCTAGGTTTTTGCCCCTTCCACTTTGCAAGGTTCCGGCTGGGGTATCCGCACAAGCTGCTGGGAGGGGGGAAGCAAACAAAAGGAAAAAAAAAAAGGGAAAAAAAGAGGGTTTGTAAAATCCGGACCTGGGATTTTAAGTGGTGGAGCACAGTCGTTCCCCCCTATGGCGGGTGGATTTATTGGGTGTCACGATGACACAATGTGTCTATTCGGAGCCGAAGAAAGCCCCCTACTTAACCTTCATCTTTTTGTGTGTGCACGTACCAGAAGGCACCACACTGTTGCTGGAAAGCAAATAATTAGTGACATGTTCTGTAACACCATTGCTATTTAAAGCTAAATCAGTGGGTTAATGCTTCTCGAAATGTGACATCCATGAGGGATTCTCGTTCCAGTACTGTTAGTCACTTGGTGGTCTCCGGAGTGACAGGATCAATGCCCTGAGTTTTAAAAGTCTTGGTCGCAACAGGAAAAAATCGATTATTGGAAATTTATTTATTTTTTTCTCTTTTTTTTTTTTTTGGGGGGGGGGGGAATTTGGAGACGGGGATCTGCAGGGACTGACTCTTTCTCCCCAAAGAGCCCCACGGGGGATGCCGGTCCTCAGCCCTTTCGCTAACCTTCACCCCACCGCAGAGCTTGCTGAGGCCCCTCTCCTCGCGGGCTGGTGGGGTAGGAAAAGCATGTGGGATCGACTTCTGAAATGTAAAATCCCTGAAGGCAGAGCCCAGGGCTCCCCGGGCATCTGCACAGCACTAAACACTCTGACGGGCTCAAAAGAATGAATCCCGAGAGTTTATAATTACACGCCAAAGATAGAGAGAGAGGCTCTGGTGTTGATTTTGCTCAAAGAACTGAAGTAAAGCCATTCTTCATTAGGGCAAATGGCCTGAACAAAACTCTTTGCATGGGTGAGAAGAAAATCCAAAAGCATTGAGGAAAGGGGGGAAAAAAAAAGAGGGGAAAAAAAGAGGAAGAAATAAAACAGTCAAATCACATTTTACTTCTTCTTACACAGGAGATTGACACAGTAGCTTTTTTTTTTTCCTCCTTCCCATTTTCCATTAAGCTGGTTCTTTAAAACACATCTGAACTTTTCCCATCCTGACGATTCCCACGGACAATTGGCAGAGAATCTAGGACAACTTGCAATACTGGGATTTTTTCCAGGCATGAGTAACTTGTTAAAAAGCCACTATTTCCCTAATACTAACAGTAAACAGAGTTCACATCCACATGAAATCCTCTGTGACCCATCGGGGAAAGTTTTTTGTATATTTATATAGAGAGATATATGAAATCATTTAATTCCTTTATCCATCAAGCACTTGGAACTCAGCATGTCCGTTTATATTTCACTTATAAAAATAAATATACACATGCATGCCAGGCTAGATTTAAAGGTATCCTTTTCCCCCAGTTGACAGCTCCATGCCTGTAGTTTTATAAGGGAAAGCTTTAGAAAGAACGGTATTTAAAAGTCACTGAGCCACGTCTTATGTCATGTTGATGAAATATAACTCCATCACACCTGCTGCTCCTACTACTTTGGGTGGTGGACAACTCCGCTGAGTAGCTATTTCCCGAATTTCTGAGCATTTAGGAACTTGTGTTGTTGGGCAAGCAGAAATTTCTGGCAGACGTCTGCTGTGTTGATGTGTTAAATGTGCAATGATTTCAAAACATCCCCAGGTGATCACTACCTTTTGGGACCTACTGATGTTAGCAGGTATCTGTATAAACTAAATCTGTTTTGGAGGATGAAGGCCAAATTGTGGTGACATTTGAAGTCCTGCCTACACCACGTCCCACCACAGAAATGGGTTCTGCCTAGCTCAGAAAAGTTGAAAATATCTAAAAATAAATAGAGTTTATTTCAGACTGTTTAATAATCTAAAAATATCAGGCAACCCTTGTAAAAGGCAGGGACAACAGCATGTGAGCGGGCTGGCAAACTCAGGTTTGCCTGTGGCTGAAGTGGGGGTGCATACGGCATGGACTGGATAATGTTGTCAGCGTCAATGGCATTGTAGTTGTTTCCAGTAGGGTCATGCTCACTGTAGTAACCAGACCTATATTTTGAGAGCTGGACAAAAATGGGGAGCCCTGCACCCTAAAACTTCCTTGCTCAAATGTGTTCTCCAGGCTATGCCTCAGTTTTCCTACAGAAAAAAAAAAGCAGAATGAGCAAAATACTTTGCAAAACACACTGAAATTTGTTTAGTCCTAATTATAATCATGTAATCCTCAATCATATGGCTAGAGTTGGGTGACGTGCAGACTTTTCCATGTTTCTGACTTTTCCCCATCCAAAAAGAGTGTGAAAAGATAAAGCTGTGATTTCTTTCCAGAAGGGATTTCCAGAAATCATTGGGTTTTGAAAGAATCAAATGAAAACACACTGGCTTGGGACTGCTTTCCTCTTGGAAGGCTTTGTCAGCCTCTCCCTCCCTGCAAGGGAAATTAGGTGTGTTTGGCCAGTATTTTACATTCAGACCTCATCTCAGCTCTTGGGTCTGTACACAAACCACCATTTTCATTAACAAGAGCCATTAACAAGCCTCTTCCATCAGGCTAGATTTCCTTGGTGGGTTGTGGCTTCTTTGTTCATTGGTAAAGAGGATGCTTTCCTTGGGAAAATACCTCTTAAAAGAGGGAATTATCTGGGCAGAAGAGCATTTCAACTTAAAGATTTCCAATCGTGCTTTCTATTTAGTGCTGGTGTAGGTAGGGAGGATAGGCAAGGTTGAACATTGAGAGTGCCACAGATCAGACTGATTCCCAAATAGCCCAAAGCCTTTAGCGTTGCTGGCCACCTCTGAAACCACGGGCCACAAAGCACAGGGCAAAAGTGGAGCATCCACAGAGACTGGAGAAAAGAGGACATCTCCAAAACCATCTAGGACCTAAAGATTTCTGGGTCCACCTCCTGCAGAGGAAAGAGAAACCAGAGTCCCTGTGTTTATTCCATGTGTTCTGTCTTTGTGACTCTCGGCATCGAAGTAATTTCCCTTGTCTTGCACAAGAGAAACCCTTTTGGATTGGGTTTTTGTTTAGTGGAGCCCTTCAATTAGATTCACAGGATATTCTGGAAAGCTATGACAGTCTCACAACGTTTCAGCCAAGTGCTTTTGTAGTTTCTATGGGTGTCTGTGTGGCAAAACGAATATATGGCAGTTCAGTCTTCACTTCATTATTTCAGGGACACATTTTGGAATTGATTTCAGAAGCAAATCAGCAAAACCACATGAAGGAATGTCGTATGTTCCCCCCAATTATTACTATGACGTACCTATTTAGAAGCTGCGAATTGATCACTGGCTCTGCATCTCAAAAGTACCACTAAATCCATAGCCAGACTTTTATACAGGAGGATTCATGGGGCTCCTTTTAGCATTGTTCCACTACCTACTGTCTGGTGAGAAACCCTGAAAAACAAGCCAGATCCTTCCTTGGAATTATGGTATATGGATTCTCCCATTATAATAGTGATCTGGCAATAAAACAAACCAAACCCAAACAGAATTGGTTCCATCTCTGAAGGCTTAGTGTGACACATTTTCTAGAGTTTTATTAGATCTGGCATAATGAAAAATATTTTGCTTTTAAGTAAAATAAAAGTATGGTAGTTACAGCAACAGGCTGTATTTTTGCTGTTTGGATGAAATGTTTCAGTCTTGCTGGGAATAAGCAGATCGCTTTTCCCAGCTCCCCAAGAAGTCAGTGCCAATCTTGTAAACTCTTTTAGATCTTCTCAAAGTACAGGGATTATTTTTGCCAGCTCTCCACTTTTAATGGGTATTCCTTTTACTCAGGAGCTCAGGACCAGGTTCAGAGAGTAAAAACCATTTTAGCTACCACCTCCTAACCCCCCTTTGTGACTAAATCTGGAGATTTGAACCCCTCCTTTCAGAACTATCAATGTCCTCAACCCTCCATAAGGTCACGCTTGAGGGCTTCTATGAGAAGGAACAGGGAGCTGTTTGGTGGGAGCTCCTTGGATTTTATTCTCATGGAGCTCAAGTCATTTTGAAGGATGAGAAAGTTAGTGTAATGTTTTTCTCTTTATTTGTGGTGTCTCAAATTATTTTTTATGAAGTTATTTGTACACATTTCAGCGCTTCCTGTTTGGAAGCAGACGTGGAGGCTGAAATACCATGAGAAAAACTTCTTATCCTGATGGCAATTTAGATCTGGCTAAAAGGAGAATGCACTTAAAATCCTCACAGAACTCCTGGTTTTTTTTACCCAAGTTCTCTCCTGATTTACAGAATATGTATTCTGACTGGTGGACCAGGTATTTTCTGATTTTTTAGACCACTCAAATATTGAAAGTTTGGCTCCTGGTGGGACTTTGAGTTTTGGCGTTTCACTAGATAATATCTAACAACTAGAATGTCAGGGTGAGATTAAGTCACTTTTCTACTAGGCAGATTTTAGGCTGGTCTAACCTGAAAGTAAATCTTGCTTTAATTTGTAAAAATGGTATATTCACTTCTACCTCTCACCAACCTATTTAGAATTTGTGCCCTATGTGCTGCAGATGTTGTAAAAAATGCTAATTTTTGTCAGTTGTTTCTTATGTCACAGGTGTTTTCCGTTGGTGTTTTGTTTTGTTTTTTTTTTTTTTTTTTTTTTTGTTGACTCAGGGCAAATGAAAGAATGCAACATTGCCATCAACAGATGCACCACCAAACAACCCAGTTCTGTCTGACTTGGTTCTTGGCATCTGTGTGCTATTTCTGTCAAACTCAATCAAACTGAGTGTTAATTTTTGAAGCAAAACCCCTATGATCATTTCACTTGTGATGTAAGCCAGATCTAACCTCCAGACTGTCAAAGGCCAGAAGTCAATGACCCAATTTTGCATGCCATGCAGCCCCCTATCAGTAGCCGGCGCTTCTCTCTTTCCTCATTCCTACTCATGTAGATTATTCATTCTTTGTGAAATTTGCTATAAGATGCCAAATACAGTATTTCTCTAAAAATGCAGCCCAGTCACCACTTTAAGAAGCTTTGTCTACAGCACAATGTGGCAAATAGACCCGAGTTTATGTCAGGTAAATATAAACCCTCATCCAGACAGGAATCTAACTTTGCAAGGGGAAATACTTCCACTAAACCTTAGTGCAACTGGAATTGAATGCTGAGAGTCCCCAATGAAAAGCTTTAGTGAGAAATTTGTGCTTGGTTAATGCAATTATGAGCTTTCTGTAATTGTTCACTCACTTGTATATGAAATGGAATAATCTGAGTATTTCAGGACCCTTCTACTCTGATTATACTGTAGAGCCTAGTGGGACAAGATTTTGACCTAGATTTCTGCATTCACCTGAGCTGAACTTGGGTTATGATGGTTTGTCAGTGCTGGTCGTCTTTGATTTCTTTTCCCTTTTCCATGCTCTTGAGGCAAGCAATGCAAAATCCTACCGGGACAAATTTAGCTTGTGTTTTGTGAAAGTAGCAAACAGTAACTCAGGTCAATTAGAGAATTTTGACAAACTGGAAAAAAGCTATGCTATACAAAAAAAGGGGAGGGGAAACGGCAGAGTGGCTTCATACATTCATAATCTTTCTACCTTTCTTTTGATCAGGAGCACTGCGTAATGAGGCAGGGGAATGTCCTCTCTCTGGGAATGCATTTATTCAGAGTTTGTGACAGTGTGAAACCTCTGCATGTCTGGCCTTTCGATCCACAGCTTCTACTTTCACAAACTTCATCTTCACCCATGCATAGACTGACTTTGGGGAAACCCTCCTTTTGGGGACAGCACAGGTTCACAGCCATCTGTAAACCCTATCTCGAGTGGAAAAGTTGCAGAGAATATGCAGTGAGACAGGAAAAAATGGACTGAGCTAGGGACAGAATTATAGCAAATAAATACAAGACAGCTAAAGAAGTATGAACTGAGCTGTGAAACACTCATTGGCTGAATTCAGTTCGAGTTGGGGTTGTTCAGCCTGGAGAAGAGAAGGCTCAGGGGAGACATAGCAACCTTCCAGTACCTAAAAGGGCTTACAAGAAAGCTGGAAAGGGACTGTTTACAAGGGCATGCAGTGATAGGACAAGGGTTTTTAAACTAAAAGGGGGTAGATCTAGGTTAAATATTAGTTAAAAAGTCTTTGCTGTGAGGGTGGTGAGGCACTGGAAGAGGTTGCCCAGAGAAGCTGTGGGTGGCCCCTCCCTGGAAGTGCTCAAGGCCAGGCTGGATGGGGCTTTGGGCAACCTGGTCTAGTGGAGGGTGTCCCTGCCCATGGTAGGGGGGTGGAACTAGATTGGCTTTGAGGTCCTTTCCAACTCAGGCCATTCTATGATTCTATGATCAGTTAAAGAATGACAAGTTAACAGAATTTCATACTGAAATTCCCTCTACAGTGCAGTTCCCATCAAAACTAGTGAAAGACCTCAAGTACCTTATGTATGCATGAACAGCTTAGTAGAGCTGGATGGAAAAGTAAGGCTAGGAAATAACTAATTTGTCCATGTTTTTGTTCCTTGCCTGGTCCCATTTTCTGACAAAATTTATTTAAGCAGTTGATTTTTGACAGATTTAACTGCAGTAACGATCCAGACATTGTCAGTCTCCTGCATATTTTCCTTTTGTTGTTATTGTGTATCCCAAATCCATACAAATAGAGGATATTTGCTTCAGCTGGCTTTCTCACGGAGCCTACAGCATGTGAAAAGTTAAAAGCAGTCAGGCTGTGATGGTATCGGTGGTTGCTGGTCTCTGAACGCAATTCCGAATGCACAAAACCTATTTTTAGAACACTACATTCCTTTTCATTTCTTTTTCTTTTTAAACCATAACCTTCATGAAAAGGCTGTGATGTATATTACAGCCACACAGGGCTGGAAAAAAAAAATAATATTGCATTAGCAGTGAAACAATAATCCTGCTGCCAAATGTACAAATATTCGCTAATAACTGCCGCGGTCCTGCAGGCCCGGAGGAGTGCTTCATCTTATACTTCTGGCCTGGTTTTTGACAGAGGGCTTCCCTTAAATCCATCCGCCACTCAGCTGTTCACAGCTTTCTGATTCATACCACCCTGCTCTGCTGGAGCGAGCGGCTCGTGCCGGCGCAGCGCTGCACAGGGTGCCACGGCTGTGTGATGCTGCACCACGGGGTGCTTTGGGCTTGGTGCTGCTGCTGGTCTTCACTGCAGGAGGGCAAGTGGGGCAGCAGGACGGAAAGTGAAAGACAGGTAGCCTCCCACGTTTGCTTCTCCTGGGGTGGTGCTAGTTATATTTCCTTACTGTAGTCAAATAAATGCGAGGGTGCCCAGGTATAGATGCAAGCGCCTGGTGTTCCCCAGGTGAACCCAGCTGCGGCAGGAGACCACCATAAACTCTGCTGCCTAGACCTAAAGGGAACGTCTATGAAATTAATTGGTGCTTTCAAATAAAAGGCATTTAATGTAAAACTGATAAATCCATTAAATGCGTATTACGGCCGCCGCTGCTTTATTCAGGCAAAAGATTTATTCGTGGAACAGTTTGCTATTGCCTGTGCAGTTATCAGTGAATAATGATCTGGCGGTTTCATGCCTGAATTCCAGGTAGATAATAAAAACAAAACAAAAGGATTAATGCATTTTATCTATTTCTCTTCTATTTCTATGCGTGCGACCCCCCGCAGAGCTGCAGGCATGCAAATAAGAGCAGAGGAATCGGTCTGATCCCGTAACTCCTGTGTGGCTGTGTACGCAACGTGCTGATGTTTGTAAAGCTGTAGCTGTTGTATCGCTGTAAGTGCAGAGGGACTGTGTGAACACACAAAGTCTATGGGTATGAGCTCAACGCACACGTTTGCCAAGGCGCGTTCTCCCCCCGAGAGCCCAGGAGCCCTAAACCCAAGCCCCAGCTGGAACTCCACCAGGCGTCCCACGACTCCCTGCAATGCTTTGCTTTGCATTTTGGGTCCGCAGTGTTCATCTCCACACAAAAGCACGTACTATCCGTGTGCGTGAACCTTAAAAACATGCTCTTATTTTATCCACAAGTCAAGGGAGCAGCTGGGAGACATTGTGGTTTGCTTTCTTTCCCTTTTTTTTTTTTTTCCTTTTTAATTTCCCTTTTTTTCCTCTTTGTTTTCTGCCCCATCTCTGACTTGGAGGGTCAAATCCATGGCAAGTTCATTTCTGGGCCAACTCTGCCAAATTATATGATGTGAATTAATGTCTACTAGAGCTTAGAACAGCAAACTCTGATTTAAGCTCTTAGGTTGAACTTGTCTACAATTGTTGAGGTGAAAGGCCAGTTCATACCCATTAATTAACCTAATCCATCTCAATCTACTTTATTTTATACCTTTTAGGGTTTGTGACTCTAAGAAATATATTTAGATAAAGCAATGCTGTTAAAATCCGGGAACACTGCTAAAGACACTCACCACCCACCATCGGTTTATACTAGAGATCACATCAAACATTTTTTAAATGCTGGGAACTAATTTAATCATATATTTGTTAGTTAGTTCCAACACACTGAGCAGTTTTCTTTCCAATTGATTCAAATAAGCATTCCATTAATGTCAGGATTATTTTTGGTTCTGACTTTTAGACCGTTTGTAGTAATTTCATTAATAGACAAGCATTATTGTTAGACTCCCCCTGCTTTTTCCTTCCACCTCCTCTTATTGTGGTTCTAGTGCTAAAACACATGAAAATGAGGGAGTGCAATTACATTGTGAAATCTGAACCTAAACACGACCCCTAAGTACAGCTTTTAGGGGCCTTGTGTATGTAGCAGCAGGCAGAGAATATTCAGAAAGATTAGCAAGGTTCAAGCTTTATCTAAAAGCATATGGGAATTTCTTAAGAGGATCTAATCTAAAAATAGGATTAAGACATATTACCAGATGTCTATCCCCTAAATATTCATTTTTAAACTGAAGATATTTAATGACTGAGTAATATTTAATAAGTTATTAGTTGACCGTAGAGGCTTCTGAAATTGAAATTCCTTGGAAATGTCTATCACGATAATAATTAATAAAGATTTTAAAACAGCATCTTCATTGGAATGGTTTTCTGCCATATTATAGCAGCCCATTTTTAAAAAGTATGGGCTGTTGTAGATTTTTGGGATATTTTTAATAATACACAGAGAATAGAAAATTCTGTATGCCCTAGCATTGGAATACCTAAAGCTAAGTGGAAATGAGCAGAAAGCATTCATGAATTGTTTGAGTTCTTATTTGTAAGAATAAGATAAGCATCTATGTATTTATCTATTTTTATCTGAATGTTCTTTATCCTGGAAAGCGGTCCAGAACTACGGAGCAGCGTGTGATATTTAGGCACGATGTACTTAATGTGTTTTGTGGGGCTCTGCCTTGCACGTGGCCCCTATGTAAGGATACAGTCCGACAGCTCATTTAAGGTACAGCAGATCTTATTCATCTCAGCATCTACAAAAACCTGGAACACATGTGAAAGAAAGCATTTCTTGAAGATTTAAGTTTTCTACAGTCAGATAAATGAAGAAAAGCTGCAATAACGCTAGGGCAGGATCTTCAGTACAGGCAGAAATGTGGCAGCATGCAGATAAGCCCTGATCCATTTTTACTTTTGTATTTCTACCTCAATTTTTTAAATATATATCCACACTTGAATCTTGGGTTGTGGTTTTTTTCTGCTAAAAGTTGTGGTAAAATCTGAAGGCAGGGCCCACATGGAGGTTACCTGCTCAGCATCACGAGGTAAGCCAAAGTCAAAGTTCTCCTGAGGTATCTCATCATTAACTCTCCTATAGGCACAATGTCTTAAGCTAAGTCAAGAATATCATCCGTGTGCTTCTTGTGACGTTTGGACACGTGTTTCACAGAGGAGAGGAATATCTGAAGGATATAATAACAGAGTTTAGTTATTTTTATTGGATTTCCCCCCCTCTTTCCTGTTGAAGATTTTTAAGTCCCAGATAGCTGTAATAAAAAAGAATAAACATATTTTAACCACTTTTATAATTCTTAGACCTCCTCCTGAAACTGAAGGCTATGTGTACCTTCAATAAATTCTAGTTACACCAGTTCCCTCACCTAGATAAATCTAGTGTTTTTCAATGGGAAAAGACAGAGTGAAGTTTTTCCTTCCACAGAGGCAAAAATGTTGTATTTGTGGAAAACCATGAGACTCCTAATAATTTCCCTGGCAAGTCATTGCCGTAGCTAAGGAGAAGCTCTGGAAGATGAGAGGGAGGAATAGTGATGGGAAGGTGATGGAGCTGCAGTAGCTTTACAGTAACTCTTGGAAATAGTGCTCCTTCCTTCCTCCCCTTCAGACCTGCTGGAGGCTGGCACATAAACCCTGAGACACAGCTATGCCTAGGGGGGAAATTTAGCTGACGTGTTTTACGGTTGTTGTTTTGAGTCACTGATAAAGCCAAGCACTAGGGAATAGTTTGTTTGAAGCATGTGCGTGCTCCATTCTGAGCAGGATGGGAATTATCAGTTTATACGCCAATCAGATAATCATGGTGGAGAATAACTGGCAAGTGTGATGTTGATATTTTGGCTGAGGGATGAAGAGGTCTGTTTCTTCTTCCCCTTCATGTACCTAAAATTTTGGCTCCTAGCAAACATGGGAATCCAATACACATCCAGGTTTTTATTGTGCTTGATTGGGTCTTGTTTTATTTTATTTTATTTTATTTTTTGTCCAGCCAGAATAATTAGTTATAGGAAAGAAAATATAGTGGAAGCAAACATTCCTGGAGAGATCTTTCCATTCTCTTTTTTTGTTTTCTTTATCACTTGCCAACCACAGGCTTTGCACTTGGCTTCTCAAGCAGGAAAAGAAAAGAAACGATAGAGGTGCAAAAAAATTTTCTGCACCTCATGCTTGAAATATTTTTGCCTTCATTGGTGAGAGGTAGAAGATATCAACCTAGGACTGGACTGAATTCAAAGACTACATGCACGCTGTGGATCTCAGTGTCCTAATAATCAGCAGTACTAGCCCTCAAACTGTTGAGATAATAACAAAGATGAAGGCTAGTCCGGCAATTAATGTGCTAGTCTGAACTTGATAAATGTGAATTCAAATCCTTGTTCTTGTCTTGCTTGTATATTGTGCTGTGAAGTTAGTTGTCTGAGACCAGATGCACAAAGACACTCGAGTTTTACTCTGAAATTGCCAATAGGACATCTTTTAGGGATGGAAAATGCGTGCCTGATTTTCAGCATGGACCTGGCCTCTAGGCTCTTGTTACTTTTCTGAGTACAAATAGCCCTTTTCCATACCAAAGCAGTGCTTTAAAGAAAAATAAATTAAAGATTACACAAGTATTACAGTAAAAGAGACAGAAGTTCAGCATTGTTGAGTGCTGGGTTACATGTTAGAAAGACTTATTCTCCCATGACCCAAAAACTCATACCTATGTATATTTATGAAATATGTAGCAGATTATTTTTCTAGGCTACCCTAGTCCACAGTCAAGGAGCTGAAATGTGGCCATTTGTATAGTATTTCAACTTTTACAGTCACCTGGAGAGGCAGAGAAGCTTTGCAAAGCGCGTAATGCACGCTACGTGACAGAACGGCAGCGGCGATGACTGCAGCGATACCACACACACTCCGCAACAGTTTGGGAAGGAAGAAGTGTGATAAAACTCTTCCATTCACCGGAAACCTAGAAGGACTGAGTTTTCTGTGGAGGATCTTTCTGAGAAAAGAAATTACTCTTATAGCTCACAGCAAACCTCCAAACATAGATCTTTGAGTATGCAGACTTCAAGTGAAGCATGAGGAGATTTCTACATAGACATCTATGCCTGTAGGCTGTTTATCAGCCAAATCCTTTCTTCCCCTCGACAAGTTTCCTTCACTGATCCTCATGAAGCCCCTCTACTCCCCACTGACCACTGCTGTGTGACAGAGACAGTTTCACTTGCAGTCCTGTGCAGTCCTTGATTTCTGACGGATTAGCCTCTCCGCTAGACACGAGACTCAGATGGCACAAAGCGGGAAGGTGTGGTGAATCCTGACTGGGCTATTATTTATATAACTTTCCCCTCCTACAAGTTTAGCACGTCTTGGGTGTGTACATAGGTCTGCCCGTGTGTACACTGAGGGTGATTCTGATCAAAGGTACCGCTTCTTGGCCTGTATCTTCACGCTGACGCAATTTTGTCACGGCTAAGATGATGTTCTGGTATGGGAAATAAAAGCATAG
This sequence comes from Psophia crepitans, assembly GCA_013399095.1. Classification (NCBI taxonomy): domain Eukaryota; kingdom Metazoa; phylum Chordata; class Aves; order Gruiformes; family Psophiidae; genus Psophia; species Psophia crepitans. The sequence continues at coordinate 272,716 of VWZZ01003148.1, read as the reverse complement.
AATTAAAAGGCTTTGCTTACTCTCCAGATTACACACAATTTTGCCTTACACATTCTTTACTCTGGCCCTCTTCTTTCCATCAGTTGCCAAACTAAAGTTTTGTACCGGGCCATTAAAGAAAAAGTGAAAACAAAACTTTTATTGACATGAACGCTTTTTTTTTCCCCCTCTCTCCTCGCCATTGGGGCCTCAGCTAAAGTGACCTGAGGCTAAACAGGCTCTCAAAGAAAGCTTTCTTGCCAAAGAAATGTCATTGCTGTTAAACAGTACTAATGAATGCATAGATTTAGAACCTTATTTACATTGAAATTTGTTTAGTAAGCCAAGTTAGGTCTGAAAATTGGGACAAACTGTTTCCTCAATAATTTAATAACTCCAAAGACCTCGTCCACTTGGAAAAGACAGAGCCTCACCATTCACTTACAAATGCAAAGTCACGTTTCCCAAAATTGAATAAAATGCTAATAATACAGCAGATCCACAGATCAGCAAGTAAAGTGGCTTTTAGCTCTGAGTTCAGCTGGAGACAGAGTGAATAACAACAGTCAGCTTACTCTGTCCTAAGCAAAATGGTTTTATTCCATCAATTGCCTGTGTTTCAAGTGTTTTGAAGGGTTCACATTTATTTTCGTAACCTCACTGAGTTTGGCACCCTTGCCAGTAGTGCTAGAACTTTCAAATCGGGAGCTTTTGATTGAAACAGGCCAATTAGCTCACTCGGGTCACATTCCCTATATGAACTGCTTTTAATAGTGAGCCGTACCACCCATTTTGTGGCAAACAAAAATCCATAAAGAAAAACAAATTAACTCCTTTCAGTGAGTGCTTCCCCAGGGAAAGCATATATCAGCTGGTTAACTGAATATGGGACACTCGGACAAATAAATAAAATGTCCTTCCATCACACACCTCCCCAAAAGTTACTGTGTCTGCTTTGGGGAAACCTTAACACTTATTCCTACATCTTACAAATCAGTATTTTTGCAAAATCTGGTTTTGGTCTTCTGAGCCAGGTAGTTTTGGTGCAGAGGGTTGAATCTTTATGCAGATAGAAAGTCCTCTATAGCCTGGGAAGTGTGGAAACTAATTTGTAGCCTGGGTCTGGACTGAATTAGAGTAGTTTTCTGCTCTGTCCTTTAGAGACAGCACTGAGTTTTCTTGAATAAAGACAATAGTTGCCATCTAAGGCATAAGCTGGAGGTAGAATTGATTTGGGAATGTATTCTCAGGTGAAAGTTGAATAGTCAATATATTAAGAAATGTGTGGGGCTCTGTGAAACATAAAGATACTTATGCACATCCTATATTCCATCGTCATAGAGCAGGTATAAGAAACCCTGCCACAGAGAGAGATGCCAGAGGTCAGACTTTGATGTCAAGGCTTGGACAGTCACCCAGCATTTTGTGTTGTGTGTTTTTTCCACTAGACTACACTTATTAAGCTGAATTCCAGTCCCAAAATTTATTCACAGCCTCTCACTACTATAATTTAAAATAGTATTTTAAATGGAAATAAACATATGCAATCGGGCCATTACAACCCCTGTCCTGAAGCTGGGGTAGCAAGGGAACAAGACGGACACCAGTAATGCCTGCGTATTTGAAATTTGTCTGAAAAATGATATACTGCTCCCATCCAGCAAACATTTTGTGCAACATGGCAGGTCTCAGTCAAACTAAGAGCCCCAAAACAAATCTACCTTTCTTCACTACAAACTGTTAGGAAATACATTTTTGAAGCTGAGCCTCTATCAGAATATGATATTACATGACACTGTAACCTTTTTCCCTCCAGAAAACCACCCTTTATGAATAAAACATAGGTGACCTTTAAAAACTTAGCAGTTGTACTAGGTGATTGCGTATTAACAAGCTTTTTGAGGAACTAGGACAGGCACTGTACGTTTCAGTTAAGGACAGATAATAGAACTATTCAAATAATTTATTATTTTATACAATATAGGGAAATGTAAGAAAACTACCTCAACAAGAGTCTGCTTAAATTTTTGTAAGTATAATTTTATGTGGCTCCCCCATTCATCTAAATTATACAGTCACTGCTAAATGAAAGACTTCTCTTTAAAGGACAACTCTGATTCTCCTTTTCTTCAAGTTTATGAACAGCTTTGGTTTGAGGCCACTTGATCGGACAAGTTGCAGTGACTACTAGGCATTTTTCATATGCGATCAAAGGTGTCTAAGGGTTTCTGTCCTTCTTTTTCCAGGATAAAGGGTTTGGAGACAAGGTCTGAGTTGATTTAAATCAGTAGAAATGTTGGGACATCAAGGCATATACGGCCATGTATGTGAGTAAAGAGGATTCAGTCCTTTGGCTGACTTTCTCTAAGAAAGGCTCTTGACTTTATTTGATCATCTCTATTGAAGCCAAGTGAAGAAAAGAAAGAGTAGGCTCACACCAAAAAGAACATTTCTACCAAAGGGATCCCTCTGGAAATTCATTACACCTTTGAATAATTACACTAAATCTGATCTTCTTGCATGGGTCTGCCTTCATTCCAGCTGGTCTCCTTCGTTCTAGAGCCTAGTTATCTATGGTAGAAATTTAGGGTGCCTTTCTGATGTCCTTCAGCTCTTGATTGGTCCACCATTTTGGCATCTCTCTTTAATGATGCATTCAGTATCTGGAGATCTGATAGATGAGAAAAATAAATTGCTCAGCATTTTTTCTCAAGATATTCCTTCTACCTTCAGAACAATACTATTGCATGTGAGCAGGATTCCTTCTTCTACTGCACGACATAATTGTCGTACTATTCAAGCAGTCAATTCCCAGCTTAGTAAAACTGAAATAGTAGCAATGAAGCAGATTAGCCATTACAGAAATCCAAATAATTACTTTAAAACCCAACACCCATTGTGTCACTCCCTCTGAATTTATCAGCTGGAATCCTGGAAGGCTAAATTCAAATGAAAATTATGATAAACCATGCCCAGTTGCTTGTTTTCTGTACACCATCTCAGGTATAATTACCTTAAGGTGACTAGATGTTACTTCAACCTTTTGCTATATAAACTGTTTCCTCTGAGTATTAGAATTATATCCAGGCACGAAAGAGAAAAAATCACTGACATTCGTCATTTTTAGCGTTTAGGCTCCTTAGATTGGCTGAAAAGGTTCCAGGCGGGAGTCTTGGGGGTGTTGAGTGTGTGTGTAACTTTCCCTAGTGCAGGCAGAGCACACAGTGGTTTATCCTTTGAGCCGGTGGGAGGAAGGAAAGGGAAAAATGTTTCACCAGGCCAACCTGATAGGTTTTCTCCAATGTGTCATTACTGTGTTTCAGAGCATCTGTGTTGCTGCCATATGAACTGGATAGGAACACAAAGTAATCAATTTCAGTTGAGAGCACTAATTTATCACCTTGCCATCTTTTATTGCAAGGTAGAGAATCTCTCTCTCTGTTTCTCTTCTACTTTCTAAATGCAAAATCAGGACAACAAAGAGACAACCCCCCCTTCTTCCTCCATCTCTTCCCTATCTGGTTATAAACCCTTGCAATTAAAATAAACGCTCTGAGAAGCAGAAATGTACATGATCATCCTCCATCATTGCCTGTTAAAGGGCAAGAACCACGCTGGTTCTTACTGGAAAATATACAGGAAAAGTCCAAAATTTAGCCACTTCTGCATTATTAAGAACCTCCTTTTACTACATAATCAGTTATTCACCAAACCATGGCAGATGTAGAAAAAAAATACTCTTTAATCCTTTCCTATGAAAACTGAAAAAAAAACCCACCTTTTTTTTTCTTTTGTCTTTGGCATAAGTATGCTCTACTGAGACTAGAGAAAACAAATGTTGGTATGATGGACCCAGACTTTGAGTGTCAGAAGCAGCCTGCACTTTGCAATCTCATACCTGAGAAAGACTCTGAAAGGGGGCATGAAAGAAGGGCAGAACTTCCCCTGAACTTATGTATACATGGTGTTTTACATGCAGACATGAGATGACTTTGTATGACTCCAGACGACCTGGAGCCATTGGACTGCAATACCACAGGACCAAGCCTGACTATGTTGCCAGTCACAGATACTTGGCTTCTAGCTTGTTGATGTTCAGGCTACGAGTTGAGCAAGCCCCTACCTGCATGAAAAAGACTCTGTCTGGTTCTGGTTTAGCTCTCATATTCCATATTCTTCCTAGTGCCCATAAGAACACAGCACAGCACAAAAAGAAGGAATTCGAAATCCAAGGGTTTTTTGGCTTTGCTTTCTTTTGGCATTTCTCTCAAACCTGAACTTCCCAAATCACCACCTATTTTTACTATAGCTTTAAAATCATATTTGCAACCTTCCCGAGAGTTTTTCTAGCCTTCAGTGGAGTGAGGCTGCCTAGTTAGAACCAAGCAGGTTTTGGGTGCACACATGTACATGTGAGTAGATGTTCTTTCAGGACTATTAGACATCTATCTACTACCTGCAGATGCTAGGGGGAACCTGAACATAATGAAACACCTAATATCCCATCCAAGGTACTAAATCTTGCCCTTACTTGGTTTTCACGTTGTCTTTAAACACTATTTACCTGAAACACTACTAGCTAACAAGTTCTATTTGCATTCACACACTTTTTACTTTCTTTGTTTGCTATTCTTTCAGTTGTAGAACCTTTACTGTAGATGCTAGTCTTTCATCATCATTTTCCTTAGAAAAAACACCCGAGTTTATGCACACACATGGATATGTATATACACTCCTGGAACCTGACAGTCCTCTGCCATTCCTGATATATCTTTCTAGGCCCCAATTTCCTAACCAAAAACACATTACAGATCTGATGCTTTCCACAGCCTACTAGCACATCAATAAACTAAAGATTATTGTGCTTTGTCAGGTTTTATTTTGTAACATTATGGGAAATTCTCTGCTGCTTTGGATGAGTGCATAAACTCTTATTGCTTGACAATTAACAGAGCTAGTAATAGAAAATGCAATGTAATTTACCTTAGTACAAGGGATTTTGGTTAACAAAAATTAAACTATTGAACCCGCCTCTCGTAGGAGAAGGACATTGCCTCATTATGCATGTAATTTTTGTGTGTGTGTGTGGTTAAATAAATAAAAACCCCTGTACAAAACAGCAAGCGGGTGCTGGGCCTTGGGTGGATTTATTATGAAGGCTATGTGGAATTCTTCTAATGTGCTTGCTTTGGAACTGGACAAAATGATCCCTTTGCAAAACAAGCATGCTGTAGCCTTTTCCATGATACAGACAGAGTTCACCCAAATAAATAATGTTGAAGGGGGAGTTCCTTTATGTGCTGTGTAATTTCACTGTGCTGGAGACTTCTTACCTCTGTTGCTGAATTAGAAGGGTCAGAATTCAATTCTCTCCCTCAGCAACTACATACTACAAATGCTGAGGGGCCACCACATTACTCTGAGGACCAGTCAATCTTTTCAGGTTGACCTCCAAAGAAGTGGCTTGTGTGCCTTTGATCTCTCTGACAAGGAACGTTGTGTTTCTTTTCCTTTTTTCTCCTTTTCCTTTCCCTTTCCCTTTCCCTTTCCCTTTCCCTTTCCCTTTCCCTTTCCCTTTCCCTTTCCCTTTTCTTTCAGGAAAAGAAAGGAAACTAAATTTAAGGACAGTGAATTTAAGGCTGACGTTTTCCCCACCAACTGGAAATTTTAACTCGTTCAAAAGGAAATGACATAGAAATGAAGCCGTGAGATAAATGAGGCTGAGGAGTTTGGTGGGGACTTGGAACTGGGGTTCAAAGCAGAGCTTTAGTTTCCATGGTGCCAGGTAAACCTGAACACATCCATGGAGAATTTGCGTTGTGTAGTCTATGGGAATAGGGAATTCGGCATTCATTGTGTTTTCCTGAGCATACCTAAGGAAGAACCTCAGAAAGAAATATACTTCAGCACTCCAAGTTTTATCTCTGTCTCAAATAAAAGTTAATTTTTATATTTTAAAAGGCGCACTTTGACCCAGTGCTATTTTCGGTCCAAAGAAATGATCTAATAAAATTTAAGGCCATAATGATTAATTCTTTAAGACCTCCTCATTTTGCATAGTTTCTTTATAGTGGGACTTATATCTGAGTCTTAAATGAGAGAGGGGGAAAGGTTAGTGTTTGTCTGTGCCTACCTGTCTGCCTATCCATCCCTTAAGGCTTCCAGCTAGAGGGTGGGTCACAGTGTTCACAGTCAATTTTCCTTCCTTGGCATCAAATCAAAGTTTGATTCAAATACGAGGGTGAGGTTTGGTCTTTAAAAAGTCGGAGAGGGTTATTTAGTTAAGACATTGCACGTCTATTTCCTACCATATTTCAGTGGTTTTTATGTTCTCGATTTTGGAGGCAATTTAGACAATCTCAGCCTAAAGTAAGAGCTTTGGTCTTTCCTGTAACCATAAGTGCGCACATGGGTGAAAAAGTCAGAAAGGTTTCAACAATGGAACAGTCCAGTTGAACATGGCCTTTTCTGGGGAATTGGGTGTATTTGAACAGTGGTCTTTGTAAGCAAGGCAATAATAGCCTCACATAGACAGATAATGATGGATGTTATGGAATTGTGAATTGGGGTTTAAAATTGTGCCCTCCTGCCCTCAAACCTCCTTACACATACAAACAAAACAAAGTGGAGTTTGAGATGGAAGCATTAGACTGGATTGGCTGAAAAGCTTTCCTTTTACTGGAGGGGGTAAGCCTGTATCAGATAGTGTTGAAATCGCCTACTTGACCCTTGTCTAACCTTCAATACAGAACGTACAAAGTAGGACAGAGCTAATCCCAGCAAGCAGGTTTAAGCAAACAGACTAACAATTTACTACCACTCAGAGACTGTCACTTTCTGAACTTTCTGCTCACACATGATTTTGGAAACAAGAGCCATCTAAAGCAGAGATACATTACAGCGAGAATATGAAGCTCCACTTCAAGTCCAGTGAAAGCTCCCCACTTTTAACCAACACTGGAGAAGACATCTGTGTCTTTACTGGTATACATGGTGGAACATACATGATGTATGACTTCCAGAGTACAGCGTAGAGATTCTGCAGCAGGTTTCCCCATTCTTGTCATTTACCTGAAAGGCATCAGGTCTCCCATCAAGCCATTTGCCATGACGTCTAGCATTCTCAGTAGCACAAATAAAAGCAGTTACATAAAGTATGTGCATGTGGAGATATTGATAGATATTTTTTCTTATACAACCACTTACAGAGGAGTGATTTTAGGCTGGAAACCTCTAGACCCTTCCTACATCATCTTGGAGCACAGAGAAAGACTGAAAAAAATGAAATGTGGCAATTCTTCAAATCTACCCTGTCAATTGGAAAAATTTGTTCATTATTTTGTCAAGGCCAGACTGTGCCAACGTTAGCTAGGTTGATCTGTCCCTTACTTTCCAGTTAGTTCTGACAATTTAAATGACCTTATCATGTGGGAAAGGTACGATGCAAATCAAGCAAGAAAGTACTCCCCAAATTGGGCAAAAATGCAGGATCATAGTGTTTCTATGATTCTATTATGGAATGGACTCTGACCCTCAAATATTACTTTTCCACATCACAGAGGGTCAAATCATTATGACTTTTTATAATGTATTTTTTTTTTAAATTTCAGTAGAATAATCTGCGAGATTGTCTTTTCTCACTCCTGAACAGAAAATTTGTCTGGTTTGGAATATAAATTGTAACCTTGTGGGTGAGCTCAACACCTCAGCTTTGCGGCTGCCATACCAAAGTCCTCTCAGATTTAGAGGTGTTTGGATCCGATTCCATAGCAGGACATTGTGGCTTCATTCATTTTTTATGTTCCTTATATCTAGTAAGACATCGTGATGACAGAGATTATGTACAATGTGGATATACAGTGACATGAAGAAATTATGTTGTCAGGATTGTTTGAAAGGTTTTTATCTATTATGAGTCAAATATACATTCCTTATATATTTTTTCCTTGAGATTCTTGACTATAAATTTGACCTACAAAAGTGAACTAGAGCTTTGTTAGAAGGTTCATCAAGGGCAGAAAAAATTCTGGCGAAGAAATAAACTACATTCATAGGCAAAAGAAGTGAAAAGCTAGTAGGCACTGTCATAAATTACTGGCGAAACCCAAATTGTACTGATGCAGTTCTTTGTTTGTCTTTTTTTATCATTTGTTCCAGCCTGAGAGTCTCCTTTAAAAGAGAAAAGTAGAGAAATGCCACCAGCCTGAAGCAGGTACGAGGAGACTGAGTGTTTCCCACTGAAATATACAGTGAGCTCATTAAAAATACAGTCCATTTTTTTTTAATAGTAAAATCATTTTAAGTTTGCTTATATGGTGCACATAAATCCGAAAGCCTGAATTATTGAGTGTTATTAAGCCTAATGCCTCGAAACCTGCACTATTGTGCAGGGAACAAAATCAAGCACATAAAAGAATGGAGTGTGGAATCTGAGTGTGGAAAGCCTGAGAGTTTGGATCTCCTCTTATCTGACTCCTTCTCCCAGTGTGCTTCATGCTGAATCTGCTGTCTTATCTGTTTCTCATTTTTGGTATGTGATTTTGTTGGCACTAACAGGGATTTTTTTCTCCTCTCATTCTGGAAGACCTGCCAAAGAGTGCACAGAAAGCTCACATGACAATCTTTTAATGGTATATGTGAAAGCATGAGGAATTTAAAAGGAAGAAGGAACATACTTGCAATTAAAATCACATGCTACATCCCGTAAATAGACTTTCACTGAGAGAGTCACATCTCAGGCACATGCTGCAACAGTTCCTGCACATGGCTCTAACTGTCATGAAAGTACTTGCTGGTAAAATATTTACACTTCCTCAAGTTATATACAGAGGGCACCTTCTCGTGAAGGAATGTCAGGGGAGGGATCTCACTGGACACTAATTTCTCTCTATCATTTAAGCTTTTCATAGTAAATGAAAGCCAAAACAATCCTAACATTTTTTTTTTTATCAGTTGCCAGATTAGTTTAGTAGCATCACGTTTCTGAATTTGTGATGCAGTCTTTCGCGCTCACACTTGCACAGAGATCTGCCCACATACGTGGTTGCACTCCCCCATTTCTTTTCCCAGTCCTGCTGATTCTGGATCCAATCTGAAGCTGAGGACCGGACCTGGCATACATACCGGGTTTGCTTTCGCAGCACAGCTATTTTTAGCTGAAGTGATAAGCTGGAGCCATCGCAATCGGGTAGTTACAAGCAGCACCCGTCTCACAGACTTGCATGGCTCAGAACTTCCCACCCATTACTTCTGTTCCAGGAATGACAAAACTTCATCCCACTGGTGTTTCTTGGTTTGCAGTTGATATTTACTTCCTTAAAAATGTGAGTTCCTCCTTCGTGCCGCACCGGCAGGCATTTGTTACTCCTCCAGACAGCACAGTAAGCACAAATGTGTTCCTGCAAGGTTGGCTGAACATGTGGGCTTGCATGTCTAGGACTTCTCATATGACTGAATAGTTTTGCAAAATGGGGTTTGTTTTAACCGTAGCTCCCCTGGGTTTTGCTGGCACCAAGTTTTCTCCTAGACCTAACGCTGAAGAAATGCTGAATTTTGCTTGTAACATTAAAGCAATCATATGTAACTGCCATAACTGGGTTGAGTTATGAGACACTGTTTTTAAATGGTCACTGACATTTGTTACCAAACCATAGAACGATCTGGCTTATGTTATGGAAGGTGAACTATTTTGAAGCTTTACTTTTTCCATGTAAGAGATGGGTGAAAGGATATTTTCTCACCCATTTTATGAAGCTTAGTAGGTTAGATGAGGCAAGGTTTAGCATTAGGACTAAAGAAGTTACTCTCACATGTTGTAGAGAGCATCACAAATGGCACCTTGTACATCTTCCTTCACAATTACTTTTTATCTTCTGTGTCTTAGACACTTATCCCAAATATTCAGGTCTCTGTCCTTCAATGAGATCTTTATCAATTGGAAAAGTACACCAGTCTTGAAGCTTTAATGTTAAGCACATTTCCACAAGAAAGTATTGCTTTAACAAGGGTGGAAAATGCTCTCCTTAGAAGAGCAATTATCATTAAAGATTCATTATCAAAAGAATAGTTACCTAGAGCAGAAAAGTATGAACAGTCCCACTGATTCATTCTCCTGACAACGTGTGACAGCAATCCCAGGATGAATATATTTCAAAGACTAGTACAAATTTGGTCTGTCTGTCTATGCATATAATATGGCTATTGCTATATCACCACACCGAGCACATCTTTAACTGATGCCAACAGGCTGATACCTTTAATGATGATATGCTGTTTTACACCACGTGAGGACCTGTTCCTGTATTTTGAACCAGTGACTGAATTTTCTCTTTGGTTTTCTGTTCCAGGTCATCTTCTCAAAAGTGTTAACTTCTTCATCAACATCTTAGAAGTCAAACTGGGCCTTCAACTTCACACCATAGGCTCATGTGCTTTCAAACGGTTTGAGATTCAGCCACTGTAAATCTGTAGGCACATGTGGCACAAGCTGTGGTTTGCTTATGTTTTTACCATGAATCATTTACATTCCCCTGCATTATGTAAAGCACTCAAGCTAGAGATGACCCACACTTGCTTCGTATATTGTAACGATTTATTCCCTCCCTAGCTGAGACCTTGGGAAAAGGAATTTTTTCATAATTGGTTTAGTCAGAAGCAGATCTGGGAGGAGCTACACATTAAGATTTATAGGTTCCTTTGAGATTTTTAATTTAAGATTAAAGAGAGATGCATATCTTTTAGAGTATATATCTGTATACACACATTAAACTCTAATTATACGTAGATGTATGTATATCACCTTTAAATGATAGATTTGGCTGATTTTAGTAGAAATTGAATCCAATAGATTGAATATTTATTAGTTTTATTACATTAACTCACAATGTATCTTTTAATGTGAAAATAATAACAAAAAGAAATTCCACTTTGCCAAGAAAAACAATACAATGACAGTAACCAACTGTGTTGGCTTTTTCTCATGTCGGAGTTAGGCAGGAATGCCAGACCAAACTATAAAGTCCTTCACCAGACACAAAACTCTCAACAAAATCAATGGCAGTTTGTTTAAATATAGATTTAATTAAATCCACAGAATCTGGCCAGTTACCGGGAACTTTGGTCAGGATGAGAATCTTAAGGAGACCCTTGAATTTTTCCCATCTCTGCCATTATATAAATGTTATTTTTGCTAGGATATCTTCCTTCACCCCCACCCCCCAAGCAGTTCAGAGACAATAAAACACCAGGAATCCCTGAAGAGTGGTAAAATGCTGACATGATTTAAGGAGGAAGACTCTGATAAGAAGATAAAAATCTAATAAACAGAGTCTGGAGGACCTTGGCAAGTCTCAGCTGCTTGCCAGTGTAAGCAAAGCCCCTCCCAAGGAAAACAAAGGGAACCTTAATCTCAAGGACATTCCACTCACAAACCATCTGAAGGAGAAAGTCAAGGCCACGACCTCTGCAGTCTGAAGTTATGAGCATACTGACAAGAAAATATTTGACTTGGTTCAAGAAGCAAAATCAGTCATTGGATTTTTTAATATCTTTTTTCTCCAATAAGAGACAAAATAATGCAGTGCTGTGTTATGTGTAAATGTGTATATATACCCGCCTCTTCTCACTCTTAAATGGAAGGGATATTCACATGCACATGGTACATGTGTATTATTATTATGCATGGTGTATACATTGAATCAAATAACTATACCCCAAGACTTCCCCAGGATAAATAAGCTAATTCCATATGACTGCTGTATTTTTGACCAGACAAGACATAATGTCAACAGATCAAAATGTTGCCTTTGCGTCTTACTGCACGTAACTTTAGGCCACTTAAAAGCTTCTAAAAGATAGCTGGGCTGTGATTCGTTACAAGGAGTCTAAACTGGTTCAGATTAATCAAATGGAAACACAAAATGACATCTAACAGCCAAAGTTTTCTCAGGCTGCAAAGATTCATTGTCACCATCTACTTACCCTTAAGACTCACTCTTCTGCCCTTCTGTGGATGCTTCATGTGTGTTTGGCATCGGACAGGAAGACATCAGCAACATTTGGAAAGTGGGGGTCCTCAGACTGCCCCATGGCACTTTTATGGAGTTTCTGTTCTGGTTTGAAAGATTGGTGAGGTTTAGGCACAAAGGTACAAAAAAAGGTGCGGGAACTTCTCAGCTTTCTGGATGGCATGGACTTTGCTGTTGGTAGTCATCACATTGTGTCATTCAAGTTGAAATTTAAGAAATGCAGTTGATCTTTTCTGAAGCTGGCCTAAATCAGCACAACACCATAAAAACTCTTTTTCTACCTATTGCAGTTTATTCCTATGAATCTGTGTAAACTTTCCTTATCTTGGAGGAAATTCTCTCCTGGTGCAGAGGATTAGGACTTGGTGTGTCACACTCCACTCACTATGAGAAGATCTCCAGCTAAATATTTCATACAGATTTTGTATGCCCCATTTGTTTCCAGATGCTGGTGACTTTATTAAGGTTAATTGTACTGCCCCGAAACATGGCTATGAAGCACATTATTCACACACATTGCTGCAGCTCACTAACCCTTTGGGTTCCCTCACCAGTGCCTAACGCTTTGATTTCATCACTGGAAGTTGTAATCTTCTCAGACCTCCTTTGCCAGGGGGGACCAGCAGAAGCATCTTGAGGTGCCAAATCACTAAGACATAATGTCACATATTAATAATACTCTGCATATTCAGAAAGGGTCCAGACTGACCCCATCTCTTCTTAGAAAAATAAATAATGCAAACCATGGATAAGAGTAATCATTATTTTTGTCAGTGCTCCACCAGAAGCTGGTAATTTGAATTTTGAGCTGCGAGGGAGTAAGTTGTACAACATAAAGACAAGCAAGGATGATCTGTTAGAGAGATAAGCCTGACAAGCAGAATTTGGGTTCAGTCTGGAACTAGGCTAGCATCCGTCAGAAGTCTAAACTAATCTGAACTGAACCCTGCCCCTCCAATAACCTGCCTTGTTGTTGTGGCACCTGATGACATTTTCTGCCGTGTTGTGTAATGACTTAAGGGCTGTAATGGGTTGCATGCTGTTAAATGTCATCAAATGCCATGAATCATAAACAATCCTGGCTTCTAAACCGGAGATTAGGGATATTTATGAAGTTTAGTCTCAGTTTGGGTTTTCCAGACTCTTGAAGTTCAGAGGGTTCCTCTTATTCTTTTTTTTTTTATTTTATTTTTTTTTATTGCACAGACTGCTTCCTGCTGCTGTGATTGACCCTGCTGCTAATATACCCAAACTGCAGAGCTTGATGTTAATCCAAAGGAGTTGAATGTCTGAACTGATTGCCTGCTGACAGCCAGTGTAAAACTCAAAAGCATGACTGCAGATATAGAGATTAGATATCGGAAGACCAAAAAAGTGTGCAACTGTGTCTTCTCTGCAGAAGTGTCAGGAAACAATCCCTGTTATCCCACTCCTTAAGTGCAATTTCTGGTTTCCAAAACTTTGCAGTGTTACAAACCTTTTATTGATCCTATAAGAATGAAAGCAGATACAACAAAGAAGCCATAAAGCACAAAGATAAAAGAGGAATAAAAGGGAGAAGGCATTTACTGTTGTTTGTTATAGTCTTAAAAGGAATTAAGTTAAAAAAAAAAAGAAAGAAAAAAAGATAAGCACCATAAAAAGTAGAGAGGGGATGCAAAATCCAGATCTGGCTGTAACTGGCCATATGCACACTGATTCATATTGCCCTGCTCATACAGGGAGATGCTCCACTGGACGGTTCTCCAGATCCTTGCTTTCGTTTTACTTTATATGAATTTCCTGGAGAAAGGACTGAGGATTAAATTTATATTCAGTGCTGTATTACTGTTCACCTATGGCTTTACTGGAGGAGACAAGGGAGTTTCACAGGCACGCACAGACGCACACAGACGCACAAACGCTCTCCAGTGCCGTTGGATGACGCTTCTGGTCATGCTGTGTTATGGTGTTTGATACCTTACTGATCCCGTTTGGATTTGTTCTTCCTGTTCTTATTAACAGTCATTAGATAAAGATTATCTATCTATAAGTAACAAAGATTTCATGTTGTCTGCCAGATCATTTGATGCTGTTCAAGATAAATGCTCGGAAGTCTTATTTGAAAGGTCTTTTGAGCCAAATGGAAGCACTTTGGTGAAACCCCCTAAGAAAAAACCTGACTTAAGTGGTCTGTAAAAGGCCTGATTCTGCCCCAAACTTCAGCCAGGGAACTGAACTTCTTATACATTTATTATGGCAACCAGCGCTGACACTGAACAAGTGTAAATATTCATTAATAATGACAAATCATTCCGGATGCTGCACACAAGCAATAAAAGAAGGGGCTCCTGCATAAATAAACAAGCAGATGTGTCTGAAGGTTTTAGACATTATTCTGGTATTTCCAAAGCACCTTAATGATGTGGTTGCTCCAGCCTGAACCCCTTTGGACTCATTTGGAAATCCTGTATTTGGGCAAATCGTGAGCACCTGAAAACATCTGCTTCAAACCCAGGGTTAACAGCAAACAGTTTGTGTTTATACGCTACTCTACTGCTGAGCAGAGCTCTTAGGAACGTAGGCAACCATCCACTCCTCTTCAACTCTCCCTCCCCAGCACTCCCTAAACTTGTATTAGGAGATGAGGAAGAAGTCAGAGGTGGTTATTGTGCACAAATCATCTGCTGGCTGAAGTTTTTGGTGGCAGCCAAGAGAGAAGAAGGAAAAAAAATTAGAAAAATTTCAATTTCAGGACCATTATTATTTTCATTAATCATAAGAGGCGCTGTCACCCCTGTCCTTATTCTTTAGAGGGAGATCTATTATACGGTCCATTTAGTCCAAGCCATATTACCTCATATGTTTTCCTGGCTGACCAAATAAGACTTAAGAGATAAAACAATTTACTGTTCATTATGATCCGTGTCACTGGAATCAATCTATTAACCTACATTAACTGGATATGTGACGATAGCTCACATACACGCTTCTCCGATTTAAAAAAAAGAAAGAGAGGATAAGGGAGGGGCTGAAGGGAGAGGGGTGGAAAGGGAGAGGGAGGGAGAGAGGGGAAAGGAAATCAAGGCCCATAAAGTGCAGCAGACGTATAATTTGCCAAGCGAATACAACTTCATTTTCCAGCGGCCACTGCTGCGCCCTCCACATCTTCACGCAGCCCCTGACCTGTGAAGAATTCTAACAAATTGGCTTCTATTGTGAAGCCAAAAGGTGCCATCAATGAAGGGACGGTTCGCTGGTCCTAAAGTATGATGGGAAATCGCAGGCTGGAATAAAGAGCTGCAGTTTTATGAAGTTAACCCGTTGAGGTTAAATCCAAGCGGGGAGGCTGGAGCAGGCTCTTGCCCCTTCTGATGACTCAACAGGGAGACGAGGATTTATTCAGATGTGTTGCCCAAACGCAGGGAAACATCCCTTGCCGAGCAAGGCAGAAGGAAGTTTCTCTCTGGCATGCAGACGAAGCAACTTCTGCTGTGCCGCAGCGCGGATTCGTTCTCTCTCTTTCGCTCTCTTGCTCTCCATGCTTGATAGATTGTAAGTGTCTAGAGGGAAGAAAGCGAATCAATAGGTGGTCTTCCTGATGCTCATTTGCACAGCAAAATAACTTTTGAGTAAACAGCCAATGAGTTAAGGTAGTGCCACCTCTACACAGCTCCATCAGGCTATTCACTCTGGATTTGCACTTGCTTATTAAAAGCTCATCTGGGTGCAGGTCCTTCTTTTCGTTATACCTTTCCTCCAACGTGCTGGGGTCCTGTTGGTAACTAGGAGATGTTCCCTTCGTGCTGATTGCCTCAATACTTTCTGACCCAGTTGTGCTTGCACAGAGAAGGCTGCGTGCACCCAGGACCTGGCAGGGACACTGTCCTGCTCCCAGTCACTCTGTCTGCACCCAGGCTCCAGAATCACATCCTGAATGCACTGGGGAGAGGAGGGAATGGTGTCAGTACCATTTCTCAAAGGGTTTTAATCTGCTTTCTGCAAGTATTAATGTGGCAAGTACTAAACTTCGTATAGTTACTACAGCTGCTTTAATGAGATACTGGAAGCACTTTGCTTGGAAACCAGCAGGCTGAGGTCTATCCATTCGCACTGGTGGTCCTCTCTTGCATTGCAGATGCCTCACTTTTATGCAGTTATCAGCCTTGAGTTACTCCACTTTGTCCTCTACATACGGCCCTTGTGACACTGGATTTCGCTGGAGTGATCGAGCTGCTTCTGTCCTCTGCTGTGCTTGCTAGGTCTGTCCCTGTGCATCCCAGCAAAGCGTGGCCATCCATGAGTATGTAGATTCTCCAAAGACCTGGCCCATCTTCACTAACTCTGGCAGGAATTGTATCAAATTGGACTCACTTTTTTCCCCTAGAAATTAGGTGGCCTTTGATAGCAGGGACTAGTGAAGTCATATTCACATCCATGTAACACACATCTGCCTTAACTATTCTTTCCAGCCCAGCAAATCACAAATACACAGCTACAAACCCCATGAACAGTCCAGGATTTGCTTTCCCATTCTTCTGTAAAAACAATAATGAAGGGCTGCAAGGGTGCTTACAGTGAATGTAATGAATAGTAGAATAAAAATAATATTATGGTAGTGCCTCATATTTTTTGCTCTATGCAGTGAGCCATCATGCTAGGAACTGGACTAACATTTTGCAGAGGCTGTCACTGCCCCACTGTGCCTGCAGGCAAAAAAAGAGATTGTAAATTAATAGTCTGAGGGAGACTAAAGACAAAAAGACTTGCCAGAGGCCATCCCAGAAACTAAGTGGTACAGCCAAGGATAGAATCAAAGCTACCTGCTTTGCCCATTTGACCACATTTTCCTTTATCTTTCTAATCATCCCATTCATTGCAAAATACAAAAAAACTAGATCATAACTTCGGAGGGCTGAGGGCAAACTGGGAATGTGGTCCTTAACCAGGTCTCAGATCAGGTCTTTTGACTTGTCCATGCCATGTTGGGTCAGGCACTGGCCACAGATCTGGCCTCTGCCCAGTCATGCTCTCTCCTCAGCCGCACAGCCTCCAGCACTTCAGATCTTCATACCTCAGATTTCCCACTCGCAGCATGAGGCTAAAAATACTTTGTTCAAGTCAACGAAACAGTCTGAGGTGCTCCTGGAAAACTGCAGGGCATGAAGTTCACCGGGGTCAAAAAAATCAGAGTCACCGACACTGGCTAGATCCAGAGTCTTCTAAGAGAAAAGAAGGATTATAGAGGTTACAGAAAGTATTTCCTCATCCTCAAAGGCACATTCTTCAGAAAAGTGAAAAAAAAACCACGCACTGAAAATCATGATTTATTCTTAAGACACTTTTGCAAAATCTGTACAAGTCCCTGTGGCGGAACAAACAAGGGAATAAATTTTCCAAGGCTGTTAATCCAGGACTGCAATTCTTCAATTAAAAAGAACCAAAGAAAACATCAGAAAACTAAAACAATAAGGCAAACCCACCTTGTGGCTGTTCTATACTCAAGAATCTGTAAGGGCGGAACCTGTAACATCCAATTAAAGGAATTCAATGTTTATCTCACTGTAGGTAAAAAACAGTGATAAGTGAGTTAAGCAGACAAGAGGAGTAGTGAAGACACACATATCTCTCCTTGGGAGGCTGGAAACTTAAGAAAGGCAGGGAAATTAATCTACTGGAGGTCTAGTCACAGTTGGTGAAGGAAATTAAAGTTGGGAGTGTATTAATGTCATGGTCCCAGACTTTATTCTCTCTCCAGAGCACACACCATTGTGACCTCAAAATCTGAAAACTAAACTGAAAGGAAATGTTTGTTCTTACAAAACAGCAATTCATTACTGGGAATGGAGATATTTAACCAATAAATGATTGCTTAATGGCCCATAGGACCTTTTCTGCAGTTACAAAAACACTGCATGTTGTTAAACGGAGGATACCTCTTGAAAATGCCACGCTTACAAATAACATGAGGCTTTATTTGCTGCTTGATAAATGTCCACAAACAGATACTCCCTGGGTGCTCTGGCGTAACAGAGCACTGGGGATCAAGGTGGGGTGGGAGAGAGGAAGGGGGGAGTTGAGATGGAAGAAAATGCATCGGTCTCTGGTTACACACCTCTGCAATGACTTACAGCTTGCACAGTCTGTCTGTCTCTCCGATGACTTTTATCTTACAATGTGCGCCTCACTGTTGAGTGACGGGGAAAAAAACCTGTTACTTTCCCCAGAATACAGAAAAAGCTCTTTTGAAAGAGGAATGTTGCCATAAGACTGTATTTTCAGGCCACTGGAGGAATGATCTGATTGAACTTTTTATGGCTGTTGTAAAATCTTTCTCTATTTCTCATGAGAAGTCCAAGTTTACCAGTAACCACAACAACCTCAGCTTTTCCTGCTGAGCGGAGGAGTAAGTACCAAACGTTAGCATGGGGCCTGGCTTTCTGCACGCACTTTGGAGCAGCAGTTGGTGACTGAGCAGATGACACGGTCTGCTGCTTGGTACAGCGTTATAACATCCAGTACTTCTGCTGGTCCCAGCCATCTCTGCTTAACCCTGGGCATTTCCAGCATGACAACTGGAGTAGGAATTAAATTAACCCCTAATGCCATATGAACGTGGAGACACAGAGCCTGGAGCAGTGACTGCACATGTAACTCATCAGAGTCATTAACAGTGATATAAATGACTTGTGGCATTCAAAAATGAAGTGTGTGTGTGAGTGCGTGTATACACGTGTGTGTGCATAAACAAAACATCTGAGTTCAGAGTTTCCAGGGAGACAATTTTCACTCCTCGTTCATCTCAGGACACTGTTAGAGGTTCCTAATTAGAAACATTCTCCTTCATTAGTATTCTCTTCCTCAGCCAATGCTGGCACGGATGAATATCCCGAGATATTTTAGTTTGTCATTTAGGCAGATGATTTTTGTAGTTCTCTCCATTCAAGAATCTAAGCTCTGTGCAAATGTGGTCAAGAAATCAAACTGCAGGGACTGAAGATCCTGGTTCCTTCAACAGCTGGTCAGTAACATGGAGAGATCTTCAAGGGCCATGTGATTCACCTGACTGCAGCCACAGGCATACCCCTAAGGATGTCACTACATGGTAAATGAACGACAATTAAAGAGCTCAGTTTGGTTCCTTTGTAAAGGTCCGGTCATTCTAGGAAAATCAGCAGAGTTGTTGTTAATGAGAAGATTTCTGTCAGAGATATTCACTGGCTATACATTGGTACAAGTAGATTTGAATAGTGCACGCAGATTTGACTATTACCAGTTGAATTAGTAATCATTTAGTTATCATTTCATTATAGGCAAGCAGAATTGATTACTTTGACAATACAATGAGGTTTGAGTCCAGTCGTGCCATTCCACTGCCCAAATGTCCTCCCTTGGTCAGAAGCCTGAAGAGCAAACAGGTATGAGGTAGGTATCAGTCATCTTGCTAACTGGAAAGTGTTCAGATGCAATGATGACAAAAACAATATGGAAACATACATGGGACAGAACAGAAAAACCCCCATCCCAGAATAAAGTCTGTAGAGACTTTTTTTTTTTTCTTGTCAATCAGACAAACACAATTGTATAAAAAGACACAAGAAGGTGACAGAAAGGCTAGAAAAAGAAGCAGTAGAGTTCTCATGGGAATGGCAATGCCGACAGCCAAGTCCTACATCTACAAATCAGGTCATGTAGGAGTATGTTAAAGAACGGGACAAGAAGTTATTCTGCCATAACACCTGCCCCCAGAACAACCTTATGTTCTACGGACAAAAAGGAAAGAGGTTAACCCTGTGGTCAGGTAACTGCACGGTCTTTCTACTGTTTCATTCAGATCCATACTGTAGCACAGAGAACAGGTTCCTTAATGAGTGCTATCTGTGGCAGCTGATGTCTGGTGACAGTCACCACTATAATAGACCCGAACCTTTGTTGCTAGAAATTTCTTCCCTTTTTGCCCTGCCGTACTATTGAGCTTCTAGTAGAGAAAAGCATGTAAGGGAAAGAAAAAGCTGTTTACTGGAAACTCCTCAGAGCAACCCCACCAGAGACATTTGAAGCTCCGATGAGGCATCAGATTCTCAATTACGGAGGCGCGCCTCTTAACATGCCCAGGAACTGACTTGCTGACATGCTCTGAAGAGTATATGACTTGCCAAGGTCTTCTGGCATCAAGCCTAAATGTTTCTCCTTTTTGTACTCAGGTCTTCCATTTGGCATCAGAAGATGTCGTGGTGCCAATGTCAGTCCACCTGGACTGCAAACAATGCTTCCATTCACTTCCCAGCATTTAATCAGTAACTAGTATCACTGGTATTTTCGTTCAGGACTGTTTCCTTTAGCTCCAGGTGCCCTGGAACAACCACTGATAACAAGGGAGCAGTCGATTTACTTGCTGTAAGGACATACCATACGATATTCTCAGCAGCCGCACAAGGCAGCTCCGATTTGTTCTACCTGCCAATGGACTGAGCAGACGATAGAGCAGACTTGACCAACTAGCGGAGTCACCCATCTGCTGGCTGAACTTACAGTCTGTGCCTCTTGCTTGCTACTGCAGCTGAAATTCTTACTAATATCCTGGCCTAAAAGTGTTGGAAATAAGCTTTAGGCAGCGCCCTGTCTGGTGGACTTTATTCTGGTGGACTTTATTCTGGTGGAAAGTCCACAGAATTCTCTTTGTGCTTAGTTGTATTTCAGTATTATCAAACTTAAACTCGCTGCTTGTATAAGGGCAAAGCTCTGATGCATCAATACTCAAGAAGGCTGTATGCTGGGCTATAACTTTAAACTGGCATCAAAGATAACTTAACATGTCAAACCTTCTGATGACTCTTCAGGAAGGTCAGAAGGAAACAAAGAACTAGATTTGTCCCTAGCATACTTTCCTGCGTTTAATAGAGTTATGCCAGGGCCTGAAATGTCCATCAGAAAGGAGGGTTAAGTTGTCTCCAGCTAACGAAGATGAAAAGAATAATTTAATGGAGGTGGGAGCCAGAATGCAGTGTAGGGATGAAAGGACGAGCAGTAACTGAGACTGAATTTAAACAACTCTGGAGAATAAAACGATCCTTTTAAAAAAAAAAGATAATTATGTCTTACAACAATTACCCTGGCTATGAAGCAAAATTAGCATAGTCCTTTCTAATTTAAATGTGTTGAAAGTGCCTGAGCATGACAGCAGAAAATTACAAGGTTTACGACACGGGCTTTGGTTAAAGTGATGGCAATCGGATTATTGTAGCTTTTTGTCTGTTGATAGTAATGATTGCAAAGTTACCTATAAATATTAACTATTTAGTACTGGGAGACTTTTGGTTTAGATGGTTAAGATATATCTCTTTCTAGACACTCCATGGCATAAAGTTCTTGCACAGAAAATAGTTTCCATTTTAAATCGTATATGGTTACTTCTGATTCATCAGTTTGCTTTTCTGCTGTAATTCCATGGACAGGAAGATCCTGGATTATGATTTAGTTCTATTGTTAAAATGATAAAAATGGTGATATCCATTTTATAACGACTTCATACTTTTTCTTAATCTTTCTCATGCGATGTGGTAGTTAGAGTATATTTAAAGTCTGGATCAAAAACATTTTTATTTATGGATTGAAAGAACCAAGGTCGACCTTGTGGCGATGTTTCTCTTTAGTTTCCTTTGGTTTCCAAAGGATTTTTTTCAAGGCATATCTTTAGTTTCCCGTATCAAGTCTGTCCTGCAATTAAGGAGAAGAGTTATTAAAAGAAATGAAAAAAAAATCAGTAGTAAATCATGATTTGCACTTACACAGTAGCATCAGTCTGGTCGAGGTAAATTAAAATGTGGATAAACTCACCTGGGGTATGGCCTGGACTGATCACAGACACGTTAATGCTCTGTACAACTCACATTTAGTTTACATGTGTTTTACCTTGGTTATACTACTGATCACCACTTTTCACTTTGAGACCTCAAAGTACTATCAGTGTTGTAACCAGGTTATTTATACAAAAGACCCTTTCTTTCCTCTCAGATCTAAAAACAAGGCTGGGCAAGACTCACATGGACTAAGCTGGACTGAAAGTTTACCCTGGGCAAGACAAGATGTGCAGCTCAGGATGTGATACTCTACAGCATGTTATACCCCAAAGTTCATCCTATGCTTCCATAAATATTCTGCGGTGGAGTCTGTTCCTGCACCATGTGAATTCAAACACTGCGATTTATATTTGTACTAAGAAGGTCAGTTGCTCAAATACTTTCATTTATTAAATTAACTCTGCAGTAAATTAATATGATTTTCTTAAACAACTTTACAACTTGGGAGGTTTGGAAAACAGAATTGAGCTCAGCTGTTTCCTGTGGAATCTTGTTTTCATAACCTCACTGAATCTTCTCTGCTTGACTTGAGTTCTACGTATATGTCTATATATAGATAGTTATATATTTTAGTGTACACGGAGCAAAAAGCATGTGTAGATTAGAATTTAGTTTCATGTATGAGTCTACTTGATTCATGCATAAACTGATTTGCTTTTTGCATTTTTTGGTCTGACATTCAGATTAACTTAGGTTCTTCTCTTCCCAAGTTTAATAAAAGCTTTCTCTCAGTTTTTTTTTTGTTTTGTTGGTTTTTTTTTTTGTTTGGTTTTTGTTTCTTTGGTTGGTTTTTTTCTTTTCTTCTTGGCAGGATTCTGGGAAAGAAATTCCATGCTATTGAAATGGTAGCTTATTAAATTAATACAATTACATAAAGAAGCTGTGTTATATTTTAAGTAGATCTTTTGCTCCGCATACTAAAAGAATTTGGTCTCCCTGTATACCTGATTCGAATGATTATCAAAGGCATTTATTTTTTGTATGTGACATGTTGTTAAATATGTTAATTTCCTAGAAGCACAGTGTAAGAAGTGCAAGAGCAGCTGTGTAGGACAGTGAGCTTAAAAATAGCAAGGCTGAGCTCTTCTTGGGAATTAGTGTGGTCCAATGGGTAGGCAAGTAGCCTATGATTCCAGACACCTGGGTTCTGCTCTGAAATCTGCCACTGACCTACTATTTTCCACTGGGCAAATCATTTCACCCTTTGCTTTTTTTGTTCCTGTCCATAAAAATGATCAGGAGTAAAACAAGATTTACCTTAGAAAGAGTTTTGTATCATTATAGTAAAATAAAATTTGATATTTGGAAATGCCTGGGTGCAAAACCTGGGCATTATTCACAGATTATCTATGCCTGTTAGAGTCCTTACAATTAAGGAAGAAGTAGGAAGCCCAATTGCATCTAGATACAAACTCATGGCAGAGCTCAAGGCTTAGCAGATAGAGCAATGGTGGTCACATGTTTTAAACGAATAAATGGTTTCAACTTGCATAGTAGTTCCATTTAATTTGTGGTAATGATGGGCAGGGCTATTTAATTGAAATAATAATTGATTTTGATGATATTACCTACCTGAGTGAAGAATATATGCTGTAAAGGGAACCACTGTGGTGTGGCAGGTAGAGAACCAGTGATATTCATAGGCCAAGAAGGATTTGATAAGGGAAATCAGGACTTGGTTCTGCTGTTAATCCCCTTTGTAAATCTGAGTTATTCAATTCATCCCCTCCCATTAATATTGCAGTAATAGCCCTTTTCTTTTAAACTAGAAGAAGAAAAGATGGGTGAGTGCAACCTCATAGACATTACAGCAGAAAAAAATTGAGCCGATAATGTCTCGTGCAGCTCCTTTCTGCTCAACGGGGGATGAAGGAAGACCCTACTCCACCATGGCACGTGTTCACAGCACGTATTGCTGTCTGTGTCTGGACTCAGAGTCTGGGCAGCTTATGAGGACGTGAAGTTGGATCTTCCATTTCTTTGTGCCCGTAGATGGACCTGTATTCAAGGGCATGATTTAACCTATTGAGATTTCGTTTGTGCATTTTGCATCTCTGAAGAAAACAGAGATAGACTGCAGTTCCCCTGTTACTTCCCCTGCATTATTTCTGTTGTTCCAGACTAAGTGGCTTATTTAATCATTTTCATATTTTAGGTTCTAGTTTCAGAGGAACTTTGATGCCCTTTGAAACTGCAGAAACAAATGGCTTGATAAATCATTTTCTTGTCAGTCCATTTGCCCAGTTTTCTCAGTGTCTCTCAAAGGTTTTTCTCCAATTCCACTACGAATATCCTAATTGTGAGGATTTCCCCAACTTCTCCTTGGATGCTAAACCATACTCTCATTTGCCTTGTTTTCAGAAATGGTTTTCCAGTGATTTGTTTCTCCATTTCTTCTCCTCCCAGTTTCTCATCCCTTTTCACCAGGCTTTGTTCTGCTAATGCAAATACCCTTAGCAAGAGTTATTGAGTGCTGCTCCTGTTTGGTACCCAGCACTCCCTGTAATTTCCACACTGAGTTCCCTCAGCATTGGAAAGCATTTCTACCCTTGGAGGAAATACTCCCTTTCTTCCAGGGTTGGATCACTTCGCTCGAGAAATCAATAGCAAAGCATCATCAGTGATCAGGATCAGGCTCTCACTATGATAATTTATAAAAAGCCCAATATTCTTTCACACTGAGACCTTTTTACAGACCCCTAGAAATAAAAAGGGGGAAAAAAAAAATCTTAAAGGGAATGTAAATATGACTATATGTTTTTTAACAGCCCTTTTGTACCACCAGACTGTTATATAGGGATCTTCGTGTAAGTGACAGTCAAGCCAGTAAAATTTTCATAGTTTTGCCGTTGCCACTTCTGCCTGAAACCTGCGTCAGAAATCCAGAAACAAAATTAAAGAGAGACAAAAAGGATCTCTCTCTTAATCAAAATAATTAAGGCCTTAAAGAACTTTCTAGGGATCTCAAGACAAATTATTGGGAAATACGTTCTGAGAGTGATTTTTGTTTCAGTTTCTGTTCATTTTATCACTGAGTTTTATGTTTGCACTTATTTAAGCTGTCTGGGAAAAGAGGCTGTACATAAAAGACGATTAGTTTTTAAAGCACTCCAGGGTTGGTTTCAGGGAGACTTTCTTTTGTTTTGTTTTAACTTCTTCTTGGTGGGTTTGTCGGGTTTTTTTCTCCCTCAGATAGAAGACATAAACCGTAGCTTTTAAATAGATGAATGCTGAGAATAAAATTACCAAAGCTTTCTTTTTAGAAAGGCAGGCAAAAAAAGAGAAGAACAAGGAAAAATAATCCATGTCCTGTAGCAGTCATGTGATGATACTGAAATACTGGGCCAAATTCTCAGTGGGTGGAAATCAATATACCTCCGATGAAGTCCATGAAGCAACACCACTTTGCACAAGCTGAGGGTCTGATAGCTCCATATATATTTTATCTATCTGTATGCAGCATTAAAAAAAAAAAAAGATAAAAGCGCTCTTGAAAGTGAATGAAGTTGATTCTCAAAAAAATAAAAGTGGGTTTTAGATGCTGAATATTTAATTTGCTGATAAAAGGACCCTCATTTCCTGCATGTAGCCACCACAAATAAGAAGGAAAAAAAAAAAAAAGGAAAAAAGGAAAAGAAAGGCACATCTTAAAAGGGAAGCAATGAGCAGAAACTGACCTTTCTGTGAGCAAGCAGATGAGAGAAGGTATTTGGCTAATCCCAGCTGTCGCTGATTGGTCAGACAGAACCGTGTTGAAAATGTCTCCATCTGGGCTAATCTGCTCTCAGTTGGATGAGCTGAGGCCTTCAGAGTTAACCTGACATTTAACAATAATTACCCTTTCGGATGACCCCGGCCCAATCTCCTGCTCTCTTAGAAATCTCTCTTTTTTTGTGTGTGCTCCCAAACCCCTTGACTCTTGTGTTAGAGATAGCTGAAAAGTGATGATACGATAATGAGATATGCTATACAAACATACGTGCACACGTGCACGCGCACACACGCCCCGGTGCACGCACGCGATCTCGCGTTTAAATGTGCGGCGTGTCGCGATCGCTCCTGCACCGTTTATCAGATTCTCGTGGCTGGCAGGAGGGGAGATATTTTAAAAATCAAGGGGGGATAATTTCCCAAATTAAAGAGTAGTCATGCTTGCTTGCTAACCTTTGTGTGAAAGCTCTAAGTTTCTTGCTGGCGCTTGGAAGTCTCTTATCTGTGGTGAGGAGAAATGGTGCATGGAAATAGGTTCAGATAGAAAAGCAGAGTTCAGAGGTCGCAAAGGCTAACCGTAGATGAAATGTGGCTATTTCTTTTTACCTGAGGCTGG
This sequence comes from Psophia crepitans, assembly GCA_013399095.1. NCBI lineage: Eukaryota > Metazoa > Chordata > Aves > Gruiformes > Psophiidae > Psophia > Psophia crepitans. The sequence continues at coordinate 246,545 of VWZZ01003148.1, read as the reverse complement.
CTTCATCTTTTCTCTGAAAGGTCATTGCGATAAAACAAAAACACATCTCAGGAGACGAATCATTTATCTCTGGTCAGGTTCTCCTTTCCATTCTGGTACTTTATTTATTTTTCTCATCTTTTGACCACACTTCTCCCAGTGTCACCTCCTTCCTGAATGAAGTGAAGTCCAATGCTATGTTCTGGGTGTCAGCAGAAGTTTGGCCTCATTATACTTATTGTCTCTGTTTTAGTTGGAAATCACGTCCAGAATGTTGGATGATTCCCCAAATCACTTTAATCTGTTGGTGATGAGCTGAAAAGTTTGAGAAAATAGCCATGCTAATGGAAAAAGAACAAGGACAAGTCTATATGATAGGAAGCTCATTTCCAGTGCCTGATTTATTTCATATCTCCATTGTGACCATACATAAATCTTGTCTCTACCTCAGTTTCTTTATTTGTCCAACTAAGATTGTAATAGTCACTTCACAAAAGTGCTATGAGATTAAATTTAAAGCACCTTGAAATTCTTAAATAGAAGACAATTAAGAGGAACTATATATTTATACACGGTATATCCTCTTACACCTTGGGTTGGATCCAATAACCAGCCTTAATTACAATAATTATGCCTCTGGTCACAGCCAGAAGCTGGGAGTGAAGTGAAGGAAATCGGGGGAAAAGCGTTTAATCAACGTCTTAAGCAAAACTTCCTTATAGAAGTCTTGTTTTCTCAATTTCTAAACAGTTCTCGGCTAGAAATTCAGGTCCAAGTCTATGTCTTGACTTTGGATCAGCAAACGGCAGTTGCATTTGGAACTGGGCTTACAGGCAAGGATTTTTTTTCAGTTATTCACTGTATAGTCCTTTGTTCTAAGCTCATTTCTTATCCAGAGGATGGATCCCTTGGTATTTATGGGCAAAGCTCTTTTGACCTCAAAACTGATGGGAATTATCTGACCTGCAAGTGAAATCCAGTTCTGAATATTTTCATGATCCAAGTGAACAGTCCATTTCACTGAAAAATGTTCAAATAATCACCACTTTGCAAAAATCTCTGCTTACGCTTTTGCCAGCTAAGCAAGCAATGGCTGTTCACTTGCCCCATACCCTACGGTGTCTGTAGTGACACGTGGACGAGCTCAAGTTCAGAGACCATCAATATGAGATTTTTAGCAGTGTATACATGTGAGAGTTCCAGTAATTTTCTGGAGTCTCCACATTAATTCAGGTGTGAGATCATCTTTTTTTTTTAAACTTCATTGTAGCCTGTTTTCTTTCCATGGGTATTCAGAAGGTTATGTAGTGTGGAATTCTTCCCTTTTGAGCAACGCATTAAGAATAGTAATTTGTATTCTATTTCCCTCTGTGTTTCAAAATAAAATCTATGTCCTGGGCTGTTGTCCTCTAAAATCAGCCATAGCTTTTCCCTTCATTTGTGATAAAACAACTCCTTTAGTGGAGCTCTGATCACTCTCAGCTTTTGATATATTTTCTCAGATCAAGATGTGTTTCAGCTCTGGGAGAAAAGATAACAATTTTCCTGTATCCAAAAGAAGAGTCTTTCTTAAAAAAAAAAAAAAAAAAAAAAAATTCTCTAGTTGTTCTGGATGAAGATGCTGTCTCCTACAGCAGCCTGCGCTACAAACGTTCTAGAAATCTCTAGGTCTCCTTTAGAAAGGCAAAAGCTTTTTTTTCATCATTTTATGTTTCTTCCTGGCTGGAGCTGCTGATAATGTTATGCCCTCTGACATGTTGAGGTAAGGACATTGGCTGCAACCTTGGCCCTTACACTGTCGTTATCAAAGGTGGACTTCCGATGGAAGAGATATTGTGTTTGATTTGGGAGGTATGAAACAATATAACGCGTGGGCACCTTCTCACTTGTATATCTGATGATTTTCTCTGCAAAGTAATTGAGCATAATGCCCAGCCATTGTTTTCTACCCTTATCCTGAAGACCAATGTCCAATTAATTTCTGTGGTGTATGATCAGAAAGTTATCTACGCATGCATGCTAGAAGCAGCTTCATTTTTTCCCCAGGCTGAAGAAACAACTAACCATTTCAGGATGATTAACAGATGCCAAAGCTTTTCCTCAGTGATGGGAAAGTGTGCAGCTTTGTTTTCCATTAGATACTATTCAGCTGTCAAGAAGATAAGTCCACAGTGTGCTTAAGCCATAGTAAATTGTTAAATAGTCTCACCCATATCTGATCAGCCAGCTCTTGCCCTTATAAGCAAAAGCAAATAGTCTCAACAATTAGGGTTCAGTGGGACTAGCCTAAGCACCATGAGACCCTATTTAAGGTATGTCCATTTGGATTCTTACAGTTTATGTACCTGTCCTTTAGGCTGTCTTTGGAAGATGTCATCAATTATTACACAGTAAAAAACACACTCAGAGGTGCACAAACACTGAATACATGAGTAGCCTCTCTTCCTTATTCATATTAGGCAATGCTTTATGCCCTGGGTAAACTAATGAAGGGAATGAGATGAGGAAGTTTTGTTCACCCTAAGAGGAACACTAGCCCTTTGATTAAACATCAAGGACAAAACTGACTGTCTCACTCTCAGCAAATGACACAGTCTGAATGGTACCCTCAGTGGGACAGGGGAAGTTGCTACCGCTTGTGAGCAAGGGTGCTGGGGTGGTGTCCAGACCAAACATGCAACATTCCTTAGAGCAATAGAAGCTGATCACGGTTTATTTTAGTTGGGCCATGTCAGTGCTGGCTTTTATTAATTCACATGATTCTCACATCTGAAATAGAATGATAATATCCGTGATACGCAGTAGTGGATTGGCTCCTTTAAGTGTTTACCTCTTTGTCGTACAGGAGCTATATCCCTTGGCAGTGTAATTGAACCAACGTTTTGCTTCAGCTGATTTCCATCCACAAACTGTTTTGGCGTACAGAGAAGAGATCACCTTAAACCATTGAATTCTCCACTTTCACAGTCAATTAGTGACGGCTGCCAATATGGAGGAGGGCAAGGGATATGGGCTGCCCTTGAGAAAATGTCATACTATGCTGATGTCATAAAATAATAATACTACATACTAGGCGTCATTACTTTTGCTAGTACATAAAGGCAGCCACGCACCAGAGCTGCTTGGCTGTACTGTTTACGCCGGCTGGGTCAGGTAAAACTGTGCCGCTAGAAATGCAAGTGGAACAGCCTGTGCCATTTGGACAATCTAAAATCTAATACCACAAGGTTAGAGTTTACAGCATTTGTCTTCCTATTATCCAGTCCTGATTCTCAGCCTGTCTAAACTGGCCCAACTACTTTGAAGTCAACAGAGTTATGCGGATGCAAGGTGTTTTCTCATGTTATTCCCTGTGAGGATCTGGCCAACCATTCCTCCGTACGTCATTCAAACGCGGATATATATACACCTATTAATAGCCTATCGAGCTTCTCTGAACCTTCTAACAGCCTCCGTATTCCCAAGCCCCTAGGAAAATCTGCTTAATCATCACGCAGGCATTAATTAAACCCAGCAATACTCAGGCAGACAGACTCATAAACACAAAATTCTCCGTTCAGAATTTTCTAGGTATTTTCTGAGTAGGATAAAACAAACTACTGGTTGGCCCTTGCCTCTGTACTATTTTTTTTTTGCCTGTAACATGATCAAACTAATTAGCTAGATCACACTCTGACACCTATCGAGCTGCAAAGGGGAAATACATATTTTGGTAAAGGCAAAGAACTGCATGTACCCAGACAGCTGGTAAATGTGTATCAGTTTCCTCCCTCTCCTCTTTAGTATTTTTTTTTTTTCTCCTTTCGGTTTAAGTCACCCAGACCTTGTCTTTTCGGTAATGTCATAATCAGCAAGCTGAAGGCAAGGCTGCTGATAATTGTTCTTTATGTTGCTCTTTGTTTAGTATCTGATTCAATACATCTGCGTGGACACCATTCCATCACCTTCTTAGTAACAGAGGTGAAAAAAATCAATGGCAATCAGATTACCTTGTTAACAGAAAGGCTAAAGGGCCAGTGTGTTAAGTTCACAGTGCATCACCTTTCATTTAAAACATCTCACTTCTGGGGTTTCTGTTTTATTTTTTTATTATTTACCCTTTATTATTATTTATAGCACCGAGGGTTCCTCAGTATACCTTGACATAATTGCATTCGTCTTCCCCTAGGTTAGGCTGGACAGCTGTGACATCTTTTCTGAGAGATGCAATGTTAGTTTTGATAAGGCAGCTCTGTCTGCAGATCCTTGTTTCACACCTGATTCATAACAAAACCTAGCAAAGTCTGAAAATCTTGTATAATTGTATGCTGGGTATTTTTCCTGTTCACCTTCCCCTTTCCTCCTTATTCACTGGGATAGACTCAGAGGCATGATGTGACTTAAAAGATGTGCTGGGTAGAACAGCTAAAGCACAGCCCCAGCTGTTTCTTGAAGAAAACTAGAGATATTTTTTTTTGCAAATGGGAAAAACAAAGCAAACCCAACAACAAAAACCTGCAGGATACAGTGCTAGCAACCTGTGATTTCCCGAGCACCCTAGTTTTTGGACTTTGGGATATGACTGTAATCTGGACTAAAGAATCACTCTGATAGTTTGTAGTTCATAAACTTGCTGTGTTTCTTTTAAATGACTAAAAAGTTTTGTTAGAACCATTTTTTCTGACCAGACATAGTTTGCATGATTACCTTGTGCTTTCCTGGATAACCCAGTTGTGCTCTCCCCTGCACCTCCCGGTTCCTCCTTATTGCTGCTGGTAAAAACAGGTGAGTTCTGTATCTGAATCAGCCAGGTCTCTGCCTTGGATAAAAAAATTCCTGCGTATTTGCTGGAGACTCTGGCTGTGAAATCTGTTGTCATCCTTCCAGAGAGATACAGAGGAGTGTAAACTTTATTAATCAGGCTGGGATATCACAATATGCTATCATAAATATGAATGAGCAGAGCAGGGAGTGTCTCTTGCAAAGAGCTTGTCTTTATAACTATTACACGAGTCATTCTCATGAGCTAAGGAACGTTTTAGAGTGGTTCAAAGTTAGGCTTTTTAACAATACTGACTTTTCTGTAGTTTGAATAACAAAACAACAAACATACCTGTTATTTTGCCAGCCTTCGGAAGGTAAAGTTGTGCTTAGGCAGGTACTTTGTGCACATCAGCTGGCAAAGAATTACGTCCAGCAAGTCCCTGAGGGAAAACAAGAGGCAAGTTAAAAAAAAGAAGACGACTGATTAAATTCAACCGGGTCTTTATTTTTCATTCCTTGAAAAATGTTGTTCAAGTATCTTTTAGCTCTAACTGAATTCCAGGTCGAATTGCATGTAACTATTAGAGACCTCTTCACCACAGATTCCCACAGCTAGAGTCATTTCAATTAATTAAGTGTTGCAGAGGTTAGTAACGATTTTAAGTTGTGGAATGAAATTACTTTAAGAGATGGCAAATTCCTTGTGTGTTTTCTCATCCTTCATTTGGGTTATGGCTATCAAAAGTGTAATTTTGACAATGGATTAAAAACAACCACATACCTAACAGGCTTCGGTCAAAATCCAGTCCTTTGTTTTTAAGGAAAGATGGAAAAAGAAAGTAATTCAAAACTAGTTCAGATGAAATGCTTGTTTCTGCAAGTTTTGTAAGTGGTGTAAGTCTGAAAGCCACATAGAAGACATTCAGCAAATTATCTATATCAAAATTACTAGAGGAAATATGGACAAATCAGACGTTCAGAAGTGAAGAGTAATTTTTGATACCTAGTGCAGGCAAACATCTGCCTGGGATCCCAAGCCAGTAGCATTCATTTGGTCCCAGCTCCAGTTTCCCTAGTAGTTTTCCAGTTGTGAGTTTTGAAGGCCTGAGATATGTTCCCTACCAGAGACAAACACGCTACAGCAAGGTCATGAGGAGGCACAACTTTTAATCTGGCAAAGAGCGTGTACCCAGACAGCTTCAGGGCTCAACTCCTCAAGCAGACAGCAGAGAATTTACAACCTCAGCCTGCTCCAACCTCCCCATAATTACACACGCAACTCGACACCCCCGATAATTAACAGCCAGGCAACAAGTTACCCTGCGGTCCCACGTAAGGAGGTCTATTTTGTACCTGGAGCTTTCAAGTGGAAAAAATCGCAGCTCTGGTGGGATTTCAGGTTACGCCGCTATGCAGAGCGGGAAGATCCATGTCTGCCTTGAGCGTAGCACAGGGGAAGCTGGAGGGGGGTGACAAAAAGAGGGAATATAGGTAAAAGCAAGTAAAGCTCTGATCCTGCAAAGGGGGATCTGCGTGGCCACGAGGAGCTGCCTGTGCTGCGCAGGATCAGGACCTCACCTGGAGTGAACGGGAGGAACGGTGATCATCTGCTGTGTAAACCAGCATAACTCCTCAAAACGCTCTTTGCACGTTAACATGGTACTTTTGCGACTGATAGAGAATTTCACACCTGTGGTACACATTATCCAGCCACCAAAGAAAAGAGCAAGGTGTTTAAGACAGATCTATAGAGGACGCAATATCTAAGCTTTACGCATTTTCTTTACTCGTTCCATAGAAGAAGCTGCGTTGTGAAGCACTTTTGGGAACCCCTAGAGAAACACGGGTTGAATAAAGGATGCCCGTGCCCTTCCACAGCCCAATCTTTGAGGGACAGAGTCGGTTTCTCTGTCAATGAAGCTTTGAAAGGAACTTAGGGTTTATAAAGTGAGCCGATGGAGAAAACAGTGCTGTCCACAGGAGTCTGATTTTCTGGCTCAGAGAACCAGGTCCTCCAGAGCCACTAAACGCCTTGTGCCAAAAGCCTGGAACCAAAGGACATGTTTTTCTGTGAAATCCGTCTCTTCCCACGCTCCATGCCTGCTAAGATGCAGCCTTACAATGGAGAAGTGAAAAATGCATGTATTTTACTAATTAACATAAACTACCTCAAACGGAGGGGGCTGTGGGGGGTTTGCAGGTGTGGGAAATGCAGCTCCTAGGTGGCTGGTGTTTCTGATTACACCAGGTGAGATATATTGAGTGCTGAAGCAACCAGTTGATTTTTTTTTTCCTCCCCTTCTCTTTAATAATGCTGTTAGCCAGGGAGTTAGGAGCTATGGTGAGAGGATAGAAAATGTCTATGGTAGTGAAGTTAAAGCTGGATGAGAATTACCTAAAACAGGCTTGGTTTAGAGTGGATTCTCTAGGAATTTAGAGACAAATAGCTCTTGTACAGGGAGAATCTAGCTGTGGGACCTGTGCCTCCAAGCAGCATGGCAGCCTGAACTATAGAGCTGCCTTAAAATGGGCTACTTGATGGAGGAAGGAGGAGGCTTGGTGCTCTCCGTGGAAGTGCGTGTGCCAATGCAATATGAAAATTAGATTTATGGCTCTTGCTGGCTAAGCTGGAATTGTACATGCGCAGGAGATGGTTTTGGTGCTCCTGGAGTGGAGAGGGCTGTTGAAGATGAGGACAGGACTGTCTGTGTCTAGTGCCCTGCATGCTGGAGGGGCTGGGTAGCCCCAGTCACTGCAATAGCTGCCTCCAGCCTCGATGCCCAGCTGAGTTCTGTCCTCACTTACACAACAGCAATTTAGATTTTGACCAAAGATTTAGTTTATTATTAAGGCCATGTGTTTCGCATAGTTATGACTTTTGTCAGAACCCATGAGCATTAGGGGCTTTTTGTCAAGAATAATGGAAAATTCCCATTGAGCAAGATTCCACTATGCGCTGCCATTAACTTAGCTCCATATATCTTCAAGAGTGTGGAGAGGGAGGGTTTTAAGTATTTTTTTAAACAATTCATTTAAAAAGCTTTTGGTTCCCTTAACTTTTCTCATTACAACTTGATATTAAACTAAATATTATCATGAAACTTTCTTCTTCAAATTAAAATTAATGTGTTTGTATTTTTATGACCAAGCCACAAATCTTTATATTTTTGGAGCTGAGAAAGTGCCATTAGTATTTACTTTAAAAAAAAACACAAAAAAACCCAAAAAACAAACCCGCAGACCAAAGTTAAAAACAGAAGTGGATTGGGGGAGTCTTTATTTGAATTGTAACACAAATTCCAAGATTTTGCAGGCTCAAGTATAATGATTACTGTGTCTGATTCAGCCAGGGTTCTGTGCAGGGAGAAAAGAGGAAGGAAAAATCAAGAGATTGAGACCTTTTCTCCAGTGAAGGGTGATACTGCTGCGGAATTTCAGTAGTTAGTGATGACGTGCCAGGCAGAAGAGACTTCAGTTGTTTCTTTTGCAGGTTTGTTGCAGTAGCAGGTTAATTGGACAAAGCGTTTAAGACGTATTGTAGTCAAGAAGGAGATGGAAGCTATTCTTGGTCACCTTTCTGATTACAGAGGTACTTGGATAACTGTTTAAGAGCTTGCTGTATAGGGTAACCCGAGTATTATGTACTTCAAACTGGGGTACTAAGTCACTCAAGGTAATGAGACCTCCATAGAGACAACGTGAACAGGGTCCCACAAAAGCCTAATGACACCAGATTTAATTGTAAGACTCAGTTGGTGAACCAATACAATCCCTTAATCGTAAGTAGCAATATAGGGGCTGGGGTTCTGCCCGTGAGTAATTGCTTAATGGTGTAAAGAGTTCCAGAGAAAAGACAAAATCATGTTTTTGCTATTAGAGCAGACAGAAATAGCCCACTTGTTTTCTTGTTTGGATATTCTATGCATTTAAGAGATTAGATTAATAGTTTAAACTGACTACGTTGTGGCTGGGCTAATCTTTAAGTATGTTATAGCAGAGTAGGTCTGAATCTTAATGTGGGTTTCAGCTCCGTCTTACATAGTGGAAATATTCTCAAAATCTGGAAAGCCACAAAACCAGCACTGGGATTTATTCCCCACCCTCCTTTTAAGGGCTATAGTACACTAGTATTTCGATTAGACTACTTTTCAACACATACCGTTGCTGCAGATAAAGGGATTCCAGATTATGTAGTTTCAGAAAATGTAATTCTCAAACATTGTGCCTCAGCCATGCTTGGCTTGGCACTCCTTCGGACACCAGGACCCCTTGGAAGATGTGCACTATCTTTATTGAAGAGGATGCTTTCTTTGGGCTGGGGCACACCTTCTGCCTCATGTGAAGAGCCGAGCAGACAGACTTGTTTGGCCAGTGACACAAAAGCAGCTTTAGGGTAGACCCATGGCAAACTTTGCAGCCTATTCCTTATGTTTTCCATACATTTCTCTTTATGAATTGCTTGCCTAAAACACCCTCCTCTGTACTTGTGCCATTTCTTGTGTCTGCATACTGACTTGTGTCTTTTCCTTCTTCCTTCAACTCATTTTGGGAGGAGGGGACAGAAGGAAAGATTCCCTAAAATCACATTGAGAAGTTATTCTAACAAGGTCTTTTGTGGAAAGGGCTTTGAGATGATGTATTGAAAGACCTCATGAAATGTGCATACTTTGGGGAGATGTTTAGTTTGCTACCCAATAGCTTGTTGCTGTGATGGTTTTTGGTGGGATCTTTTTTCTTCCATGGTAGAAGATGATATGTTTTTACTCAGCGTAGATGCTTAAAATGAAAAAAAAAAAAGATTTATTTGTATCAAAAAATAGAAAGTATCAACTCTCAACTTTTTCTTTCTCTATGCAGCATGTATGGGCACACTGCTATCTCCTCTGAGGAAGAAAAAATATGTTTATTAAAGCACCTAGGGTGTCACCTTCATGTGTTGGTGTCCCCAAGGCAAGGCAGAAGGTTTCAGCCTGATGGCAACAGTTAAAAAAAAGATAAAATCCATGCCAGTTATCAAGATGAACGTTTAAAGCTTACGCAAGAGCGTATCTGTTGTGGCTTGCCTAACAGCACCCAGGGAGGCTCACGTGAATGCCAGGACGGTGCCTGCTCCCTTGGCTTACGCACTCTCTCACAGGCTCGCCACCACGCTAAACAGCTCAGTATGAGAGAAGAATGATATTTCAACTGTCAAAATCCAACAGAGTTATTTTTGTTTATATTTTTAACTTTTTTTTTTCGCCTGTGAGATCCCTGACCACCCCTGTGTGCGTACGCACGTCTCTTAAGCTGCCATATTGCACAATGTATTACCATGGTAGGTCAGATTGGAGCTACATTGCCAATACTATTCCAGTAAAGAGAGCTGGCATGAAGAAAAGATGACTGAATTAGTGGCCAATTGGGACATTTTCTGACCTACTCTTTAGGAACCAAGTCCTCTGAACTTTCCCATTATCCTTCGGCTTCATCCTTTTAATAGGGACCAAATCTCCATTAACAATTGAACACCGACAATAAGTGCCATCAGGAAAAGGAAATTCAATTTTAGTGGGGGATGACAGCCTTACCTTTTCGCGCTTAATTGGCCGTATTGTCTCCAAAAGTTAATTGGTTACTTAGTCCAGGTAGTTAGTAAAATGTTTAGCTGCGTCAAAAAGCCCAGGCTCCTACTGTTAATGGGGCATGAAATGGAATGTTTGATACTGCAAATAAAATCAGTGATATTCAAGGATGTTATGGTAGGTAATGCGTTGAAACTGCCATTTAATGGGTCCTGGAAGATTAGGGTAGTGTCAGCTGGAACCGCCCGGTCTCTTTTCTGACATTGTTAGTTGCCTCTTCATTTACTTAACGGCTGTCTGCACTGATTACATAGGCATAAAACTCCCTACAAAAAAACAACAGAGACACGCTCTATTAGCAGTCCAATTAGAACTATTTGCATATTACAGTTCATTTCTGCTTAAGTGAATCCCTAATACAACTTTAGGAAAAAAAAAATTCTATTGTCATTTAAAAAAAAAGACAAGAAAAGGAAGGAAAAGCCTTAAAGGTGATCTCTACTACTTCTTTCTGGATAAATTCAGTAAAGGTCCATAAAAACTAAGAAGTGGTGGGGCAGCCTAAAGGTAGGAGATTTCTGTTGCAGCCTTACATGAAGATGACTTTTTTAATATATGAGCAAATTGATGCCAACTTTTTACAAGGCCATTGTGGAGGTGTGTTTTTTTTTCCTAGATTGTTTTCCTTTTTTTAATTTGAAGTTTTCTTTAAAATATCCTAAGTTAGATGTTAGATCAACCTTCACCTTGGGTTTCTTGAGCTAAATAGCTAATGTGTCTAAGAATGGGCCTCGGGAGGAAGCACACTTGATGCTGTGCAGTTCACCTACCCTATTAGCAAATGGTGGTAAATGATCCCCCTCCTCTGCTCCCAACCCTCTCCCACACTCTCAGAGGCTGGAGCTCATAGGGAGGTAACACGGCCTTCCTGCTCCTCTTGAAAATACTTCTGCATAAATTTTTACCCTTTGTCCAATAGAATAGGTGACTTGGTAATGAACTGGGACAGGTGAGAACAAATGCCTCCAAATTATCCGAACTTCAGAGGAGTCTTCCCCTACAGGGAGGAAGATGATTGGGGTAGAAGTGGTGGTGGGTGTTTGCTGGAGCCCTCTTTTTACCCATCTGTAGAATGGGAAGAATACCCCTATAGCCAAGTGACCGTGGGACTTTTGCCTGAGTGATACCGTGCTTTGAGATCTGCAGGTGCAGCTCTGGTGACAGGGGCTGTGCTCGTACAAAAAGCAAGTGAACTTACGAGTTTTGGTGCCCTGCCCTTCAGGAGTATAAGGTGACTGTTTCTTTAAAAAAAATAGCAGTGTAGCTATTAATAATAGGAGAAACCAGTTTCTGGTCTTCCTTTTAATTTCAACTTTCTCATAGTCTGCTGAGCCTGGTGAATTTAAAGGCCTCTTTGTAATATGATAATTACAATTTGTGCACACGTGTGCTCATGAGGTTGGATAGGCTGTTTCTCCTGTGAAATAAAAATGCTGATTTTGTTTTCTTTTCCTCCCCCCTCACCCCTTCTCTTCTGTTAGCACATTTCCTGGGGCCCCGCTGTCACGAAAACCTGGGGACTGACAACCAGCGAGAAGCTTCTCACCTGCCTCTTGGTTGGCTGGGATCTATCTCCGACGGTCTCCAAGCTGGGCTGGCTGGGTGGAAAAGCTGAGCTGCTTGATTGGTACTCGGATTAGAGGCACCTAGAGGAGCCCAGGGGAGATCTTTGATGTTCAAATGCTAATGTAAATACCGACAGAGTTATTTCCAAAGCTCGCACAGCTCAATTCCTTTTTACATGCAGACCTAATTTCACAGGTCAGCCAACCCACCTCCGCTATTATCTGGATTTAGCGATTAATAGAGGATTTCAGTAGTTGACTGTGACAAATAGTGACTAGGGAAGGGAGGGAGTGAAAAACTGTTCTAAAACAAGGAAGGTTTTTAACAGGTCCTTCTCCCCAAATCCATTATTTTTACACTGGCACCTAAACAATTACAAACAAACCCAGAACCAAGAAAATCTCTCAATGCAAGGAGTGAAATTCTCTATTTCTCTCTCCTCCAACTCCTTGCCTGTGAGAGGAGTCACAGTATGCAGTATGCGCTGTTTTTATGCCCTGTTGGGTCCTTTGTATCCAGCCTCCCGCCTTATACCTCACACTCATCCACACTTACCAGAGATGAGCATTGTCAGACAAACCTCTGGCACTAGAACTCCCGCTGCCTTCCTGGGCTGGCCAGCCGCAGAGGGCACAGCCGTGGAGGGGACCGGCAGCGGGACACAGCCCTCTACCCCCGCAAATACTCCGTGCTCCCTGCCAGGAAAATGGCTTTCTGGAAAAGGACTACCTGCTAATAAAGTGGACCTAAATCAGTAAGCAGTGATTAAAGGTTGGGCAGTGCTTTCTGCTGCTGTTACTTGAATATGTGCTTTTCTCCCAGGCGTTAAAAAAAAAAAAAAGGAAAAAATGCTCGAAGATATTTTAAGGAGTAGTTTCTTGCAGATGAGATGAATGAATAAGAAAAGCAATACTTGGCAAATAGTCATTTTCTTTCTTATAAAAAAAAAAAAAAGCAATGGCGATCAGAATTGCCTTTTTAAATAAAACATCAACCCAAGAATGCAAACTCTACTCTGTTTATATTCAACCTCTAGTCTGTCTTTTTTTCCTTCCCCCCCCCC